>JAACNH010000112.1:401594-431994 GCA_019447015.1 Hymenochirus boettgeri
GGATGAATGAATATTACAGATATACCATGACCTGGATGAATGAATATTACAGATATACCATGACCTGGATGAATATTACAGATATACCATGACCTGGATGGATGAATATTACAGATATACCATGACCTGGATGGATGAATATTACAGATATACCGTGACCTGGATGGATGAATATTACAGATATACCATGACCTGGATGAATGAGAACCTTCACAAACAATTAAATTGGTAGTTCTGACCGGTGGAACCCTACTGTTATATCCTAGGACTGAACCCCTTTATATTCCCCATATTATAGCCATAGACTACCTGTCCAATCATACCCATATCCCTACTGTTCTATCCTAAGACTGAACCCCTTTATATTCCACATATTATATCCATAGACTACCTGTCCAATCATACCCATATCACCTACTGTTATGTCCTAGGACTGAACTTCTTTATATTCCCCATATTATATCTATAGACTACCTGTCCAATCATACCCATATCCCCTACTGTTATATCCTAGGACTGAACCCCTTTATATTCCTCATATTATATCCATAGACTATCTGTCCAATCATACCCATATCCCCCTACTGTTATATCCTAGGACTGAACCCCTTTATATTCCCCATATTATATCCATAGACTACCTATCCAATCATACCCATATCCCCTACTGTTATGTCCTAGGACTGAACTTCTTTATATTCCCAATATTATATCCATAGACTATCTGTCCAATCATACCCATATCCCTATATCCATAGACACCTGTCCATCATACCCATATCCCTACTGTTATCCTAGGACTGAACCCTTTATATTCCCCATATTATATCCAGAACTACCTGTCCAATCACCCATATCCCTACTGTTATATCCTAGGACTGAACCCCTTTATATTCCCCATATTTATATCCATAGACTACCTGTCCAATCATACCCTATCCCTACTGTATAATCCTAGGACTGAACCCCTTTATATTCCCCATATTATATCCATAGACTACCTGTCCAATCATACCCTATCCCTACTGTTTATATCCTAGGACGGAACCCTTTATATTCCCATATTATATCCATAGACTACCTGTCCAATCATACCCATATCCCTACTGTTATATCCAGGACTGAACCCCTTTATATTCCCCATATTATATCCATAGACTAACCTGTCAATCATACCCATATCCCCTACTGTTAAAATCCTAGGACTGAACACCCTTTATATCCCCATATTATATCCATAGACTACCTTTCCAATCATACCCATATCCCTACTGTTATATCCTAGGACTGAACCCCTTTATATTCCCATATTATATCCATAGACTACCTGTCCATCATCCCCATATCCCCTATGTTATATCCTAGGACTGAACCCCTTTATATTCCCCATATTATATCCATAGACTACCTGTCCAATCACCCACCCTATCCCTACTGTTATATCCTAGGACTGAACCCCTTTAATTCCCCATATTATATCCATAGACTACCTGTCCAATCAACCCATATCCCTACTGTTATATCCTAGGACTGAACCCCTTTATATTCCCCATATTTATCCATAGACTATCTGTCCAATCATACCCATATCCCTACGTTTATCCTAGGACTGAACCCTTTATATTCCCCATATTATATCCATACACTACCTGTCCAATCATACCCATATCCCTACTGTTATATCCTAGGACTGAACCCCTTTAAATTCCCCATATTATATCCATAGACTACCTGTCCAATCATACCCATATCCCTACTGTTATATCCTAGGACTGAACCCCTTTATATTCCCCATATTATATCCATAGACTACCTGTCCAATCATACCCTATCACCCTACTGATATCCTAGGACTGAACCCCTTTAATTCCCTATTATATCCATAGACTACCTGTCCATCATCCCATATCCCTACTGTTATATCCGGACTGAACCCTTTATATTCCCCATATTATATCCATAGACTACCTGTCCATCATATACCCAATCCCCTACTGTTATATCCTAGGACTGAACCCCTTTATATTCCCCATATATATCCATAGCACTACCTGTCCAATCATACCCCTATCCCCTACTGTATAATCCTAGAGCCTGAACCCTTTATATTCCCCTATTATATCCATAGACTACCTGTCCAATCATACCCATCCCCTACTGTTATATCCTAGACTAAACCCTTTATATTCCCATATTATACCCATAGACTACCTGTCCAATCATACCCATATCACCCTATCACCCTACTGTTATATCGTAGGACTGAACCCTTTATATTCCCATATTATATCCATAGACTACCTGTCCAATTATACCCACATCCCCTACTGTCATATCCTAGGACTGAACCCCTTTATATTCCCATATTATATCCATCCACTACTGTCCAATCATACCCATTCACCCTACTGTATATCCTAGACTGAACCCCTTTATATTCCCATATATATCCATAGACTACCTGTCCAATCATACCCATATCCCCTACTGTTTATACTAGGACTGACCCCTTTATATTCCCCATATTATATCCATAGACTACCTGTCCAATCATACCCTATCCCTACTGTTTATCCTAGGACTGAACCCCTTTATATTCCCCATATTATATCCATAGACTACCTGTCCAATCATAACCCATATCCCTACTGTTATATCCTAGGACTGAACCCTTTATATTCCCATATATTCCATAGACTACCTGTCCCATCATACCCATATCCCTACTGTTATATCCTAGGACTGAACCCTTTATATTCCCTATTATATCCATAGACTACCTGTCCAATCATACCCATATCCCCTACTGTTATCCTAGGACTGAACCCCTTTATTTCCCCATATTAATATCCATAGACTACCTGTCCAATCATACCCATATCCCCTACTGTTATATCCTAGGACTGAACCCCTTTATATTCCCCATATATATCCATAGACTACCTGTCCAACATACCCATATCCCCTACTGTTATATCCTAGGACTGAACCCCTTTTATTCCCATATTATATCCATAGACTACTACTGTCCAATCATACCATATCCCTACTGTTATATCAGGACTGAACCCCTTTATATCCCCCATATTATATCCATGACTACCTTCCAATCATACCCATATCCCCTACTGTTATATCCTAGGACTGAACCCTTTAATTCCCCATTATATCCATAGACTACCTGTCCAACCATACCATATCCCCTACTGTTATATCCAGGACTGACCCCTTATATTCCCCATATTATATCCTAGACTACCTGTCCAATCATACCCATATCCCCTACTGTTTATCCTAGGACTGAACCCTTTATATTCCCATATTATATCCAGACTACCTGTCCAATCATACCCATATCCCTACTGTTATATCCTAGGACTGAACCTTTATATTCCCCATATTATATCCATAGACTACCTGTCCAATTCCATACCCAATCATACCCCTACTGTTATATCCTAGGACTGAACCCCTTTATATTCCCATATTATATCCATAGACTACCTGCCAATCATACCCATATCCACTACCTTCCTACTGTTATATCCTAGGACTAAGACCCCTTTATATTCCCCATATTATATCCATAGACTACCTGTCCAATCATACCCATATCCCTACTTTTTATTCCTAGGACTGAACCCCTTTAATTCCCATATTAATCCATAGACTACCTGTCCAATCATACCCATATCCCTACTGTTATATCCTAGCTGAACCCCTTTATATTCCCCATATTATCTCCAAGACTACCTGTCCAATCATACCCATATCCCTACTGTTTATATCCTAGGACTGAACCCCTTTATATTCCCCATATTATATCCATAGACTCCCTGTCCAATCATACCCATATCACCCTACTGTTATATCCTAGGACTGAACCCCTTTATATTCCCATATTATATCCATAGACTACCTGTCCAATCATACCCATATCCCCTACTGTTATATCTAGGACTGAACCCCTTTATATTCCCCATATTATATCCATAGACTACCCTGTCCAATCATACCCATATCCCCCTGTTATATCCTAGGACTGAACCCTTTATATTCCCCATATTTATCCATAGACTACCTGTCCAATCATACCCATATCCCCTACTGTTATATCCTAGGATGAACACCCTTTATATTCCCACTATTATATCCATAACGACCTGTCCAATCATACCCATATCCCTACTGTTATTCCTAGGACTGAACCCTTTATATCCCCAATTATATCCATAGACTACCTGTCCATCTACCCATATCCTACTGTTTAATCCTAGAACTGAACCCCTTTATATTCCCCATATTATATCCATAGACTACCTGTCCAATTCATACCCTATCCCCTACTGTTATATCCTAGACTGAACCCCTTTATATTCCCCATATTATTCCATAGACTACCTGTCCAATCATACCCATATCCCCTACTGTTATATCCTGGACTGACCCTTTATATTCCCCATATTATATCCATAGACTACCTGTCCAATCATACCCTATCACCCTACTGTTATATCCTAGACTGAACCCCTTTATATTCCCCATATTATATCCATAGACTACCTGTCCAATCATACCCATATCCCTACGTTATATCCTAGCCTGAACCCTTTATATTCCCCATATTATATCCATAGACTACCTGTCCAATCATACCCATATCCCCTATTGTATATCCTAGGACTGAACCCCTTTATTTCCCCATATTATATCCATAGACTACCTGTCCATCTTACCCATACCTACTGTTATAACCTAGGACTGAACCCCTTATATTCCCATATTATATCCATAGACTACCTGTCCACATACCCATATCCCTACTGTTATATCCTAGGACTGAACCCTTTTATATTCCCCATATTATATCCTATACTACCTGTCCAATCTTACCCATATCCCTACTGTTATATCCTAAACTGAACCCTTTTATCCCCATATTATATCCATAGACTACCTGTCAAATCATACCATTCACCCTACTGTATATCCTAGGACTGACCCCTTTATTTCCCCATATTATATCCTAGACTACCTGTCCAATCATACCCATATCCCTACTCCCTACTTATATCCTAGACTGAACCCCTTTATATTCCCATATTATATCCATAGACTACCTGTCCAATCATACCCATATCCCACTGTTATATCTCTAGACTGAACCCTTTATATTCCCCATATATATCCATAGCTACCTGTCCAATCATACCCTATCCCCTACTGTATATCCTAGGACTGAACCCCTTTATATTCCCCTTATAATATCCATAGACTACCTGTCCAATCATACCCATTCCCCTACTGTTATATCCTAGGACTGAACCCTTTATATTCCCATATTATATCCATAGCTACCTGTCCAATCATACCCATATACCCTACTGTTATATCCTAGGACTGAACCCCTTTATATTCCCCATATTATATCCATAGACTACCTGTCCATCATACCCATATCCCTACTGTTATATCCTAGGACTGAACCCCTTTATATATTCCCCATATTATATCCATAGACTACCTGTCCATCAACCCTATCCCTACTGTTATATCCTAGGACTGAACCCTTTATATTCCCCATATTAACCCATAGACTACCTGTCCAATCATACCCATATCCCTACTGTTAATCCGGACTGAACCCTTTAATTCCCCATATTATATCCATAGACCTACCTGTCCACATAACCCATATCCCCTACTGTTATATCCTAGGACTGAACCCCTTTATATCTCCACATTATATCCATAGACTACCTGTCCAATCATAACCCATATCCCTACTGTTATATCCTAGGACTGAACCCCTTTATATTCCCCATATTATATCCATAGACTACCTGTCCAATCATACCCTACCCCTACTGTTATATCCTAGGACTGAACCCTTTATATTCCCCATATTAATCATAGACTCTGTCCAATCATACCCATATCCCTACACTGTTATATCCTAGGACTGAACCCCCTTTATATTCCCCATATTATCCATAGCCTACCTGTCCATCATACCCTATCCCCCTATTGTTATATCCTAGGACTGAACCCCTTTATATTCCCCATATATATCCATAGACTACCTGTCCAATCATACCATATCCCTATGTTATATCCAGGACTGAACCCCTTTATATTCCATATTATATCCTAGACTACTTTCCAATCATACCCATATCCACTACTGTTATATCCTAGGACTGACCCCCTTTATATTCCCATATTATATCCATAGACTACCTGTCCAATCATACCCATATCCCCTACTGTTATATCCTAGGACTGAACCCTTTATATTCCCCATATATATCCATAGACTACCTGTCCAATCATACCCATATCCCTACTGTTATATCCTAGGACTGAACCCTTTATATTCCCATATTATATCCATAGACTACCTGTCCAATCATACCCATATCCCTACTGTTATATCCTAGGACTGAACCCCTTATATTCCCATATTATATCCATAACTACCTGTCCAATCATCCCCATATCCCCTACTGTTATTCCTAGGACTGAACCCCTTATACCCATATTTAATCCATAGACTACCTGTCCATCATACCCATATCCCTACTGTTATATCCTAACTGACCCCTTATATTTCCCATATTTAATCCATAGACTACCTGTCCAATCATACCCATATCCCTACTGTTATATCTAGGACTGAACCCCTTTATATTCCCCATATTATATCCATAGACTATATGTCCAATCATACCCATATCCCTACTGTTATATCCTAGGACTGAACCCTTTATATTCCCATATTATATCCATAGACTACCTGTCCAATCAAACCCATATCCCTACTGTTATATCCTAGGACTGAACCCCTTTATATCCCCATATTATATCCATAGACTACCTGTCCAATCATACCCATATCCCTACTGTTATCCTAGGACTGAACCCTTTATATTCCCCATATTATATCCATAGGACTACCTGTCCAATCATCCCATATCCCCTACTGTTATATCCTAGGACTGAACCCTTTTATTCCCCATATTATATCCATAACTACCTGTCCAATCATACCTATCCCTACTGTTATATCCTAGGACTGACCTTTATATTCCCATATTATCTCCATAGACTACCTGTCCATCATACCCAATCCCCTACTTTTATCCTAGGACTGAACCCCTTTATATTCCCCTTTATATCCATAGAACTACCTCTGTCCAATCATACCATATCCCTACTGTTTATCTCAGGACTGACCCCTTATATTCCCATATTATATCCTAGACTACCTGTCCAATCATACCCATCCCCCTACTGTATATCCTAGGACTGACCCTTTATTCCCCATTTATATCCATAGACTACCTGTCCATCTACCCATATCCCCTACGTTATATCCTGGACTGAACCTTTATATTCCCCATATTATATCCATAGCCTACCTGTCCAATACTACCATATCCCCCTACTGTTATATCCTAGGACTGAACCCCTTTATATTCCCCATATTAATCCATAGACTACCTGTCCATCATACCATATCCCTAATCCCTACTGTTATCCTAGACTGAACCCTTTATTTCCCATATTATATCCAGAGACTACCTGTCCAATCATACCCATATCCCTACTGTTATATCCTAGGACTGAACCCCTTTATATTCCCCTATATATCCATAGACTACCTGTCCACTCATACCCATATCCCTACTGTTATATCTAGGACTGAACCCCTTTATATTCCCCATATTATTCCATAGACTACCTGTCCAATCATACCCATATCCCTACTGTTATATCCTAGGACTAAACCCCTTTATATTCCCATATTAATATCCTAGACTACCTGTCCAATCATACCCATATCCCTACTGTTATATCCTACTAGGACTGAACCCCTTATATTCATCCCTATTAATCCTAGACACCTGTCCATCATACCCATATCCCTACTTTTATCCTAGGACTGAACCCCTTTATATTCCCATATTATATCCATAGCACTACCTGTCCAATCATACCCATTCCCTACTGTTATATCCTATGACTGAACCCCTTTATATTCCCCATATATATCCTATAGACTACCTGTCCCACTCCATTCCCTCCCTACTGTTATATCCTAGGACTGAACCCTTTATATTCCCATATTATATCCATAGACTACCTGTCCAATCATACCCATATCCCTACTGTTATATCCTGGACCTGAACCCCTTTATATTCCCCATATTATATCCATAGACTACCTGTCCATATTACACCACCATATCCCTACTGTTATATCCTAGAGACTGAACACCTTTATATTCCCACATTAATCCATAGACTCACCTGTCCAACATACCCATATCCCTACTGTTATATCCTAGGACTGAACCCCTTTATATCCCCTATTATATCCATAGACTACCTGTCCAATCACCCTATACCCTACTGTTATATCCTAGGACTGAACCCCTATATTACTACCTATCCAATCATACCCATATCCCCTACTGTTATGTCCTAGGACTGAACTTCTTTATATTCCCAATATTATATCCATAGACTATCTGTCCAATCATACCCATATCCCCCTACTGTTATATCCTAGGACTGAACCCCTTTATATTCCCCATATGATTATATCCATAGACTACCACTACCTGTCCAATCAACCTTATCCCTACTGTTATATCCTAGGACTGAACCTCTTATATTCCCCATATTATATCCATAGACTACCTGTCAATCATACCCATATCCCTACTGTTATATCCTAGGACTGAACCCCTTTATATTCCCATATTATATCCTAGACACCTGTCCAATCATACCCATATCCCCTACTGTTATATCCTAGGACTAAACCCTTTATATTTCCCATATTATATCCATAGACTACCTGTCCAATCATACCCATATCCCTACTGTTTATCCTAGGACTGAACCCTTTATTTCCCCATATTATATCCATAGACTACCTGTCCATTATACCCATATCCCTACTGTTATATCTAGGATGAACCCCTTTATATTCCCCATATTAATCCATAACTACCTGTCCAATCATACCCATATCCCTACTGTATATCCTAGGACTGAACCCCTTTATATTCCCCATATTAATATCCATAGACTACGGTCCAATCATACCCTATCCCCTACTGTTATATCCTAGGACTGAACCCCTTTATATTCCCCATATTATATCCATAGACTACCTGTCCAATCATACCCATACCCTACTGTTATATCCTAGGACTGAACCCCTTTATATTCCCCATATTTATCCATAGACTACCTGTCCAATCATACCATATCCCTACTGTTATATCCTAGGCTGAACCCTTTATATTCCCCATATTATATCCATAGACATCTGTCCAATCATACCCATATCCCCTACTGTTATATCCAGGACTGAACCCTTTTATTCCCATATTATATCCATAGACTACCTTGTCCAATCATACCCATATCCCTACGTTTTCCTAGACTGAACCCCTTTATATTCCCATATTATATCCATAGACTACCTGTCCAATATATACCCATTACCCTACTGTTATATCCTAGATTGAACCCCTTTATATTCCCCATATTATATCCAAGACTACCTGTCCAATCATACCCATATCCCTACTGTTATATCCTAGGCTGAACCCCTTTATATTTCCCCATATTTATCCATAGACTACCTGTCCAATCGGCCCATTACATTTCCCAAAATCGACAGTCAAAGGTTGTGTTGTTTCTGTTACATTTTTCCTACATATCTCTGATGTTCCATTATTTTTCTGTGATAAGAACGAATAATATTCTAAATTTGTAATTTAAATAAAACGACTATCAGTTTGTATTTTTTTTTATTTTTTTTATAATATTAGAATTTTAGATCCCGAGATCTCAATGTTCCGAGAACTGTCCTCCCTGGATATAGAAAAGCTTCAAATCCTGGATCCAAGTCCTGCTGTTATGACTGTGTCCGGTGTTCAGAAGGAGAGACTCCAATAGAATTGTAGCAGTAAATCTACTCATATGCCTGGTTAATAAGATGTTCTTGTGGATATGATTCCCAATGCAGGTTCCACTGTGTGAGTTCCAATGTTTCTCCTTCATCACTAAACAGACCTGTTTAGTATAAAGCAATATGGCCAGTATTAGTCAACGCAAACTAAGGATATTTGGTTGTTAATTTGTCCTTTTTAGAGATAAAACCAGTGGGTTGTCCTTTGTTCCTATTCCTTCTCGTGTGCAATTTAAATGTATTATGTTTCGTATGCAGCCACATAATGTCAGCTGTGGGCCAAATAGCATCTTTTCCTCAAAGGGAATCTGACATAGATTGGCATTTGATGCGTGTCACTGCCATGTCTTCAACCACAAGGTACTCATTGCTGCGACTGACAGCCATGGCTCTGTGCCGACAGCCGTAACCAGACCAACCAGCCTCTGCAAAAAGTCTATGGCCATCCGACTCCCTACTCCTGCTAGGCATCTCCAAGGAGCTTTTGGTCTTTTCTCACAATTGATTCTATTGCTGACAAAAAATGTTTGTAAACCCATTTTTTCGTTGCTCTGATACCACAGTTAAATCCATAGCATGTCTGATCGTAGTATCAGTTATACAATTTTTTTTTTTGTTTTTTTTTTCTGAGGCTGTACATGCGCTTCTCTATGTATCCCTTAATACTACTACTGCCCCTAACCTACCATTCACAGGGAGAGATGTCCTTTGGGCCCAGCCGTCAAACTCCGAGCACATCCTCCTTCGGGGCTTGTCCCACATTTTGCATTTTTTTTTCGGTCAACGGATACTTCTAGTGAAATTTTCTTTATCCGTCTTTTTTTCCATGTTGCTGAAATTACTGCATCCATGTAAAGAGTGAACTGGGAAGCCTGTAATCTTCCTAATTGCTGGAATATTAACTGCAGTTGACTTTACTGGAGTTTCTTCCGTTCAGGAATAACATGTTTTCTGAGCGCATTATTAATGAACAAAAGCCCAATTACTTATAATTGACGCCTGATTGCTTTCTCCAACTCATTCTCCCCCTCTCCTTCGGAGGCCCAGAAGATCCTCAGAGGCAGCAGTCCACCTCTCTATCAGTCTCATGTCTCATTCTTTTTCTTTTGTTTCTGCAAACTGCTGAAAATCCCTGCATATAGAATTCATCATCATCCCGTTTCGCTCAAAGTTCCATCTGAGAAGAAAGGAGGGATGATTCCTCCTGGGGCTCACCAGACACCACCTTCCCTCCACAGAACTTCCGCTATCTGAGGCCTTTGGGCACTTTCTCTGTTTTATTGAGGCTTTAGATAAAAAGAACAGGGTCAGAGCCACATCTTCTTCCCCCACTACTTTGTTTTTTTTATTTACATATGTTCTTTAAGCTTACCAGATCCCTTCTGTGATCCTTTAGCTCCCAGCTAAAGAAAAGACATTGTTGGCCAGAGAAAGCCAGAAAAACAGAAAAGACAAACTGCAGCAATCTGCCAAACACCCTACTATGAAAGACAAACAGACAAACACCCACTCCGGGCCATCACAGGGAGGCCTCGACTTATGGAGAACGTGGGCATAAACTCCATGTTTTGTCAAAGGCTGCAATAGCCGGTAAGTCCCCTTGGTCCATCTGCATGAAGGAAACTTTTAAGAGGTAGAGATAGAGTCCATGAGAAATCTTTTAGAATTTTCCTGTGATGGCCAATGGAGCCACCTACCTGATACAATGCTGCCAGGATTGCTTGGGACAAACTGACACTGCCCTATGATTAAAATAACAAAAGTTGATTTTTTTACAAAAAAAAATGGTAATTGACATATAAGGGTATTCTAATTATTATATATAGCAATTTAACTACAAGGTGTGTTTTTTATTAGGGTTTTGTTTCCTTATGGGTTTGTACTTTGCAGACAGTGAAAACTGCATCCGAATGTCGCAGACATGGAATGGCCCAATGAGAAGAGGATCAATGGTATTGCAAAAACAGAAGATTTCCGTACCCCTACACTAATATGGGATTTCTGGTGTTTTTCTCAATACTTTTCCTTTTCTGTTTCCCTTAACCGTTATATAATATGGGAATATTTATAAAATATCAGGACAACCCCTGTGAGAGGCCAATAACAGCGCATCTTCCTCGTCCTCCTCCTGGTCTCCACACAAGCTGAGCTTCCTCACTGTGTTCCTGTTTCCTTCGGTCGCGCCCTGTGGAATATAAACCCTGCATTTTACGTATAATCAACTTTTGGAATCACTTCTCCATAGCTGTCTCTTTCTATCCTGGCCAACGACTATCATGGTTTACATTGCATTCAAAGCCACCAGCCTGGGAGCTCTGGAGGAAATGGGTGGGAGTCAACACTGGTCCACATGGGTCTGTGTCTTGATCTGATGTCATCCATTCAAATCATCTCTGATGACTTGGTTGCCATTTCTCCCCCTTTCGGATATGGACACTTCACACTTCCCCTGGAACATCATCCATTCAGTGCAAAGTTGCGGGATCAGCTATTGCTTTTACTCAGTTATTGGTTACTATGGGGCTTCTGGCGCTGTTAGTTTTTTAGCATTTTTTAGCTCGACCTACCGGACAGTTTTTAATGAGGCCAAGTCATCACTTTTTCCTGCATGCTGGTCTTCTGCAGTGTTGGATCACATGATCCCCGGCCCTATCTGAGTCACCAAAGGGAAAAACACTGTGTGTGTGGAGATACTTTTGCCCATATTGACCTCAAGTGGGCCTGGACTATTATGATGTTATTTAATACCAAATGTTCATTATTTTATGTTAGCACCCTGAAATTAACTTCAGGTCCCATTTACTTGGAAACAAGTAGTACAGTTAGAACTTTCTAAATCTCTGATGAAACTGTCCATCTTCTTACAAAAATGTATCTATCTTGTTAGTTTAACTTAGACTTAAAGCATTCCTTAAACTTGGTTACTATGGAAATTGCTTCTTTTAGATTTATTTAAAAAAAGTTCTAATAACCTAGAGAAATGGTCACTTCCTTAAAAATCACTTGTAATAAGTGAGAGGTCACTTTATAATGAATCAGCATAATTGATTGAAAATATAAAGATAAAATGTACGGATTGTGTCACATTGGTTTATTATAGTAACCAACTGTCATTAAACTGGATAACATTACTGTGAATTAAAAACAAAACCTTTATTCTGCATCAGTAGGTTTTTAGATTAAAGGACAACTAAAATGTAAAATTAATTTCTTTTTAAAAAATGAAAACACTGAGCAAGTGAAGTAGGATTGATTATTCCTACCTCCGTTCCAAATTGTCGGTTGATGACTACAGCACATACAGATCATCTGCCAGCTCTGGCCCTGGGCCTTCTGTATAAAATAGGGCTTTGAAGCCGCAGGAATCCGGCACACATGCAGTTTTTTCCGTCATGCTGCTGCTCTCCTCATATGATTTGAATGGGGATGTACAAAGTACTCAATCCTTCCTGCCTCCCTGCCCCAGTTACTTTTCCCATTTTAAACTGTTTTTTGAAAAAAATATATCACACTAAGTTCTACTTTAGAGTATACGTAAATATAAGTATTTGAGGTTGATAAAGACCATACGTCCATCCATTCCATCCTCTAGCAATATCCCAATTCCTGCTAACCTGTTCATCCAGAGAAAGCAAAAAAGAACCCACAAATTTTATGTCAGGAGAAAAAAAAATTTTCTACCAGTGACAATCTGGAAATTCCCTGGACCAACTCTACGTTTATGTTCAATTACAGTAACTTGTAACATTCCTTGCCTTTTGCT
The DNA here is from genome assembly GCA_019447015.1 of Hymenochirus boettgeri. NCBI lineage: Eukaryota > Metazoa > Chordata > Amphibia > Anura > Pipidae > Hymenochirus > Hymenochirus boettgeri. The sequence continues at coordinate 415,349 of JAACNH010000112.1, forward strand.
AGAAACCTCATCTCAGTTTTATTAAACTGACCAATGAACTCTGCCATAACAACGTCCACTGGAAGACAGTTCCAATAGCTTAATCGTTTCACATGTACAACCCTTTCCCAACTCTACTTTATGTATCAAATCCCAGTAACTTGTAACATTCCTTGTTTGTGAAACTCATCCAGCTTTTTGTAAACTGCCAATGCCGAACCTGCCATAGACAACAGTCACGGAAGACATGTCCTAGCTTATTACCGTTCTCACAGTGACAACCCTTTCCCAACTAACTCTTAGGATCAATACCAGTAACTTGTAACCATTCCTTTTTGCAGAAACCATACCAGCTTTTGATTAAACTGACCAATGAACCTGCCATAACAACGTCCACTGAAGACAGTTCCATAGCTTTAACTCTGTCACAGTGACAAAACCCTTTCCCAACTCTACTTTCATGTAATCAATACCAGTAACTTTGTAACTTCCTTGTTTGAAGAAACTCATCCAGCTTGTTTATTAAACTGACCAATGAACCTGCCATAACAACGTCCACTGCAAGCAGTTCCATAGCTTTAACCGTTCTCCACAACCACAAGTGACAACACCTTTCCCAACTCTACTTTATGTGATCATACCCAGTAACCTTGTAACATTCCTTTTTTGTAGAAACTCCTCCAGCTTTTTTATTAAACTGACCATGAACCGCATCACCAAGTCCTACTGGAAGAAGCCATGTTCCGTATAAGTCTTTCACCAGTTCTCAACGTGACAACCCTTTCCCAACTCTATTATGTAATCAATACCCATAACTTGTAACATTCCCTTGTTGTAGAAACTCATCCCTTTTTAATTAAACTGACCAAATGAACCTGCCATATACAACGTCCACTTGGAAGACAGTTCCATAACTTTATACCTGTTCTCACGTGAAAACCCTTCCCACTCTAAACTTTTAGTATCATACCAGTAACTATGTACACATTCCTTGTTTTGTAGAAACTCTCATCCAGCCTGTTATTAAAACTGACCAATGAAACCTGCCATACCAACGTCACTGAAGACATTTCCATAGCTTTTTACCGTTTCTCACAGTGACAAACCCTTTCCCACCCTCTACTTATGTATCAATACCAGGACTTGTACACATTTCCTTGTTTCAGAAACCCATCCAGCTTTTAGTAAACTGACCAATGAAACCTGCCATAACCACGTCCACTGAAGACGTTCCATAGCTTAAAACCGTTCTCACAGTGACAAACCCTTTCCCACTCTACGTTATGTATCAATCCTCAGTAACTTGTAACATTCCTGTTTGTTAGAAACTCAAGCCATGCTTTTTATTAACTGACCAATGAAACCTTGCAACTCCATAACACGTCCACAGGAAGACGTTCCATAGCTTTACCTTCTCACAGTGACAAAAACCCTTCCCAACTCTACTTTATAAATGATAATCCCAGTAACTTGGTAACAACAATCCTTGTTTGGTACAAACTCCTCCAGCTTTTTATTAACGACACCTGACCAATGAAACCATCCATAACAACATCCCCACTGGAAGACGTTCCATAGCTTTAACCGTTCTCACAGTGACAAACCCTTTTCCCACTCTACTTACTTTATTATCACTACCGATTAACTTGTAAAATTCCTTGTTTGCAGAAACTAAATCCACAGCTTTTTATTAAAACTTACCAATGAAAACCTGCCATAACAACTCCCTGGAAGACATTTCCATAGCTTTAACTTAACAATTAACCGTTCTCACAGTGACAAACCCTTTCCTCACCTCTATTTATGTATCAAATACCAGTAACTTGTAACATGCCTTGTTGTAGAACTCACCAGCGTTTTATTAAACTGACCATGAACCCTGCCATAACAATGTCCACTGGAAGACAGTTCCATACTTTAAACCGTTCTCACAGTGACAAACCCTTATCCACTCTACTTTATATGTATCAATACCATTTAACTTGTAACTTCCTGTTTGTGCAGAAACTCCATCCATCTTTTTATTAAAAACTGCCAAGAAAATGCCATCACAAACAACGTCCACTGGAAGACAGTTCCATAGCTTTACCGTTCTCACAGTGACAAAACCCTTTCCCACTCTACTTTATGTATCAATCCCAGTAACTTGTACCATTCCTTGTTTGTGAAACCCATCCAATCTTTTTAATTAACTGACCAAATGACCTGGCCTAACAACGTCCACTGGAGACAGGTCCTAGCCTTTACTGTTTCTCACAGTTACAAACCGTTCCCAACTCTACTTTATGTATCAATACCAGTAACCTTGTAACATTCTTGTTTGTAGAAACTCATCCAGCTTTTAATTAAACTGACCAATGAACCTGCCATAACCAACGCCCCTGGAAGACGTCTCCAGCTTATACCGTCCTCGACAGTGACAAACCTTTCCCCAACCTCGACTTTAATGTATAAATACCATAACTGTAACATTCCTTGTTTTTAGAAACTATCCAGCTTTTTATTAAACTGAACTCAATGAACCTGCCATAAATACAGACGTCCACTGGAAGACAGTTCCATAGCTTTAATATTACCGTTCTCACGTGACCAAAACCTTCCCAACTACCTCTACTTTATGTTATCAATCCCAGTAACTTGTAACATTCCTTTTTTTGTTTGTATAAACTCCTCCAGCTTTTTATTAAACTGACCAATGACCTGCTATAACAACGGTCCACTGGAAGACAGTTCCATAGGCTTTCAAATATTAACCGTTCCTCACAGTGAACAAACCCTTTCCCAACTCTACTTTAATTGTATCAATCCAGTAACTTTGTAAACGATTCCTTGTTGTTTTTAGAAACTCATCCAGCTTTTTATTAACTGACCCATGACTTTCAGCTATTTACAACAATACACACAATGCAATAATTTCGGCCGTTGTTACTACTACTGTGGAACACCCTATGGTATCAGGGAAGGATCCGGGGGTATGTTCTCTCCGGTGATCAATCCCTACTTCCACTAAGTAAGTTCAGTATCTCGCATTAACATTCATTTGTTTGAGTGTATAGATAGTACTGCTCACTTTTTTCACAGGAGTAGCATTAGTAGGATGAAATGGAAGTGTTGACCCCCCTCGACCTCAGTCCACAGGCCGGCCTTGCTTTAATCTCCCTTAAAAAGATTGTCTAGAGATTTTCATGGGTGAAACAACAAAAGTGAAGCAAGCACTCAAGGTAATAGGTGAAAAAGCTAAATCCCTTTATTGTTCAACTAGAAGGATCACTTTACAGGACGCAATTGTAGCATATGTGTTTAAAACAGTATATATAAATATATATAAATGCCCTAAGACCTGCCATAGGAACGTAACCCATAGTTAAAAGTATCAAATACAAACCATAAGTATACTTATCTGTCCAGAAGTCAGTATGTATATCTGCATATACAGAGGAGAGATTCAGAAGGTCAATTGATACGAATCAGACTGGTCAGGGAATAGAGAATATTAATTCATCATTATTATTGGGTGTGAACTAATGACCCCCAAATAAAAAACACAATTAAAAACAGGGATTCGTTTATTAATAAATAGAATTCCCAATACCAATTTTAGCCAACTAATAAACATCATTATAAAAACATAATTCTCGTATGGCTGGCCAGCCCCAACCCATACATATTTAATATAATAACTTGTTTTCAAAGAAAAACACATAACTTCTATACTATCCTCTGTGCACGATCTTAAGTCCTGTGCCCCGGATCTTATAAGTACCTTATGTTTGTACCAATATCAATTAATGTCAATAATTAAAACTTATATCGTTCCTAAATGATCCAATTGGTCCCCTAGGTGGTTGCTCAGAGTTCCACAGTGTAAACGTTAAGACCTTATGAATCCTATTTTTCCGTTGTCAGTTTTCACATCCCCGGGCACCTTTAATCAGAACCTCTGCAAGGGCCCTGGCCCCGGGGGGGGGGGGGGGGGGGTTCCGGACTCCCTCCAATCTGGCAAGGGTCGAGCTCAATCCAGCCCTGCGGCTGCAGTTTTGATCTCCGCTCCTTTTTACAGCCTCTTTGCCGGGGTCCCTGGTTCGGAGTTAAAACAGTTCCACTAGGTTAGTAGTTCCTGGGTTTTGCAGTCGACCCCCAGATTCCTTTATTGACCTTCTGTCGGGTCCCTGGTCCGGGGTACCAAAGGCATTGGTTTTAAAGTTTACAACAGGGTCACGTCAAATTTTGCGTCCGCTTACAGATGACACTTCTCTGGTCCCAAGGCGCACAAAGCCGTTTTACTTATGGAGCAGGGTCATGCTTAGCTTGCTTCCCTATAGAGATGACGTCAACTCCTCACCATGTATAGACAAGGCAATCTCCTTTTACAACAGTCCGTGCCCTAGCACGTTTGTAAGGTTTTAACGAAAGTACAGCACAGTTAGCCTGGGCACTAGAATATAAAATGTAACTAGACAATCCCAACGCCGTTCATCAACCAACAGGCGTCATTCATATGCGATAAATTGCTATCAAATCAACCATCTTGTCACTTGTACAGGTTTATAATAGCTGGTCGTCTCCTCCCATTCTAATAGATAATATATCTTTTAACGTCTACTTACTTATCCCGAATGTCTTATAATTTACTATAATTAAAACAATTTCTAATAATTTGCAAAAAATCACATTTATACTTACAGTAATTTATTGCCATACATTAATTTACCCCCATGATAACCATGATTAACAAAAAACCCACATAATACAAACATAATCACACCAGAAAAGCGTCCCTATAATCCCGCTTTTTAAAAGAAATGCTGCAATTTCAATAGCTTTTTTAAAAAAACCCTTTAGTTTTTAACAATCACTTTCATAAATGAATTTTGTTTCCATTGTGGACAGTGCATTTATCAAATCCCAACCCTCTCTCCTCCCCCCTTTAACGAACACACATGCATCCACCACCGTAATAATAACGACCTTCAAATTCCCATTGTACAAGATAAATAGTGCCATACAAATATGACATAGGTAAACGCCTTATCTCTCCTATATCCGGTGCTCGTTTTGTAAATATATTACAACTTCTAATTTTCGCGCGCTGGCTTCTCTATAAACTCTTATAACATGGACAATACAATTTGGGCTAAAATAATTCCCCTTATTTATTCAAACATATTACTACTCCCTTTTTTCTATATACGACATATTTACAGTTATCACAAGACCCACATGCCGATTGCCATTATTGATATTGTTACAACATAGTCACTTATATACCGTGGACAGGACTATATATAATTTTATGTGTTTTTCTTTTAAAACAATTATTATTGTATGGGTTGTGGCTGGCCAGCAATTTGGGATAATTATTTTTTATATAATTATGTTTATATATTGGTACAATTGGTATTGGGGATCTATTGAATAAAACTGACTCCCCCTTGTTAATTTGTGTTTTTTGGGGTCATTGAGTTTGTATTTTGAGGAGTTTCATTTGGAGCACGATTTGATCTTCAAGGTTGGGATCTCGGACTATCACCCCACCCCACCCCCCGTTTTCTATGTGATTTGTATAATAATGTTTTGAGGAGGGCCTTATTTTTATCTTTGTTATATATTATTAAGGGTGTGACCAACTGTAACAAGTCACGAAGCTAAGGACTGATGCAAGGTGCATAACATAATGGTCGTTTAACCAAACTGTGTCAAGATTTAGATACTAGAATGTGTGCGGGAAGTAAAGAAGCACAAACCATAATGTTTTGATTTAGGTAAATTTCCCCAGCCGCCGCCCTTATCAAATGGAAAAGTGTAATACACAGATTAACTGGTTTTATATCAAGGTTTCTGCCTGCCTTCTGGTTTCAGTGTTTTGTTCTTATGGCTTTAGTTGTCCTTTACAACTCTGTTAAACAAATTAATAAACAATCATCAGCTAATGACATTTCGGAGCTTAGGGAAAATACCACATAACGTACATCTTCCAATCATTTTCTATTTCCAATCATTACAATTGAGACATTGTATCTGGTCTGAATTACAGGGCCACATCTTAAATCCGTAATGTCCCACAAACACCCTCTTTTATTTTACTAATTTAAAAAAGTTTTGTTTCTCCAAAACCTATAAATTGCCTACTTTCTATTAACTGCAACAAGCATGCATCCTCTATAACAAACATTCCGCTCCTTTTACTGCAAAGGGATAACCCTCCAGCGCCAGAAGAAAGGTGGATACCCTCCATCACAGGGAGAGAGTTGGATACCACCCTCCATCAACAGAGAGAGGTGGATAATCTCTATCACAGAAGAAATGTGGATACCCTCCCTCGCAGAAGAAAGGTGTATTACCCTCCATCGCAGAATAGATGTGGATACCCTCCATCGACAAAAAAGGTGGATACCCTCCATCCAGAAGAAAGTGGATATAAACCCCTCCATCACAGGAGAGGTGGATACCCTCCATCACAGGAGGAGGATACCCCCATCACAAAGAAAGGTGGATACCCCTCCTCCCATGAGAGGTGGATCCCTCCATCACATGAGAGGTGGATACCCCCTCCATCACAGAAGGACAGGTGGATACCCTCCATCACAGAAGAGATGTGGATACCCTCCATCACAGAAGAAAGGTAGATACCTACCCTTCCAACACCTGCCTCCCACATATGCGATGGGCGGCCACCTCCTGATAAAAATACGAGGTCTTGTGCAGAGAATTTGATAAGAATGACATTCTCCTGAGAAAAGTTACGTCTCCCACCCCCCCATTTACTACTTGCCCTTACAACCTTTTCCTCCCAGTTGGGGTCACTGGTTTTTCTCCTGATCAGCAACCTCGGAGAGTTCTAAAATCCTTGATCGCACTAAAACAATCTTCCTTATTGGTCATTTTTATAATAAAGACAGCAGGTAAAACTTCCTAAGGCTGGTCAATATTTCTGGTAGATTGACTGCCCCTATGCAATATTTTTATTGTCGAGCCAAAATATGGCAGAAATATAAAGCATTGCCAATCTTTTAAACAGTGGTGAAAATTAAAGCATAAAAATCCAACAGTTTTGTGTACATTTCAAACAAGACAAACAACGTATAACACAAAATATAGCGGTACTGTCAGTCATCAGGGAATATCAGACTGGGATTTGAACATGGTTTACCTTATCCATCATTTAACAGACATTATCTATTTCCATCTGGTTTATTCAACTATAACATGTCTTTTGTATTGGTATAATACATTAAAACTCCTTTAGAGGGCAGTACAGGGCCAGTTCCCCCATTTCACACAAAAATGTATAGAAAACCAATGGAAGGCTGTGTTCTGTGTTAGTCATATTTGTTTTTATAAGTTCCGTAGGAAATGGTATTGTGCATTGATTAGGGAAGTTACCCTATATGCTCCTGGAGTCCTTGCCGAATCCCTCAGCACAGATACCCCAATCATCTAATCATCACTTGCTTCACAATTAGAAAAGCCTCCGTTGGCCAGGAGGCTAGAAGTTTTGCCTTAAACCGGACACGGTTGCCCCCCCCTGCACGTAAAGTATTTGTACTGAGCTGGGTATCATCGAGGAAACAGAGTGCGCAGTCAGGGAACTACATCTGGGAAGGCCGAGAACCAGGCTAAGCGAGGTACGGAGGATTAAGAACAGAGTCAAGGGTCGTACACCGACAGTCAGGCAAGGCAAGGTCCAGAAGACTGAAGAGTAATGAAGTCAGAGGCAGACACTAAGTCAGGAGCAAACATCATAAATGGGAGACAGGATCATAACAAAGGATTCACCGAAGAAATTCAGCACTAGCAATGGCAAACCACAGGCTAATATCAGGCAATGAGGGAAATGCCCCAGAGTAAGGTTCAAAACAGCATTGGACAATGCAGCAGTTGGTTTCAACCCCCCGCCCCAAACCCCCCCCTCCCCCCCACCACTATTTATGCTTGGGTTTCTTTTATTTTCACATAAATGGGATTGCACTCCTCTGTTCCCTTATAAGTATAATAATATTGGGAATATTTATAAAATATCAGGACACCCCCATAGTGAGAGCCAATAACAGGTTTATTGTCATTTGTAAGTTGTACCTTATTTATTGTAATGTGTATTAAATCTGCTACAGCCACTAAGGCTGGGTACAGGCAAGCAGATTCTTCAGGGTGACCAACCAATAATTCTGGGCATCAGAGCAAGCAGATTCTTCAGGGTGACCAACCAATAATTCTGGGCATCAGACCCTGCAGAAAATCACGGCTGATCTTGCGGTCCCTTTTGGAACTGTCAGCCTGGGATAAATAATCGTATGGTGAGGAACCAGCCTAACACTAACAAACTACAATGGAATTAAAGTAAAGAGAGGTAATTAGCTTAATGTAAATAATTGGTCAGAATGGTCCCAATTCAAAAGCAGGTAATAGAGGTAGAGATGGGACCCGGATCCAACACGGAATCCCTCGGTTCCAAAAACCGAATGATCATAGTATAGGATAGTACAGTACAGTACAGTATAGTACAGTACAGCTAAATACTTAAACATATGTAGAAAGTTGTGTACGGTCCCAGATTCATGGTGATCCTTAATTTTTTGGTATAGTAGCCACTTTGTTAATAGTATCACTATCGCACATGTACGCTATCTCTTAATTACTTAAGTTGCTTACTCAGGCTGAAGGGGAGATATGGGTGTACTCGACCCCAGATCTATCGCTAGCTACTGCTTATCCTTGAGTTAGTGCTGCCGCCATATATTCTACAGGTGCATGCTTCTAAAACCAAAATTCAACATCTCCCGTAGATCGGGACTCACCCGTATGACTGGACTGCCCCCGTGCTGGACTGCCCCGGACCCTTCGCTTGGTCCGTATAATAGGTAAATATCTCGGTCCTCCGTAGGTGGGCTGTAGGTCCGCACTCCTCGATCCGGCAAGAACTTTCACGGTCACCAGATTAAAAGTTTAAACTTTATTATAGCGTTTTTAAAATCATTTACACAATCAGTCAAATGCCTGACGCGTTTCGAGCGGTACTAAACGCTCTTACTCATAGGCTACCTCTTCATATTAAAGCTCCTCCAATCCCCTTATTAATTTAGTTGCCCTTCTCTGAACCCTTTCCATTTCAAAGATGTCCTTTTTGTACACAGGATTCCAGCATATTCCAAATGAGTACTGCAAACTGGATTTCGGGCCTAGGCACTCCTTTAGTGGCTTTTAGCATATTTCTTTTAAGGTGCTCCCTTCTCAGGTCCTCTACCATGGACCTCCTGCTATAGCACAAGCGAAAAAAGTTCATGAGAGGGGCACTCTTTCTTGTGAATTCAAATCACTTTATTAGATCACATAAAACACACAACGTTTCAGGGAACACAATGTCCCTTTCATCAGGTGGGACATTGTGAAAGGGACATTGTGGTCCCTGAAGCTTTGTGTGTTTTATGTGATCGAATAAAGTGATTTGAATTCACAAGAAAGAGCGCCCCTCTCATGAACTTTTTTCGCTTGTGATATTCCAAATGAGGCCTTACCAAAGCTTTGTAAAGAGGGAGAATTACATTTTCCTCCCTTGAATCCATACCTCTCTTTATACAAGACAATACCATGCTGGCTCTGGCTGTTACCGCCTGGCACTGCTTGCTACCTTTAACTTTGTTATCCACCAAAACTCCAAGATCCCTTTCCAACAGGGATTCACTTAACACAGAGCCATTTATAGTATAAGTAGCACAAGGATTTTTAAGTCCAAAATGCATCACCTTCCATTCATCAACATTGAATTTCATCTGCCACTTAGCAGCCCAATGTGATAATCTATCTAGATCCCCTTGCAACGATTGCACATCCTCTGAAGTTTTTAATGGTCGACAAAGTTTTGTGTCCTCAGCAAACACAGAAACCTTGCTGACAATACCCACTTCCAAATCATTAATAAATAGATTAAATAGAAGTGGCCCCAACACAGAACCCTGTGGCACCCCACTTAGCACTTTAGTCCATAATGATGAAGCCCCATTACCAACTGCATCCTATTCATTAATAAATTTTCTATCCATGTACAATTGTGACTCCCCAGACCAACAGACCTTAGCTTATACATGAGTCGCCTATGGGGGACTACAAAATCCAAGTAAACTACATCTACTGCTATGTCAGAGTCTACATTTCTACTTACTTCCTCATTCCTACTAAATCCATGCTGGTTACTAATTATAATGTCAGTCCTTAAAAACATACTCTAGAGCATGTTCCCTTATTAAACTTTCCAGGATCTTCCCCACCACTGAAGTTAAACTTACAGGCCTGGAATTACCCGGCTCTGAACGACTACCCTTTTTGAATATTGGAACAACATTAGCCTTTTTCCAATCCAGAGGCACACCACCGGATATGAGGGAATCTGCAAAAATAAGAAACAATGGCCTAGATAAAACTGAACATAGCTCCCTAAGTACCCGAGGATGTATTTTATCTGGTCCAGGGAGATTTATTAATATTAACCTTATTTAGTTCTTTCTGTACCATATTCTCGGTTAACCAAAGAGCACTTAAATAATTTATATCATTATTGCTACTATACTCTATGTTATCTGTACTTGGATCTTCTATAGTGTATACAGAGGAACAAAAATTATTCAAGACATTTGCTTTATCTCCATCCTCCGTAACTAACTTATCCCCATTAATTAATGGTGCCACATTCTCAGTCCTCTTCTTCTTACTATTAATATACTTTAAAAAAATTTAGGCTTAGTGATGCTTTGTTCAGCTATCCTAACTTCATTATTAATTTTAGCTACTAAAATTACTATCTTACACTCCTTGTTACAGTCCTTGTAATCACTAAAGGCCCTTTCTGTTCCCTCTGCCTTAAAGTTTTTAAATGCCTTTTTCTTCCAACAGAGCTCCTTTTCTAGTAGGAACCTCAACCACCTGTGAGAAAAAAAAATCCTGCAGCAAATTCATGAACTCATCGCCTTTTTCTGTGATGGCAGTTCCACTACACCAATCAATGTCAGGGTAATGTCAGGGTAAGTCCCCCATAATGAGCACACTCCTCAAACTTGCAGCTCTTGCCAGCTGCATATGAAGTTGACTCACCTCCTCTCTGATAGCATTCCATCATTTCCAATTCACCCATTTTGTCAGCTAGGCTTCTCGCATTTGCAAACATACATTATAGATTATGATCCTGTAATTTATTCGTACACTTTAATACACATGCCTCCCTTCCCCCTATGCTAGCCCCAACCCCCTTTCCACCCGCCACTGGCCTATCTACACCCTTCTTTCCTCCTGGGCTATCTATCCCAGCGAGACTGCTAATACCCTCCCCCCCCCTGTCCCTATCTCCCCACACATGCATGAAGCTAATGTTCACTACCCATATATTTATATTATACGTTGCAAATTTACCAATAAAAATAAAGGGAAAGAAATTACAACTTATTCAACAGAATAGAATCGAATGCAGAAAAATCGAATATGTGAGTAAAATGTCTATTATACCAATACGCGAGTAAATATCAATAGAACAATATGTGAGTAAAATGTCTATATACAATACGCGAGTAAATATCGAATAGAACGAATATGTGAGTAAAATGTCTATTATACCATACGCGAGTAATATCGAATATCGATATGTGAGTAAAATGTCTATTATACCAATACGACGAGAGTAAATATCGAATTAATCGAATATGTGAGTAAAATGTCTATTATACCAATACGCGAGTAAATATGAATTATCGAATTGTGAGTAAATGTCTATTATACCAATACGCGAGTAAATATCGAATAACGAATATGTGAGTAAAATGTCTATATACCAATACGCGAGAAATATCGAATTATCGAATATGTGAGTTAAAATGTCTATTATACCAATACGCAGTAATATCGAATATCGAATATTGAGTAAAATGTCTATTATACAAATACGGTAAAGTATCGAATATCGATAATGTTGAGTAAAATGTCTATTATACCAATAGCTGAGTAAATCGAATATCGAATATGCAAGTAAAAATGTCTTATACCAATACGGCAAGTAAATATCGAATATCGCTATGCAAGGTAAAATGTCTAATTATATCAATATGCAGTAAATATCGAATATCGAATATCAAGTAAATCTTATTAATCCAATACGTCGAGTAAATATCGAATTAAATCGAATATGCTAAGTAAAAATGTCTATTATACCAATACGCCGAGTAAGTAAATATCGGAATTACGAATATGCAAGTAAAATGTCTATTATAACCAATACGTCGAGTAAATACAATATGAATTATCGACATAGTAAAATTCATTATACAATACGTGAGTAAATATGACAATTATTCGCAATATTGAGTTAAACATTGGTCTAGTATACCATGCGTCAGTAAATATCGAATATCGAATATCAAGTAAAATGTTATTATACCAAACGTATAAATACGATTATCTGAATATGTGATGGTTAAATGTCTATATACATACTGCAAGCTATATCGAATTATCGAATATGTGTAAGAAAGTTATTATACATACGAGAGAAAATCAAATATAATCGAATATTGAGTAAAGTCATATACCAATAGCGAGAAATATCTAATCGAATATGCAAGTAAAATGTCTATTATAAACGCAATAAATACAAATTATCCAAATATGCGAGTAAAATGTCATTATTATTACAATGAATAAATATCGATATCGAATATGTGCAAGTAAAATGCTATATACCAATACGCGAGTAAATATCGAATATCAATATGTAGTAAAAGTCTATTAACCAATAGCAAGTAAATATCGATTTCTAATATGTGAGTAAATGTCTATTATACCAATACGCGAGTAATATCGAATATCGAATGATGCAATGTTAAAAATTGTCTTTATTACCCATACGCAAGATTAAATATCGATTATCAAATATGTGGAGTAAAATGTCTATTATACAAGCGAGTAAATATCAATTACAAATATGTGAGTAAAATGTCTATTATACCAATAAGCGAGTAAATATCGAATATCGAATATGTGAGTAAAATGTCTATATACAATACGCGAAGTTAAATATCGAATATCGAATATGTGAGTAAAATGTTAATTTACCAATACGAGTAAAATATCGAATTATAGAATATGTGAGTAAAATGTCTATATACCAATACGCAGAGTAAATATCAAATATCAGAATATGTGAGTAAAATGTCTATTATATCAAATGCACGTACAATATCGAATAATTAACGAATATGCTAGTAAAATGTCTATTATACCATACGCGAGTAAAATATCGAATAAATGAATATGCGAGTAAATACATAATACTAATACGTCGAGTAATATTCGATATCGCAAGTAAAATGTCTATTCCAATACGCGATTATATATCGAATTACGAAAATATGCGAGTATAAAATGTCTATTATACAATACGCGAGTAAATATCGAATTATCGAATATGTGAGTAAAATGTCTATATACCAATACGAGTAAATATCGAGATTATCGAATATGTGAGTAAAATCAGGGGTTATTCAAAAAAGTTATTATCGTTAAAATGGTGCTAATTTTGCCCCAACAATCAGAATTATTTAACATTGAAAGCTAACATCTGAGGTTGGGGCCAAAATTAGCACCATTTTTAACGATAAGAACTTTTTATTGAATTCCACCACCAACGCTGCCATTCTATGATTGGATTGTGTCTGGACAACAAAATAGTGGAATGACTGACACACCACTTTTCAAGGCTCCAATTTTAGAGGCCTGGGATTGCATTACAGAAAGTCAACGGGAAGATGGGGATTTTAATCGAATGCAGAAAATCTGAAATAGTGAGAATGCTATACAATACCGTAATATCACGATATCGAAGCCAAAGTTAAAATGTTTATTATACCCAAACGCAAGTAAAATATCGAACTATGCAGTAGTAGAAATGTCTATTATATCAATATGCAAGTAAATTCAGAATATCGGAATATGCAAGTAAAATATTGTATATACAATACCGAGTAAATATCGATCAATGAATATGCGAGTTGAAATACAAATCCTATACGTAGTAAATATCGAATCCGGCAAGTAAAATGTATATTGTAACCAATACGCGAGTATATATGGATATCGAATATGCTGAGTAAAATGTCTATTAACCAATAAGCGAGTGAGTGAGTAAATACGAATATCGAAGATGTGAGTAAAACTGTCTATTATACCAATACGCGAGAAATACGAGTATGAATATGTGGTAAAATCAGGTTATTCAATAAAAGTTCTTATCGTTTAAAAATGGTGCATAATTTTGCCCAACCAACCAATCAGATGTTAGCTTTCAAATGTTAAATAATATCTGATTGGTTGGGGCAAAATTAGCACCATTTTTAACGATAAGAACTTTTATTGAATTCCACCACCAAACGCTGCCATTCTATGCTGGATATGTTGTCTGGCTAACAAATAGTGGAATGACTGCACCCACTTTCAAGGCTCAATTTTAGAGCCTGGATTGCATACAGAAAGTCAACGGGAAGAGGGGATTTTAATCGAATGCAGAAAAATCGAATATGTGAGTAAAATGTCTATTATACCAATACGCTAGTAAATATCGAATATCGAATATGCAAGTAAAATGTCTATTATACCAATACGCAAGTAAATCCCCCCGCCTCCCACCTAGATTCAGCATTTAGCTGTGTAGACTTTTGCCAAAATTGCGAGCCTATTTCACTTTAAGACCCACTTACCACAACAGGTTCATACACAGAGGGATCCCCAGTCCTAATAAGCGGACAGTGACATGTGTCCCAGACACTGTCCCAGGTGTTGCTGCCAGTTCCTCTGTTGGACAGGATTTCACTGTGGGTGTAAGGTTTTATTATTGTTTTTCATTTTTTTAATGTATGGTTTTTAACTATTGATGTATCAGGGTTTAAATGACAATTGGACACTTCTTAATATTATCTATCACAACCAAAGGAACCATTAATTAATATATTACCTCTGTTCATGGTGGTCTGTACCCATCCCCTCAAAATAAACACACACAAGTAGATATGTAAAATATTTAGGTTATGATGTCATAACCTCCCATATATTACAATAAACATATAAATAATAACATACGGTGTTGTATAACATTAACAAGATACCAGTTTAAATTGGACCAACAAAAATGGGACCTACCTTTACCAGTAGACTTCAGAATCCTTGAATGCCACCCTCCATATTGACACCCAGCTGCCACAGGGAATCTGAAAGGGAGGGTTCACCATTGGGAATCCTGAGGTCCTACATAGAGATGGCTGAACTTCGAAAGTTCAGTCCATTTTCAACATTCGAACTATAATGGAAGTTCGAAAGTTCAAAACAAAACCCATTAAGTCAATGGCAGTCAAATAGTTTAAAAATTTCCAATGAAATACAATTAAAATATCAATGGTAACTTAATGTAAATGCTTTGGGACCTGGGAAATGGTCTGGGGAACATGTCCAACCAATATCCAGGACTTACGAAAACTCGATTTTACTCTCACGCGCGCTGCTTTCGAGCTCTCGCATTCGAACATTCGAATAATATCCCATGACGACGCCGCAGATTTGATAATCAATATTTCTCGCGTATTTGTATAATAGACATTTCTTACTTGCATTCGATATTTACCCGTCACTATAGTATGATAGTAACTCGACATATTAATTTATATTCGGATTTTTACTTGCGTATTGGTATAATAGACATTTTACTCGCATATTCTAATAGATATTTACCTACTCCATAGTATTTGTATATAAACATTTACTCACATATTCGATATTTACTCGCGTATTGGTATATAGACATTTATACTCGCATATTCGATAATTGATATTTACTCGCGTATTGGTATAAGAGACATTTTACTCGCATATTCGATAATTCGATATTTACTTCGCGTATTGTATAATGACATTTACTCACTTTCGATAATTCGATATTACTCGCGTATTGGTATTATACATTTACTCACATATTCGATAATTCGATATTACTCGCGTATTGGTATAATAACATTTTACTCACATATTCGATATTCTATATTTACTCGCGTATTGGTATAATAAGACATTTTACTCACATATTCGTTCATTAATTCGATATTTACTCGCGTATTGGTATAATCGAATTTTACTCACATATTCGTAATTCGATATTTAATCGCATATTGGTATATAGACATGACTTCAGGTAATTCATAAAAGTTCTTATCGTTAAAAATGGTGCTAATTTGCCCCAACCAATCAGATTAGCTTTCAAATTAAATAATATTGATTGGTTGGGGGCAAAATTACACCATTTAAAACGTAAGAACTTTATTGAATAACCCTGATTTTACTCACTATTCGATAATTCGATATTAACTCGCGTATTGGTATATAATAGACATTTTTACTCACATATTCCGATAATTCGATTTTAACTCGCGTTTGGTATATAGACATTTTACTCGCATATTCGATAATTCGATATATAACTCGCGTATTGGTACAATAGACATTTTACTTGCGGATTCGATATTTACTACGTATAGGATATTGTATTTAACTCGATATTCATTGATGCGATATTGTACTCGCTATTGGTATTAATACAATATTTTAACTTGCATATTCCGATAGTATTCGAGTATTTACTTGCATATTGA
>JAACNH010000113.1:0-425000 GCA_019447015.1 Hymenochirus boettgeri
AGGTTCAGGAAAAATTTAGTTAAGGGTAATCATAACAGCTGGTCTAAGGTAATCCCTGGTGTGAGGACTAGCAGTTAAGGTCCTCTCGTTTTTTTTTTTTTTTTTACTGGAATGGGATGGTTTAGGTGAGGGTATACAGTAGTTGTCCTTTGATATAGATGTTTAAAAACCAAGTACTGCAAGTTGTTTTATTAAAGGGACAATCCAATTGTCCATTGTACAAAACTCTAGTTTCTTTCAGTGAGATGGAAAAACAACTGCCAAACAGCAGCAGCTGCTATCTATCTTATTAATAGACAGTAATGTATTAAGATTAGTTTTGATTGCCAATCCACTATCAACAGATCTAAGTATAATGCATTTGGTATTGATCTCACCATAGTTTTGTCCATGGGGCTTTCTGTGGAACAAAAGTAATTAGGTAGGATATATATTATAATTCTATGTTTGAATCTATCCACTTCTTACAGCAAATGCATTGTGTGATATGTCAAGTAGCATACATTATTTTAATCTTTGTTATTATTTTATGGTCTCTCCTGAGAGCACTTTGCTAGGGAGGCAATATTCTATCTATTGAATTTAGCTCAATATCATTTGAAATGTTTGTAATAATATAGTCCCCGTGCTGCAAGTCAATTCATAAAATCACTGCACAGGTTTCAATACATTTAGAGTTAGGCCCCACTAGCGCAATTCGGATCACGTTTGGCGATCCCATTGTGCTAGCGATTGCGTAGAACCATGTAACCTATGGAAGTGGGCCCACATACACTAGCTAAGCTTAGGCCATTTTCAGAGCTCACGCTATCACCATATTTGGTGCATATCACATGCACTCTCCAACAGGGCTCTATTTAGGTATCGCAGCACGCACACAAGGATACTATTGTGACATTTTCTGTGCGTCCTAGTGGGGCCTCAGCCTAATTACCCAAAAGACACCATATCCCTTTTGTATTATTCTCCCTATACAACCAATGTTAGCCTTACCATATGTGTGCTATTTATTAGAGGGAGTCTTTAGTTATTATATTATGAAAAATAGTTATCTTTCTTTAGAAAAAATAGAAAATACATCATTTGGGATAAAAAAAAACTCATTGCCACGACAACCCTGTCTTAACTTAATTCTGGTCACTGTTTGCCACAAGTATGCCTGTAAATAATCTGGGCACTGCATGCACAAGAATACATCTGTAAATAAACTGGTACTGCATGCCACAAGTATAAATCTTAAATCATCTGGTCGCTGCTGCCACAAGTATAAATCTGTAAATAAACTGGTCACTGCATGCCACAAGTATAAATCTGTAAATAAACTGGTCACTGCATGCACAAGTATAAATCTGTAAATAAAACTGGTCACTGCATGCCACAAGTATAAATCTGTAAAAAACTGGTCACTGCATGCACAAGTATAAATCTGTAAATAAACTGGTCCTGCAGCCACAAGTATAAATCTGTAAATAAACTGGTCACTGCATGCCACAAGTATAAATCTGTAAATAAACTGGTACACTGCATGCCACAAGTATAAATCTGTAAATAAACTGGGCACTGCATGCCACAAGTATAAATCTGTAAATAAACTGGTCACTGCAGCCACAGTATAATCTGTAAATAAATGGTCACTGCATGCCACAAGTATAAATCTGTAAATAAAATGGTCACTGCATGCACAAGTATACACCTGTAAATAATCTGGTCACTGCATGCCACAAATAAATGTAAATAATCTGGTCACTGCATGCCACAAGTTAAATCTGTAAATAATCTGGTCACTGCATGCTACAATTATTTATCTGTTAATTGTGCCCCCTTGGCATAAAGATTGATAAAAGGTCATCCAGGTATAGATACGGCAAAGTAATATTGCTGCAAAAAAAGTGATTTCGATTTTAGAAAGAAATATTTTATTATAAGTACAACAATACATCAGATTTTGAGATTGCATGCTCTATTTATGTTTTTAACCAAGGAACTAGATCAAAAACAAAATAATGATTGTTTTGCAGGAGAAAGGCACATTTTTAATTTATCCTAGTTGGTAACAAATGAAACAGAGCATTACATTAAAATGTTCTGTCTCTGCAGGGGTTTAGGGAGGTAACATGGCTTTTTCAGATGTATTGTGAGATAATGAATCAATTCATCATATCGTCATAAACATGGGCATAAAATATGAACAAGATAAACTTGATTTAAAAAGAAAGTATGTAGTTAGTTCTCTTTCCTGATTCTCTAAGACATGGGTCGCACTATAGGCACAACAGTTGTCCAGACCTATATTTTTCTCAGGTCTAACTTTTTTGAACAACATTGTGAACAACTTACTGAAATTTTCTGAATTAAAGTTTAATTTATACTGCAGACTGTCATGTGATCAGGCAAAAGTCCTGTTATTCGAAACTTGAAAGTGTCTCCCATGTGATTTTCAAGGATTTTCGAAAGTTCGAAGATATTTTCGAAAAAATATCGAAAATAGCCCCGTACATTTGAAAATCTTTGAAAATTCGTTCCGTTTTCAGATTTTTGGATCTTCGGGATTTCCCGAGATTGGGAATCCAAAAGCGGAATGAAACTATGTAGTTTCGGCCATCGATAATTAACAGATATAGAAAAAAAGTCCCACCAAATGCAATGCTTTTTTGGGCCAAAATTAAAACTATGGAAAATTATAATGTCATGCTAATGTCAACAGTGACATCGCTAAAAAATGTACCCAGCCACATTTATACACTATGAACAGATATAGAATAAAAAGTCACACCAAGTGCAATGCGTTTTTGGGCCAAAATTTAATCTATGCAAAATGATGATGTCATACTGATGTCATAGTGACATCACTAAAATTTACCCAGACACATTTAAACACTATTAACAGATAGAGAATAAGTTACACAAAGTGCAATACCTTTTTGAGTCAAAATTCCAATCTATTCGAAATGATGATGTCATGCTGATGTCATAGTGCATGACTAAAAATGCACCCAGACACATTTAAACACTTTAAACAGGTATAGAATAAGAAGTTGCACCAAGTGCTAGCTTTTGGGACAAAATTTAATCTATGCAAAAGATGATGTCATGCTGATGTCATAGTGACATCACAAAAAATGCACCCAGGAACATTTAACACTATTAACAGATATAGAATAAGAAGTCCCAACAGTGCAATGCTTTTTGAGTCAAAATTCCAATCTATGCAAAAATGATGTCATGCTGATGTCATAGTGACATCACTAACAAATGCACCCATACATATTTAAGCACTATAACAGATATAGGGGGTTATTCAATAAAAGTTCTTATCGTTTAAAAAGGTGCTAATTTTGCCAAACCAAGTTAGTTCAAATGTTACATAAGTTCTGATTGGTTGGGGCAAAATTAGCACCATTTTAAACGATAAGAACTTTTATTAAATCTCCTGCTGAGACTAAGAAGTCACGCATAAGCATTAAAGCACTATTAACAGATATAGAATATGAAGTCACCACAAGTACAACGCCTTTTTGGGACAAAATGTTCTATGCTAAAGTATGATGTTATGCTGATGTCATAGTGACATCAATAAAAATGCACCCAGACACATTTAAACACTTTAAACAGGTATAGAATAAGAAGCCACACCAAGTACAATGCATTTTTGGACAAATTAATCTATGCAAAATCATGATGTCTGCTGATGTCATAGTGACATTACTAAAAACTATGGGTAGCATGATCCTTAAATAATAGCAATGTCAGTGCATTGTGGGTCGCATGAACCTTTAATAATAGTGATAGCAGTACATTATGGGTAGCATGATCCTTTAATAATAGTGAAAGCAGTGCTTTATGGGTAGCATGTTTTTTTAATAATAGTGATATAAGTCCATTATGGACTTATGATTCTTTAATAATAGTAAAAGCAGTGCATATGGGTAACATGGTCTAATAATAGTGAAATCAGTACATTATAGGTAGCATGATCCTTTAATAATAGTGAAAGCAGTGCATTATGGGTAGCATGATCCTTTAATAATAGTCAAAGCAGTGCATTATGGATAGACGGTCCTTAAAAATAGTTAAAGCAGTGCGTTATGAGTCGCATGGTCTTAATAATAGTGATATCAGTGCAATGTGTAGCATGATACTTAAATAATAGTGACAGCAGCTTATTATGGGTGCATGGTCCTTTAATAATAGTGAAAGCAGTGCATTAGGGTAGCATGATCCTTTAATAATAGTGAAAGCAAATTTTGATGTCATGCTGATGTCATGTGACATCACTAAAAAATGAACCCAGACACATTTAAGCATATAAACAGACATGGAATAAGAAGTTGCACCAAGTGCAATGATTTTTTAGTTAAAATTCAAATCAATGCAAATGATGATGTCATGCTGATGCATAGTGAGCATCACTAAAAAATGCACCCAGACAATATAAACACTATTAACAGATAAAGAATAAGAAGTTGACACCAGTGCAATGCCTTTTGAGTCAACATGTAATCTATGGAAAATAATGATGTCATGCTGATGTCATAGTGACATCACTAAAAATTTCACTATTAAGAGGGATAGAATAAGAAGTCACACCAAGTGCAACATTTTTTGGGCCAAAACTGAATCTATGGGAAATTATGATGTCATGCTGATGTCATAGTGACACACAAAAAATGCACCAGGAACATTTAACACTATTACCAGATATAGAGCAATGCTTTTTGAATAAAAAATCCAATCTATGCAAAATGATGATGTCATGCTGATGTCATAGTGACATCAATAAAAATGCACCCATACACATTAAAGGAATAGTTCACTGCAATAGTGAGCTATCCCTTTTCTACATTAATTGAAGCCAGGGAGGTTAAGGAGCTATCCCTTACCTCCCGTTCTTCAATCAATGTTTGGATAGCCTGGAACGAACTTCAGAAAATCTTACCTTTCATGCAATCCAGCGGGGCCGCTCTGAAATTCCCGACTGCTTCCTGCTTCTGTTACACGTTATAGGTAACAGAAGCAGGAAGCAGTCTGGAACTGTCAGAGCGGCCCCGCTGGATTGCGTGAAAGGTAAACATTGATTGAAGACAGGAGGTAAGGCATAGCTCCTTAACCTCCCGGGCTTCAATCAATGTGGAAAAGGAATAGTTCACTTCAGTGAACTATTAATTTAAAGCACTATTAACAGATATAGAATAAAGTCACACAAGTACAATGCCTTTTTGGAACAAAATGTAATCTGTGCTAAAGTATGATGTACTGCTGATGTCATAATGACATCACTAAAAAATGCACCCAGACACATTTAAACACTTTAAACATGTATAGAAAAGAAGCCACACACAAATGCAATGCCTTTTTGAGTCAAAGTTACAATCTATGCAAAATGATGATGTGTCATCACTAAAAAATGAGCCCAGACACAATTAAACACTTTAAACAGATAGAATAAGAAGTTGCAACAAGTGCAATACCTTTTTGAGTCAAAATTTAAATTGGGCAATGCTTTTGAGGGCCAAAATGTAATCTGCAAAGTATGATGTCATGCTGATGTAATAATGACAATCACTAAAAATGCACCCAGACACATTTAACACTATTAACAGATATAGAAAAAGAAGTCACACCGAGTGCAATGCCTTTTTGAGTCAAAATTCCAATCTATGCAAAATGATGATGTCATGCTGATGTCATCACTAAAAAATGCACCCATACACATTTAAGCACTATTAACAGATATAGAATAAGAAGTCACACCAATACAATACCTTTTTGGGACAAAATTTAATCTATACAAAATGATGTGCTGATGTCATAGTGACATCACTAAAAAAGAGCCCAGACACATTTAAACACTTTTAACAGTATACAGGGAGATTCAATAAAAGTTCTTATCGTTTAAAATGGTGCTAAGTTTCCCCAACAACCGGATGCTAGCTTTCCAATGTTAATATTATCTGATTGGTTGGGGCAAAATTAGCACCATTTTAAACGATAAGAACTTTTATTGAATTACCCTGATAGAATAAGAAGTTGCCACAAGTGCAATGCCTTTTTGAGTCAAAAATTTAAATCTGTGCTATGCTTTTTGGACCAAAATTTAATTATGGAAAATGATGATGTCATGCTGATGTCATAGTGACATACAAAAAAGCACCCAGGAATATTTAACACTATTAACAGATATAGAATAAGAAGTGCAATGCTTTTTGAGTCAAAATTCCAATATATATGCAATGCTTTTTGAGTCAAAATTCCAATATATGCAAAATGATGATGTCATAGTGACATCACTAAAAAATGCACCCATACACATTTAAGCACTGTTAACGGATATAGAATAAGAAGTCACACCAAGTACAATGCCTTTTTGGGACAAAATTTAATCTATGCAAAATTATGTAGGCTGATGTCAGTGACATCACAAAAAATTAGCCAGACACATTTAAACACTTTTAACAGATATAGAATAAGAAGTTGCACCAAGTGCAATGCTTTTTTGGTCCAACATTAATCATGCAAAAGTAGTGAGTCATGTTGATGTCATAGTGACATCCCTAAAAAAAATACACCCAGACACATTTAAACACTTTTAACAGGTGTAGAATAAGAGCCACACCAAGTACAATGCCTTTTTGGACAAAATTTAATTATGCAAAATGATGAGTCATGCCATGTCATCACTAAATAATGCACCCATACACAATTAAGCACTATTAACAGATATAGAATAAGAAGTCACACCAAGTACAATGCCTTTTTGTGACAAAATTCAATCTATGAAAAATGATGATGTCATGCTGATCTCATAGTGATGTCACTAAAAAATGCACCCAGACACATTTAAACACTATTACCAGATATAGAATACGAAGTCACACAAAGTGCAACACTTTTTAAAGCCAAAATTGAATCTATGAAAAATGATGATGTCATGCTGATGTCATAGTGATATTACAAATAAATGCACCCAGGCACATTTAACTCTATTAACCAGATATAGAAACGAGTCACACATAAGTGCAATGCTTTTTTTGGTCCAACATTTAATCTATGCAAAAGTATGATGTCATGTTGATGTCATAGTGACATCCCTAAAAAAAAATACAACCAGACACATTAAACACTTAACAGGTGTAGAATAAGAAGCCACACCAAGTACAATGCCTTTTTGGGACAAAATTTAATCTATGCAAAATGATGATGTCATGCTGATGTCATCACTAAATAGCACCCACACAATTAAGCACTATTAACAGATATAGAATAAGAAGTCACACCAGTACAATGCTTTTGTGACAAAATTCAATCTATGAAAAATGATGATGTCATGCTGATCTCATAGTGATGTCACTAAAAAATGCACCCAGACACATTTAAACACTATTACCAGATATAGAATACGAAGTCACACAAAGGCAAACATTTTTAAAGCCAAAATTGAATCTATGAAAAATGATGATGTCATGCTGATGTCATAGTGATATTACAAATAAATGCACCCAGGCACATTTAACTCTATAACCAGATATAGAATACGAAGTCACAACATTATTCTATATCTGGTTAATAGAGTTAAATGTGCCTGGGTGCATTTATTTGTAATATCACTATGACATCAGCATGACATCATCATTTTTCATAGATTCAATTTTGGCTTTAAAAAGTGTTGCACTTTGTGTGACTTCGTATTCTATATCTGGTAATAGTGTTTAAATGTGTCTGGGTGCATTTTTTAGTGACATCACTATGAGATCAGCATGACATCATCATTTTTCATAGATTGGAATTTTGTCACAAAAAGGCATTGTACTTGGTGTGACTTCTTATTCTACACCTGTTAAAAGTGTTTAAATGTGTCTGGGTGTATTTTTTTTAGGGATGTCACTATGACATCAACATGACATCATACTTTTGCATAGATTAAATGTTGGACCAAAAAAAGCATTGCACTTGGTAGGTAAGGCACAGCTCCTTTACCTCCCGTTCTTCAATAGAACTGGATTCCTAAAAGTCAATATTATGAGTGGAGATAACCTTTAAATACAACTATGCAGCAGTATTGCAGGATACATCTGTATTTTTATGTCTTTGGTGTACAATAATGACCATGTTGTAAAATACCAATACAATGCAGTATTGTCCATACAATACTCTAGCAGTTGTAGAAGTAAAGCTTTTAGAATGCACATGATTTCTGGGCCCCATGTGCCATCCTAACGTGAAGCGCACACACAGCATATCAAGCTCCATCTCATTTTTGAAAAGCTGTGTAAATAATCAATCTCTGATTGAAAGAGACCATGGTTCATCAAATGAAAAGCTGTATGAAGTCATCAAAGTATAAGAGAGCAATCCTTAAAATCTCATCATAGGATACATGTGTGGAATGCATCGAGGAACATAAAAATAACAAGTATTCACCATAGATGTCAGCACCTCTTTAAGTGACCCGTATAATTATTCTATACAGGATTTCCCATAATGCCTGGTTTTGTAATCTCAAATCCTTATTTTCCAGATTGATTACTTCATGATTAATTTAAGCTGCTGGATATCACTTATCCATTAAAGCATCCGTCATGGCCCATATGCTCATAAACCACCCATGAATTACAGCTGGGAGTGCTGGAATCATTAAGAAATTGTCATGAAACTGCAGGGGGAAAATAAACCGATGTCATACTATTCTGAAATTCTATTACATTTGACCTTCTGTAAACAATGGAAGTCTTTGCTTGTGATAGCCAATGCCCTGCGTGATGGAATTCAGTAAAATGACTCAATAGTCATGGTGTTTATAGATGGAACGCCTGCAAACTGTATACTAAAAGCTGCCTTCCCCTTTTTAATGGTTTTGTTCATTGTGAGCATAAAAGCAACATCCGCGCTGATGCAATATCTGGTTAGTTGGGTTTAGCATTGATTTTTTGGTACCTGTGTGGCACTCCCAATGCAATACCTTTTGTATTCTATTTTTTGTACTGTTGTATTTAATGTGGATTGTATTCAGCATGTAAAACCCCTCCAACCCAGCGCTACTTACTATCCCCGCCCCCCTGTGATGCAGTAACCAATGTGTGACAGTAACTACAACACTGGAGCATAGTCAGGTATTGGTAAGAAGCGCTGGGAATGTTACAATCGCCCATAAATTCCTGACACTGGTCCATATCCATTAAATAAGAAAGAAAAGGCAAATATTGTGTATTGTGTTGTGTTATGTTTTTGGGTCTAAATCCTCCACTTCAAAGCATAATCTGACTAACGTGCAGAATCTGTGTAGAAAGCTATCCAATGTCCATATATACACTTATATAAGCTTATTAAACATATTATTATTAGAGATGGCGAATTATATAAAGTCTGAAAGTTTGAATTCGGACCCATTCAAGTCAATGGGGGGGTGATAGTTCGAAAAGTCCGGGTGGTTACAGCTAAACTAACAATGGTTATTAGCTCTAAGGCTTGTGGCACCTGGGAAATAGCCTGGGGAACATGTCACTATCACCAAAACTTGTAAAAACACTTGTGGGACAGGAGTGGGCAATTGTCGGGTTTTGCGCAAGCTAATTCAAGGGTTACTGCCAATTTGAGGGTACCGAATGATACTTTCGAGGGCTAGCAAAATGGTACTTTCATGGGTTACCGAGAAGGAACGATACTTTCGAGGGTTAGCAACAATACATTCGAGGGTTAGCGAAAACGATCCGTACATTTGAGGGTTACCGAAAACAACAATACTTTTGAAGGTTAGCGAGCGATACATTCTAGGGTTAACGAATGGCCCGTAAATTCTATAATTATCGAATCTATGATAATTATTGAAAATACAGCCGCGAGTCCGGAAAAACAACTAGTTCGAACTCGAACTAGATTGAATAGTCGAGTTCGTCCGAACTTGGAAAGTTGACTCGAACTCGGGTTCGAGTTTGAGTTTAGTCTGTCCTAATTATTATATGTATTATACTTACCCTTCTATCCCCTCATTTTTTAAAGTAAAATACCCAGGTTCAGGACAAAAATTTAGTTAAGGGTAATCATAACAGCTGTCTAAGGTAACCCTGGTGTGAGGACCTAGCAGTTAAGGTCCTCTCCCTGTTTTTTTTTTTTTTTTTTTACTGGAATGGGATGGTTTAGGTGAGGGTATACAGTAGTTGTCCTTTGATATAGATGTTAAATAACCAAGTACTGCAAGTTGTTTTATTAAAGGGACAATCCAATTGTCCATGTACAAAACTCTAGTTTTCTTTCAGTGAGATGGAAAAACAACTGCCAAACAGCAGCAGCTGCTATCTATTTATTAAATAGACAGTAATGTATTAAGATTAGTTTCTGATTGCCAATCCACTATCAACAGATCTAAGTATAATGCATTTGGTATTGATCTCACCATAGTTTTGTCCATGGAGCTTTTCTGTGGAACAAAAGTAAGGTAGGATATATATTATAATTCTATGTTTGAATCTATCCATTCTTACAGCAAATGCATTGTGTGATATGTCAAGTAGCATACATTATTCTAATCTTTGTTATTATTTTATGGTCTCTCTGAGAGCACTTTGCTAGGGAGGCAATATTCTATCTATTGAATTTAGCTCAATATCATTTGAAATGTTTGTAATAATATAGTCCCCGTGCTGCAAGCAATTCATAAAATCACTGCACAGGTTTCAATACCATTTAGAGTTAGGCCCCACAGCGCAATTGGATCACGTTTGGCGATCCCATTGTGCTAGCGATTGCGTAGAACCATGTTAACCTATGGAAGTGGCCCCACACACTAGCTAAGCTCTAGGCCATTTTCAGAGCTACGCTATCACCATATTTGGTGCATATCACAGCACTCTCCAACAGGGCTCTATTTAGGTATCGCAGCACGCACACAAGGATTACTATTGTGCATTTTTCTGTGCGTCTAGTGGGGCCTCAGCCTTAATTACCCAAAAAGACCACCTACCCTTTTGTATTATTCCCTATACAACCAATGTTAGCCTTACCATATGTGTGCTATTTATTAGAGGGAGTCTTTGTTATTTATATTTGAAAAATCAGTTATCTTTCTTTAGAAAAAATAGAAAATACATCAATTTGGGATAAAAAAAAACTCATTGCCACGAAACCCTGTCTAACTTAATTCTGGTCACGCCACAGTATGCCTCTGTAAATAATCTGGGCACTGCATGCCACAAGAATACATCTGTAATAATGGTTACTGCATGCCACAAGTATAAATCTTTAAATCATCTGGTCGCTGCATGCCACAAGTATAAATCGTAAATAAACTGGTCACTGCATGCCACAAGTATAAATCTGTAAATAAACTGGTCACGTGCACACAAGTATAAATCTGTAAATAAACTGGTCACTGCATGCCACAAGTATAAATCTGTAAATAAACTGGTCACTGCATGCCACAAGTATAAATCTGTAAATAAACTGGTCACTGCATGCCACAAGTATAAATCTGTAAATAAACTGGTCACTGCATGCCACAAGTATAAATCTGTAAATAAACTGGTCACTGCATGCCACAAGTATAAATCTGTAATAAACTGGCACTGCATGCCACAAGTATAAATCTGTAAATAAACTGGTCACTGCATGCCACGATATAAATCTGTAAATAACTGGTCACTGCATGACAAGTATAAATCTGTAAATAAACTGGTCACTGCATGCCAAAGTATACACCTGTAAATAATCTGGTCACTGCATGCCACAAGTATAAATCTGTAAATAATCTGGTCACTGCATGCACAAGTATAAATCTGTAAATAATTGGTCACTGCATGCTACAATTATTTATCTGTTAATGTGCCCCCTTGAGCATAAAGATTGATAAAAGGTCTAATCCAGGTATAGATACGGCAAAGTAATATTGCTGCAAAAAAAGTGATTTCGATTTTAGAAAGAAATATTTTATTATAAGTACAACAATACATCAGTTTTGAGATTGCATGCTCTATTTATGTTTTTAACCAAGGAACAGATCAAAAACAAAATAAAGATGTTTTGCAGGGAGAAAGGCACATTTTTAATTTATTCCTAGTTGGTAACAAATGAAACAGTGCATTACATTAAAATGTTCTTGTCTGCAGGGTTTAGGGATGGTAACATGGCTTTTTCAGATGTATTGTGGATAAGAATCAATTCATAATCGTCATAAACATGGGCATAAAATATGAACAGATAAACTGATTTTAGTAAATGGAAAGTATGAGTTAGTTCTGTCCTGATTCTCTAAGACATGGGTCGCACTATAGGCAGCCACAAGTTGTCCAGACCTATATTTTTCTCAGGTCTAACTTTTTTGAACAACATTGTGAACAACTTACTGAAATTTTCTGAATTAAAGTTTAATTTTATACTGCAGACTGTCATGTGATCAGGCAAAAGTCCTGTTTTCGAAACTTGAAAGTGTCTCCCATTGTATTTTCAAGGATTTTCGAAAGTTCGAAGATATTTTCGAAAATTATCGAAAATAGCCCCGTACATTTGAAAATCTTTGAAAATTCGTTCGTTTTCAGATTTTTGGTCTTCGGGATTTTCCCGAGATCTGGGAATCCAAAAGCGGAATGAAACTATGTAGTTTCGGCCATCGATAATTAACAGATATAGAAAAAAAAGTCCCACCAAATGCAATGTTTTTTGGGCCAAAATTAAAACTATGGAAAATTATAATGTCATGCTAATGTCACAGTGACATCGCTAAAAAAATGTACCCAGCCACATTTTACACTATGAACAGATATAGAATAAAAAGTCACACCAAGTGCAATGCGTTTTTTGGGCCAAAATTTAATCTATGCAAAATGATGATGTCATACTGATGTCCTAGTGACATCACTAAAAATTTACCCAGACACATTAAACACTATTAACAGATAGGAATAAGTTACACAAAGTGCAATACCTTTTTGAGTCAAAATTCCAATCTATTCGAAATGATGAGTCATGCTGATGTCATAGTGACATGATAAAAATGCACCCAGACACATTTAAACACTTTAAACAGGTATAGAATAAGAAGTTGCACCAAGTGCTATGCTTTTTGGGACAAAATTTAATTATGCAAAATGATGATGTCATGCTGATGTCATAGTGACATCACAAAAATGCACCCAGGAACATTTAACACTATAACAGATATAGAATAAGAAGTCCCAACAAGTGCAATGCTTTTTGAGTCAAAATTCCAATCTATGCAAAATGATGATGTCATGCTGATGTCATAGTGACATCACTAACAAATGACACATACATATTTAAGCACTATAACAGATATAGGGGGTTATTCAATAAAAGTTCTTATCGTTTAAAAAGGTGCTAATTTTGCCCCAACCAATGTTAGCTTTCAAATGTTACATAAGTTCTGATTGGTTGGGGCAAAATTAGCACCATTTTAAACGATAAGAACTTTTATTAAATCTCCCTGATAGACTAAGAAGTCACGCATACGCATTAAAGCACTATTAACAGATATAGAATATGAAGTCACACCAAGTACAACGCCTTTTTGGGACAAAATGTAATCTATGCTAAAGTATGATGTTATGCTGAGTCATAGTGACATCAATAAAAATGCACCCAGACACATTTAAACACTTTAAACAGGTATAGAATAAGAAGCCACACAAGTACAATGCATTTTTGGGACAAAATTTAATCTATGCAAAATCATGATGTCTTGCTGATGTCATAGTGACATTACTAAAAACTATGGGTAGCATGATCCTTAAATAATAGCAATGTCAGTGCATTGTGGGTCGCATGAACCTTTAATAATAGTGATAGCAGTACATTATGGGTAGCAGATCCTTTAATAATAGTGAAAGCAGTGCTTTATGGGTAGCATGTTTTTTTAAAATAGTGATATAAGTCCATTATGGACTTATGATCTTTATAATAGTAAAAGCAGTGCATTATGGGTAACATGGTCTTAATAATAGTGAAATCAGTACATTATAGGTAGCATGATCCTTTAATATAGTGAAAGCAGTGCATTATGGGTAGCATGATCCTTTAATAATAGTCAAAGCAGTGCATTATGGATAGCACGGTCCTTTAAAAATAGTTAAAGCAGTGCGTTAGAGTCGCATGGTCTTAATAATAGTGATATCAGTGCATTATGTGTAGCATGATACTTAAATAATAGTAGGACAGCAGCTTATTATGGGTAGCATGGTCCTTTAATAATAGTGAAAGCAGTGCATTATGGGTAGCATGATCCTTTAATAATAGTGAAAGCAAATTTATGATGTCATGCTGATGTCATAGTGACATCACTAAAAAATGAACCCAGACACATTTAAGCACTATAAACAGACATGGAATAAGAAGTTGACCAAGTGCAATGATTTTTTAGTTAAAATTCAAATCAATGCAAAATGATGATGTCATGCTGATGTCATAGTGACATCACTAAAAAATGCACCCAGACACATATAAACACTATTAACAGATAAAGAATAAGAAGTTGCACCAAGTGCAATGCCTTTTGAGTCAACATGTAATCTATGGAAAATAATGATGTCATGTGATGTCATAGTGACATCACTAAAATTTCACTATTAAGAGGTATAGAATAAGAAGTCACAACCAAGTGCAACATTTTTTGGGCCAAAACTGAATCTATGGGAAATTATGATGTCATGCTGATGTCATAGTGGACATCACAAAAAATGCACCCAGGAACATTTAACATATTACCAGATATAGAGCAATGCTTTTTGAATAAAAAATCCAATCTATGCAAAATGATGATGTCATGCTGATGTCATAGTGACATCAATAAAAAATGCACCCATACACATTAAAGGATAGTTCACTGCAATAGTGAGCTATCCCTTTTCTACATTAATTGAAGCCAGGGAGGTTAAGGAGCTATCCCTTACCTCCCGTTCTTCAATCAATGTTTGGATAGCCGGAACGAACTTCAGAAAATCTTACCTTTCATGCAATCCAGCGGGGCCGCTCTGAAATTCCCGACTGCTTCCTGCTTCTGTTACACGTTATAGGTAACAGAAGCAGGAAGCAGTCTGGAACTGTAGAGCGGCCCGCTGGATTGCGTGAAAGGTAAACATTGATTGAAGAAACAGGAGGTAAGGCATAGCTCCTAACCTCCCGGGCTTCAATCAATGTGGAAAAGGAATAGTTCACTATTTCAGTGAACTATTAATTTAAAGCACTATTAACAGATATAGAATAAGAAGTCACAACAAGTACAAGCCTTTTGGAACAAAATGTAATCTGTGCTAAAGTATGAGTACTGCTGATGTCTAATGACATCACTAAAAAATGCACCCAGACAATTTAAACACTTTAAACATGTATAGAATAAGAAGCCACACACAAAGCAATGCCTTTTGAGTCAAATACAATCTATGAAAAATGATGATGTCATCACTAAAAAATGAGCCCAGACACATTTAAACACTAAACAGATATAGATAAGAAGTTGCACCAAGTGCAATACCTTTTGAGTCAAAATTTAAATCTGTGCAATGCTTTTGAGGGCCAAAATGTAATCTGTGCAAAAGTATGATGTCATGCTGATGTAATAATGACATCACTAAAAATGCACCCAGACACATTTAAACTATTAACAGATATAGAAAAAGAAGTCACACCGAGTGCAATGCCTTTTTGAGTCAAAATTCCAATCTAGCAAAATGATGATGTCATGCTGATGTCATCACTAAAAAATGCACCCATACACATTAAGCACTATTAACAGATATAGAATAAGAAGTCACACAAATACAATACCTTTTTGGGACAAAATTTAATCTATACAAAATGATGCTGATGTCATAGTGAATCACTAAAAATGAGCCCAGACACATTAAACACTTTTAACAGATATACAGGAGATTCAATAAAAGTTCTTATCGTTTAAAATGGTGCTAAGTTTCCCCCAACAAACCGGATGCTAGCTTTCCAATGTTAAATATTATCTGATTGGTTGGGGCAAAATTAGCACCATTTTAAACGATAAGAACTTTTATTGAATTACCTGATAGAATAAGAAGTTGCACCAAGTGCAATGCCTTTTGATGTCAAAAATTAAATCTGTGCTATGCTTTTTGGACAAAATTTAATCTATGGAAAATGATGATGTCATGCTGATGTCATAGTGACATCACAAAAAAGCACCCAGGATATTTAACACTATTAACAGATATAGAATAAGAAGTGCAATGCTTTTTGAGTCAAAATTCCAATATATGCAATGCTTTTGAGTCAAAATTCCAATATAGCAAAATGGATGTCATAGTGACATCACTAAAAATGCACACCATACACATTTAAGCACTGTTAACGGATATAGAATAAGAAGTCACACCAGTACAATGCCTTTTGGGACAAATTTAATCTATGCAAAATTATGTCAGGCTGATGTCAGTGACATCACAAAAAATTAGCCCAGACACATTTAAACACTTTTAACAGATATAGAATAAGAAGTTGCAACAAGGTGCAATGCTTTTTTGTCCAACATTAATCTATGCAAAAGTATGATGTCATGTTGATGTCATAGTGACATCCTAAAAAAAATACACCCAGACATTTAAACACTTTTAACAGGTGTAGAATAAGAGCCACACAAGTACAATGCCTTTTTGGGACAAAATTTAATCTATGCAAAATGATGATGTCATGTATGTCATCACTAAATATGCACCCATACACAATTAAGCAATATTAACAGATATAGAATAAGAAGTCACACAAGTACAAGCCTTTTTGTGACAAAATTCCAATCTATGAAAAATGATGATGTCATGCGATTCATAGTGATGTCACTAAAAAATGCACCCAGACACATTTAAACACTATTACCAGATATAGAATACGAAGTCACACAAAGTGCACAACTTTTTAAGCCAAATTGAATCTATGAAAAATGATGATGTCATGCTGATGTCAGTGATATTACAAATAATGCACCCAGGCACATTTAACTCTATTAACCAGATATAGAATACGAAGTCACACATAAGTGCAATGCTTTTTTTGGTCCAACATTTAATCTATGCAAAGTATGATGTCATGTTGTCGTAGTGACATCCCTAAAAAAAATACACCCAGACACATTTAAACACTTTTAACAGGTGTAGAATAAGAAGCCACACCAAGTACAATGCCTTTTGGGACAAATGGCTTGCCTGATTTCCCGGAGCTCCTGTTCCGTTTGCTGTGCTTGTTGGGAGCTCTGTTCGGCAGTTTGTTTCAATGAGGCCACACGGTCCCCCAGGTTGGTGATCTCCTGTTTGACCTCCGCAATTATTTGGAGTTGAGATGTTTTGATTGACTTTTGTATATTGAGGTATAAGTCCTCTAAGTCCGTTTAGTGCACGGGGCTTTTGGAGGGGATCTTTTGGGTCCGTTTCGACGCCATCTTGGCTGCCTCGTGGAGTGTCCGTTTTAGTAGCAAAAAAGTCGGGCATTTCATCTTTTGCCTGGTTCCCTTTGTTTTTGGGGCCCATGGTAGATGGCTGCTGTTGGTAAAGGTCGTTGCAGTAGGTTTTTGTGTGTATTAAGGTCTTTTTAGGCTTATTATTGAGATTCCACCCCAGTTGTGTGCGACCGCTCACATCTCTGGTCAGACTCCGCCCCTAGGCTGATTTTTAAACCTGAATACCTCGGCTATACGCGAGTATATACGGTACGTGGAACAAAAGCAGACATGAGTGGGAGAGAGGGAGAGATGAGCAGGGAAGGAAGGAGCTTAAAATTCGATCTCTGTATGTAACTGCACTAATATTATTCAGTCAGCACTCACTATGTACAGTACAGCTGATTGTACAGTAGTGTGCCCTGTCTCCCAGATGATATCACTAGAAGTGAGGGAGCCTAGTATGGGCACAGGAAGTGTCCATAACGACATGGCTGCTCCCAGAGCCTAGAAAATAGAGGAGCAACTGGACATGAAACCAAGAGGGTTAGTCAATAAGTGAGACCAATAGGATGCCAGAGGGGTAAGTGCACCCTTAGGAACATATTCAGAAAAAAAATTTGCACCACATTCCCCTTTAAAAATGCATCTCATTTTAAATTTTAGGGATATGTTTTACCATAAACAAATGTTTTCTGGGAGCATTTATTCTAGTTCATTAAATATGTAAAAATATGTTCATGTTTCAATGAAAATATCTGTTCAATGGTATGCCCATCTAAATGTAAAATTGACTATCTATATAAAATATATATATCTACTGTTACTAAAATAATCCTATTCTGTATCTTGCCTTATATATTGACCACTAGATAGAGGGACTATAGGTCCAACGTGTGAGTGCCTCCATAATTCCTCCCTCAGAAACATGAACATCAGAAGGCAAAACAAAATTGAGGGTTGCACTCCAAAAGTGATGACCCTCCCCCGAGAAAGGGGCATCTACCACCCCGAAACATTGTGATTGTGTGTGTGTCACTAATAAATCATTATACTTTATTTGGAGTTCACCCCTCAATTTTGTTTTTGTCTTCCATTATTTATTGAGCCTTTTTTAACAAAGTAGTGACAGATATTGACACGAGGTTAAATTAAGAAAGTTGGCACAACATTATATATGTATTTGTAATATAGAGTAAATCAGTAGTGTATATTGTAGAGAGCGATACTGTTATTCTCATTTGTGTACTACCTGTAGTCAATACTGGTTTACAATAAAATAGAAACTGGCATCAAATTTAAATCCTAAGATATCATTAACAATGTTCTTTAAACTTTGCATACATTTGCACACACAAACCTTAGCAGGCTTTGTGCGCATGTAAAAAATAGAATGTATGCCAAAAAAATGCGAGTTAATGCATTATGTGCACACTCAATTTTTATTTTATTTGCTCAGATTATACAGTATATACAATATAATATACACACTATCTGTGCACACAGACATTAACAATTAGAGGGAACATTGATTCTAAACCACTATGGAAGGAAGATATAGATGCCCTAAATGTTAATTTAATTGATCTACAACTAAATGTTGAAAAGCCTTTCTGCTTGTTACATATACACTCTCTCATTTCTCTGTTGCTGCCTGTTGTAAGTCTCCAACTGGAGAAATATATGTAATTTTAGGTAATTCAAATGGGGAAAAAAAAGCTTTTAAAGGGAATGTCCACCCCAAAACTATAATCCCCCCAACTACTGGCCCACAATGTAGTGTATTTAATCCTTACCTCACATCCCAGCTCCATCTGGTTCTCCTGTAGTCCCCCCCCAAAGTCCCAAAAACTGCCCACAGGAGGCTAGCAGGTCCATATAGGACACTGCCTGCTACCTGGCCTCCCGGAGATCTTTGCCATGCGTACTGAATCCCTCTCCCCTCCCTCTCCCCCTCCTCTCCCTCCCGTTCTGCTATCCCTCCCCCTAGCATAAAACCCCTTTTATACACTTTCCCCATGTCTCCCAGCCCCAACGCATATTTTTTATTTTTAGAAAGCTCCCCAATCTTTTACTTACTCTCCGCTTTCCTACGAGGAAGTGAGCTGCCGGCAGCCGCGTCCGTGATTTGTGCCGCTCAGCCAATCACAGACGCGGCTGCCGGTCCCGCCCCTCTGCTTGCATTCCCTCGCAAACAGAGGGCCGGGAGCGCGGCGCAGGAAAGAGGGGAGGTAAGTAGAGTTTGGGAGGCTTTCTAAAAAAAAAAAATAATGCAGCTGGGGCGGGGAGCCCAGGGGGGATAGTTATCAAAAATTTCATTTTAGGGTGGACTACCCTTTAATACAAGCAGATACATGTATTGTTGACATGACTAATCATTCCTTCTCGTTTTCCTAGTAGTCTTTTAAATCAATGTCAACATTTTAAGCATCATTCTGAAATCATGTTATGAGACATTTTACTTTGGTAAGCCTTAGAAAACAAAGTTAATAATATATTAGTGTTTGTGCAGCTGTTGGCAGTGGGAAGCTATTTATCTCTTTGTTTAATACATACATTTTTATAATAATACAATTGACTTAAAAGATTAATTTTCTTTAAATTCAATTAATTTAAACATTTCCAAACTA
This sequence comes from Hymenochirus boettgeri, assembly GCA_019447015.1. Classification (NCBI taxonomy): domain Eukaryota; kingdom Metazoa; phylum Chordata; class Amphibia; order Anura; family Pipidae; genus Hymenochirus; species Hymenochirus boettgeri. The sequence continues at coordinate 20,026 of JAACNH010000113.1, forward strand.
CTGTATCTAACCCAACATTTACAAATATGACCATTAGACTCCATAATTTTCTATGCAGTATGGCACATAATCCCATGATTCCATGTTTTATTTAAGGCACTAAGGTAAAAATAACCTACTATGGACTACTACCACTCGCATGTACTAATCCAGAACAGTTAATTGTTTGCTATTTCATTTGTTTTTTATTGCATGCATCCTAAAGTGCATCATACTGAAAATAGGTTATTTAAATGACCATAACTGGAAACTATAATTCTTCAACACCACTGTATCATTTTTTTTGTTGATTGCCCCTATTCTTTAGATATCCAATCTAAGCTTTATATTTCAGCTGTCAATCAAGTTCCTGCTCTCAAAAACTATTCTTCGTGAGTAGTTTTACTGTATCTGGATGGTGACAGAGTTTTGACAGTTGGAATGTGTGTGCAGGCTTGACAGTTGGTTGTGGGTAAAAATGGTCAGATGGAAGTGGGAGTGGTTAAAAGAGGGAGGGGGGGGATACTGCTCTAAACAAAATGTGTGCTGGATTGAAGGCATGCGCAACCCATGCAAATCAGAGTAAATATAAAATATATAGAATTATAAATTAGGATGAGGCAAAGTAATTTTTTCAGTATAGTGTCCCTTTAATGGTGTCAAAATGGCAAAAACACCCAATGAAGTGTAGGAACGTTTTACCATGGTTTGCATTTGTACTGAAAATGTAAGTTTATCATTTTAGCTTATACATCCACATTACCTCAACCTCCTTTGAGCCAGGGAAAAAATTGTACAAACAAGAAATCATTTATTGCTGTTCATGTTCACTAAACCCTGAAAATTCATTAAAACAAAAGGCAAACATAATTTTTTCTGTGCAATATATTACCAATAAAATGTAATTTGTATTTGAATTTATAACAATTATTTCCCAGGGCTTAATATAATTCATGTTTAGGGTTTATTCTGTGATATCTCTTTAATTATATTACCATACTATTTCTGCAAGTACAGTAACACTTTTATTTTATTTCTATGACAAAAGGATTATTTTGTAAATTATTGACATGGGAAAAATATTTTTAAAAAGAGCAAAAAAATTGAAAATTCCACCTAAAAAATATTAGTTTTACCTTTTGCAGTAATTACAACAAAACAACATAAGTGGTAATGCATAAGCATTTCCTTAGAATTTGACTATACATTCATGTTCCTGGACGTTCTTCTTCACTATCAAACACATTGTTGGACCGATAGTCCGATCTTCAAAAACCATCAAACAAACGTGTGTACATAGCCTTACTGAATTATACATTGCCAACCAATAGTCCATTCCCTGATGTCTGGGGGAACAACCTTACATGCTATATTATTGGCCTAAAGTTGTTTGTTGGCTGCTTCAGCTAAAATGATCTTATATGTGTAACTGATTTAAGGCATTAGCTACATTTGATAAACATAAAGGTTCTACTAAAATGCCCTTCCTCTTCTAGATCACTGTATGTGGAATGTGTAATGAATATGTTTTTTAAAGGGAAATTATATTGCCATTCTGCTTGTATAGTGAGTAATAAATAGCAGGATAAACATGTAGGCAGTGAAATTGCAGTGTTTAGTTTTGTACATTATGATCTATAAAGATTTAAAATGTATTATTATAAGTCTGTGGCTGCATTAAAGGACCCCTGGAAAAAATTAAGTATTTCAACTGACAGAAGCGTTTTAATGACATGGCTGTTTGGTTTTAGCTAACTGGAGCAGGGAGGAATATAATCAATCATTATAGCACATTTCTGTGTGCATTTTAGTAGTCAATAACAAATGTTGAACAGACTATCAAGGTCATTGTCTAGTGATGATAAGAAAACGATTGGTTTCAGGGTTTAACAGTCCTACAAGTGCTTATATAAAGAGCCATGTCTGTTCCCTGGAGCTCTGTTGTGCAGCCAAGCAGCATCAGAAAAGAAGCAGCTGCAAAGGAAGAGAATTCTGCATTATTATTGTTTTTTTTCTTATATGAAAAGCCATTGACCATATGCTCAACAGAGTAATTGAGGCTAAAATGATTTCACTTGTTCATTTTGTTTAGTGAATACTTTACTCAGTGTGATTAAATAAAAAAAAACATCCTGTAAAAAGTGCCACTGTATAGAAAATAAACAGAACAGTGCACCAAAAACAGCGGTCGGCTCCCAGGTGCAACTGCACATCTGATGTAGCAGCTCTGGAGTATTTTGATTCGCTGTAATGTTTATAGGACTTTAAACGCTGATTTCTAAAAAAGTCTTGCAAAAGTTGCAACTATGGATGTATTTCATCACTTTCGGTGGAAGTATACCAACACTTTAAATTACTTTAGCCTCATTTTTTCCATACCAGCCAGTGGTACTTCACCCGCAATATGTATTATAGGTGCATTATATAGACCTTTCATGTTATTTTATTTGTTGTTTTTTAATAACAAATCTTATTTTTCCTATGAGAGATGTAGCTTATCCATCCACTCTGGATGAAGCAGGAAGAGGGGTTTGCTGGGGGGCCAAGTGATTCCTAGTTGCATCACAAAGCTTGGACATTTATTTTTGGTTTTTTTGTGCTTTTTAAATCAAGTATAATAAAAAGTCTGTGCCCTGTACGTTTTTAAAGTTTTATCAATTTATTATCTACAGCATTTAGTTTACAAGTGCCTTTTGGGGGGAAATTACACGTATTAAAGTCACATTCCTGCCAAAAGCCATGTAAATTGTGTTGCACTGCAATGTAACAATTCACAGTACAAGCCTATTGATTAGCTTAAACTCATTTTACTAAGGTGTTTATATCTGTAGTCTTTCAGGCAGGAAGTGGACCTTGATGATAATTTGGTATGATTGCTCCAGCTATCCATTGAAAATCATAAGACCGACACGCACTGTTACTTAGACCAACCTTTTTTTGGCTAAAAATTGGCATAATCATCCGCCACAGTAATTTGGGTCAATATTTTTGTCCAATGTCCCTCAATATTATGTGGCAGCCGATTGGACTGAAATATCGACTCATGCTGCAATATTTTATGTTCCTGTAATGTTATTTTTTTTTTATTGTAAATTACTTTATTTAAAATAAATATTGTTTTGATAGAAGGTTGTGTATGAGCTTTGCTATAATTGTATTTAGGTGCTAAAATTCATTAACTGCACATTCATCTTGTATGTTTTTAAGGTGTTGCTCATGGAACAATTTTCTGGGTGACTACTTACTAATTAGCTTTGCTTACCAAACACTTCTATAAATAAATAGATCATTCATAGAAATGCACAGTGAACATGTGCATCAATCACCTTAACATCTCAAATACTATTGCTTTCACACATGTTTATATAGCATGCCTTTCCTCAGTATGATACCTCATTGTTGTGTTTTATCTATGCATGTGGATTATTGTGCCCCCCCGAAATGTAGAGAGTAGCTAGCCAATTTGTTTGGGTTTGGTTGTATACCAGCACTTATATACATCCAGTTAAACAACTCTGATTAATGATATCTGCATTATCTGCTGTTATGTACGTCTGCGCATGCAGACCCAATTAATTATGCATTAAATAATACAGTTGGAAGATGCATAAAGGAAATAATTAAAGGACAAGTCCACCCTACAAAACTAAAGATTTAACCCGCTACTGGCCTTCCTTTGTAGTGTTAAAAATCCCTACCTTAGATCTGTGCTCCTTATGGTTCTCCTGCAGTGACTGTTCAAAGTTTAAGAATATTATGAGTAGTAGGTGTCTGCGAGTCATCCAGATTGTCATCCAGATTGTAAAACAAGCCCCAAAAAATTACTTCCTCCCTATGTTCCCGTGGCTGTCTGCATAGCCGGCAGCCGCGTCTGTGATTGTGTGACTCTAGCCAATCACAGACGTGGCTGGTATGAACTTTGTGAGGTTCATACCAGTGAAAGCTGTCCCCAAATGTACTTACCGGCCTTCGTTCCCTGCTGCCTTCTGCTTGTCTTACATGTGATTTCCGTGCTCAGAAGCAAGCAGAAAGGGCCGGACCGGCAGCTACTCCTCTGATGTGTAATGTCTTAGGCAATCACAGGAGCGGCTGCAGGACTCTGCCCTTTTGCTTGCTTCCGTGCACGGAACAAAGGCTGGTAAGTACATTTGGACAGGTTTCACTGGTATACATTTTGCAAGGTCAAGGTTTTAGGGGTTCCCTACAACATAAACATTTTTGTTGGGGGGGTGGACATACCATTAATTGATAGAATAATCTTTTACTAAATCCTAAATTGTCAATAATCCTTAGTTGTTTTTAAAAAATGTAATGGTTTAATCCCACTTAAAGGCAATAAATGTATTCTAGACTTCTATAATTCAGAACATTATAAGAAGTGCAAAGTTTTGTAAAAGTTCTTAATCTGCAGTAACCATTCAGATGTTATCAAATGTTTCTTACTGTAGTAGACCAGTAAAAATGTTAGGGCTAGGGTTGAGGCAAATTAACAGCTTAGGCAAATTTTAGCACCTCTTATTGAATATGCTTGTGGAGGTTCTCATTCATCCAGGTCATGGTATATCTGTTGTATTCAATTAGATCAACTGGACTTGAAGTTTAGTTCTTGAAGACTTGTACAAGAATCTGTGGCAATTATGTACCCTGGAAAATCCCAATTAGCATATCACAGCCAGGTGTTAAGGGTGTGATTGCATAGTGGCTAAGAGGTGTTATAGGAACGCCCAGGGTAAGGTGTCAAAAAAGCATTGTACATGGCTGACAGTTGGTGTCGAACCCCCCACCTCTATTTAGGCTTGGTTTCTTTATTTTCACATAAATGGCTCTTGACACCTCTCTTGAACCAGTCACGTTCCTTTGCCAATATGCTAACATTATAATCTTCAAAGGTATGTCCTTATCCTTAAGATGCAGGTACAAGGCTGAGTCCTGACCCGAGGAATTGGCTTTCTGGTGGGCCATACGTTGATGCAGTTGTGTGTTTGGTCTCCCCACATACAAATCAGAGCATTCTTCACTGCACTGCACTGCACTGTGTAATGATGTCACTTATTTTGTTTCGGTATTGGGTCTTTCAGATGTACTAATTGCTGCCTCAGTGTGTTGTTTGGTTTTTAAAGCAGACGGATACAGTGCTTATTGAAAATTATCCTTAATTTCTCTACTACATATGGGATGACCATGTTCTTTCTCCGTCTTGCTTGTCCATACATGTATGTGTTTGTGTTCTTTTCTTTCCTTCTAGTTCTTTGACAAAGGCCCAGTCTGGATATCCACAAGTTTTAAGGGCGCCTCTGAGATGTTTCATTTCTTTATCCTTCGCCTCTGTGCTAGTGGGGATGTTCTCAGCTCTGTGTTGCAGGGTTCTGGTGACACCCAGCTTGTGATCTAAAAGGTGGTGGGAGTGAAACATCAAATACTGATCTGTGGTGTGTTGGTTTTCTGTAAAACTCTTACTTCCAGGTGACCATTCTCCCTGACTTCTACCAAGCAGTCCAAGAAAGCCAGTTTGTTGTTTTGTACCTCTTCCCTTGTAAATATGTTTTGGTCTACCGCATTAATGTGTTCTGTAAAAGCTTGTACTTCCTTCGGTGGATTTTAACCCAGGTGTAATCCACATATCTGAACCAGTGGGGGGTGCTATGCCCTTAAAGGTTTTAAGCGCCTGTTTTTCTACCTCTTCCATCTAAAGGTTGGCCACAATGGGTGAAACTGGAGATCCCATAGCATATCCAGTTTTGCTTATAGAACATATCCGGTATTTGAAATAGGTGGTTTGAGGCACAAGTCCAGTAGGAAACACATGTTTGGGTTGAGATCAGTTCTGTGGTAAGAGTGCTTTTTGGCCTAGCCGTTTTTCTACCATGTCAACAGCCTCCTTAGTGGGGATACAGGTGAAGAGAGATGTCACATCATAGGACACCATAGTTTCTTCTGCACCGGGTACATCTTCAATCTTGTTGGTTAAATCCTGAGAGTTCTGGATGTGATGCTTAGAACTTCCAACCAATGGCCCTAAGATGTTGGCTAGGTATTTTGCCACCTTGTATGTTACAGAGTTGATGCTGCTGACAATAGGTCTTAGTGGTGCCCCTTCCTTATGTATCTTTGGGAGTCCATATAAGCATGGATGTGCCTCACAGGTAGAGGCGATGATACATTGCTCGATTAATGGCGCTATCCTTTTAAAGCTGTTGAAGTAAGTCTATGACTTTTTTCTTGAACGGCTGGTGGGATCCCTTGTTAAGGCCTCATATGTGTTATCGGCCAGGAGCATGGTCACTTAGCATGGTAGTCTGAGGGGGAGTACACTGTGCATCTTCCCTCGTCTGCCGATAGAATGGTGATACTGGAATTTTCTTGAGGAATGTTAAGGCTCTTCTTTCCTGTGTGGTCAGGTCTGATGAAGCAGTTTTAGCACTGGCTAAGGCTGCAGATACCTTAAGGCGAGTTGTTCTGCCTCACTCTGTGGTACCTTATTATTGGTGATTAAGGCTTCTGCGGCTGCTATAATATCCACCACAGGGATGGCTTTAGGAGTGATGGCAAAATTCAAGCCTTAGTGAGGACTTCCATTTCTGGTGGATCAGGGTCCTGTTAGACAAGTTTCTCACCATTCCTCCTTGTTTGATGAAGTGACAAAGATGACTGGTTCAAGAGAGGTGTCAGGAGGCCATTTATGTAAAAATAAAGAAATCAAGCCTAAATAGTGGTGGTGGTGGGGTGGGGGTTCGACACCAACTGTCTGCCCGTACAATGCTGTTTTGACACCTTAACCTGGGGTTCCTATAACACCTCCCTTAGCCACATACAATCACACCCTTAACACCTGGCTGTGGTTGCTAATTGGGATTTTCCAGGGTACATAATTGCCCCAGATTCTTGTACAAGTCATTCTGAATTGAGAAAGCCAGTGGATGACTAGCGAAACGTCTTCAAGAACTAAACTTCAAGTCCAGTTGATCTAATTGAATACAACAGATACTCTTATTGAACAAACCTGTGAGTCTTGTATATTGGCATTTTAGGCTGCTGATTTAGAAAACAGACATCAGGTAAAATAGATTAATTATAGTCAGGAAAATGTATAATCACTGGGTGGATGAATAAATATAAAAAGACTAGAAATAAACTCAGTTCACAAGAATTGGACAGCTCACTGTGTTTGTTTGATTGAGCTGAGATTTTGATAGGCCTGTAATTTTCAAAGAAAAATATTTTGAGTCCTTTCTTTAAACTACATGTAAAGTAATTGAAATAGCTATGTATGTATTATATCATTTAAATCTTTTGCCTGATAGATGACTTTCTCTGTCCAAGAACTGGGATAGAATTTATGCAGGAACAGTCAGGTGAAAGGAACTATCTCTGTCATCTGAGGTGAGAGATGTTTTTACCAGGCAATGTCTCTTACTAGGAAATTGAAATTCTTTCTTTTTCGATTGACAAGCTGCAATCTTAGATAAATGGAGCTTGAAAGGCAAACAATTTAAAGCTCTCTTTACAGAAGACAAAAATAATTTTCATGTTTTTTGTGCATTTTGTAGCTGTAACTTGTCAAACCTATACATTTATATTTTGACTGCAATACAGGAATGTGGTTGTCAAGACACCACTTATAATAGGCAAAAACATGTATTGACAATATTTGACAATATTTGTGTACATGTGGGCTCTGTTATGTAATAAACAAGGCTGATTCAATGATGTATTAAAAAATAAATTCATTTTTTTGGTGCTAATAATTAAATCAATGCAAAAAGCTAAATTCAGAGTCCATATGTACCGTATATCTCGAGGATAAACAGAGGTTTTCAGGCTTTAAAAAAAGCCTTAAAATCTTACCTCGGTTTATACTCGAGTCAGCCTATCTCCTACCTTGTCCGCCGGCCGCGATCCACATCCTCGCTCCACAGCCTCTGCGCATCCGGATGATGTCACTACCCGGTGCCGCAAAGTGAGAAGCACGGGTATTGACATCATCGGATGCGCAGAGGCTGTGGATCGAGGATGCGGATCGTGCGGCTGCCGGACAAGGTAGGATAAACTTTTTTTACACAGGGACAAAGTGGCAAATACTTACAAATAGAGTAAAACCTTCTAATTTGTGCATACTGTATGCACAAATAAGGAGGATTTACCCCTATTTGCAAGTATTTGCCACTTAAGATGTTTGAAAACTACAACTCCCAGCATGCTTTATTGGGGAGTTGTAGTTTTCAAACATCTTAAGTGGCAAATACTTGCAAATAGGGGTAAATCCTCCTATTTGTGCATACAGTATGCACAATAAAAGAAGGTTTTACTCTTATTTGTAAGTATTTGCAACTTAAGATGTTGAAAACTACAACTCCCAGCAAATAAGCATGTGGGGTTGTTAGTTTCCAAACATCTTTAGTGGCAAATACTACCCCTCGGTTTATACTCGAGTCAATGTGCTTTTCCTTCTTTTTTACCTAAAACTAGGTACACCTCGGTTTATACTCGGGACGATTTATACTCGAGTATATACGGTATAAACCTCTACAGAGGAGAAAAAATGCTTTTAGTGCTCATCTTTCAAAATTTATAGGGAGTGATTCAATATGGCCCAATTCCATCTCAAAACCCATGTTAACCCTAAGAAATTTCGGGTTAACGTGGGTTTTAGATGGATTTTAGAGCACAGCGCCATTTCCAAATGTTTTTGGAAATAGCGCTGTGCTAACGATCCAAAACCCCTACCATTAAGTTTTATGCTACTTCACATCCTGTAAAAAGTGCCACTGTAATAGAAAATAAACAGAACAGTGCACCAAAAACAGCGGTCGGCTCCCAGGTGCAACTGCACATCTGATGTAGCAGCTCCTGGAGGATTTTGATTCGCTGTAAATGTTTATAGGACTTTAAACGCTGATTTCTAAAAAAGTCTTGCAAAAGTTGCAACTATGGATGTATTTCATCACTTTCGGTGGAAGTATACCAACACTTTAACATTACTTTAGCCTCATTTTTCCATACCAGCCAGTGGTACATTCACCCGCAATATGTTATAGGTGCATTATATAGACCTTTCATGTTATTTTATTTGTTTTTTTTTAATAACAAATCTTATTTTTCCTATGAGAGATGTAGCTTCATCCATCCACTCTGGATGAAGCAGGAAGAGGGGTTTTGCTGGGGGGCCAAGTGATTCATGTGCATCACAAAGCTTGGACATTATTTTTGGTTTTTTTGTGCTTTTAAATCAAGTATAATAAAAAGTCTGTGCCCGTACGTTTTTAAAGTTTATACAATTTATTCATCTACAGCATTTAGTTTACAAGTGCCTTTTGGGGGGAAATTACACGTATTAAAGTCACATTCCTGCCAAAAGCCATGTAAATTGTTTGCACTGCAATTTAACAATTCACAGTACAAGCCTATTGATTAGCTTAAACTATTTTACTAAGGTGTTTATATCTGTAGTCTTTCAGGCAGGAAGTGACCTTGATGATAAATTGGTATGATTGCTCCAGCTATCCATTGAAAATCATAAGAACGACACGCACTGTTACTTAGACCAACCTTTTTTTGGCTAAAAAATCTGGCATAATCATCCGCCACAGTAATTTGGGTCAATATTTTTGTCCAATGTCCCTCAATATTATGTTTGGCAGCCGATTGGACTGAAATATCGACTCATTGCTGCAATATTTTCATGTTCCTGTAATGTTATTTTTTTTATTGTAAATTACTTTATTTAAAATAAATATTGTTTTGATAGAAGGTTGTGTATGAGCTTTGCTATAATGTATTTAGGTGCTAAAAATTCATTAACTGCACATTCATCTTGTATGTTTTTAAGGTGTTGGCATGGAACAATTTTCTGGGTGACTACTGTACTATATTAGCTTTGCTTACCAAACACTTCTATAAATAAATAGATCATTCATAGAACTGCACAGTGAACATGTGCTATCAATACCTTAACATCTCAAATACTATTGCTTTCACACATGTTATATTAGCATGCCTTTCCTCAGTATGATTACCTCATTGTTGTGTTTTATCTATGCATGTGGATTATTGTGCCCCCCCGAAATGGAGAGAGTAGCTAGCCAATTTGTTGGGTTTGGTTTTATACCAGCACTTATATACATCCAGTAAACAACTCTGATTAATGATATCTGCATTATCTGCTGTTATGTACGTCTGCGCATGCGACCCAATTAATTATGCATTAAATAATACAGTTGGAAGATGCATAAAGGAAATAATTAAGGACAAGCCACCCTACAAAACTAAAGATTTAAACCCGCTACTGGCCTTCCTTTGTAGTGTTAAAAATCCCTACCTTAGATCTGTGTCCTTATGGTTCTCCTGCAGTGAATGTTCAAAGTTTAAGAATATTATGAGTAGTAGGTGTCTGCGAGTCATCCAGATTGTCATCCAGATTGTAAAACAAGCCCCAAAAATATACTTCCTCCCTATGTCCGTGGCTGTCTGCATAGCCGGCAGCCGCGTCTGTGATGTGTGGACTTCAGCCAATCACAGACGTGGCTGGTATGAACTTTGTGAGGTTCATACCAGTGAAAGCTGTCTCCCAAATGTACTTAACGGCCTTCGTTCCCTGCTGCCTTCTGCTTGTCTTACATGTGATTTCCGTGCTCAGAAGCAAGCAGAAAGGGCCGGAACGGCAGCTACTCCTCTGATGTGTAATGTCTCTAGGCAATCACAGGAGCGGCTGCAGGACTCTGCCCCTTTTGCTTGCTTCCGTGCACGGAACAAAGGCTGGTAAGTACAATTTGGACAGGTTTCACTGGTATACATTTTGCAAGGTCAAGGTTTTAGGGGTTCCTACAACATACAACATTTTTGTTTGGGGGGGGTGGACATACCATTAAATTTGATAGAATAATCTTTTACTAAATCCTAAATTGTCAATAATCCTTAGTTGTTTTTAAAAAATGTAATGGTTTAATCCCAATTAAAAGGCCATAAATGTATTCTAGACTTCTATAATTCAGAACATTATAAGAAGTGCAAAGTTTTGTAAAAGTTCTTAATCTGCAGTAACCATTCAGATGTTTCAAATGTTTTCTTACTGTAGTAGACCAGTAAAAATGTTAGGGCTAGGGTTGAGGCAATTAACAGCTTAGGCAAATTTTTGCACCTCTTATTGAAATGCTTGTGGAGGTTCTCATTCATCCAGGTCATGGTATATCTGTTGTTATCAATTAGATCAACTGGACTTGAAGTTTAGTTCTTGAAGACTTGTACAAGAATCTGTGGCCATTATGTACCCTGGAAAATCCCAATTAGCAATCACAGCCAGGTGTTAAGGGTGTGATTGCATAGTGGCTAGAGGTGTTATAGGAAAGCCCAGGGTAAGGTGTCAAAACAGCATTGTACATGGCTGACAGTTGGTGTCGAACCCCCCACCTCTATTAGGCTTGGTTTCTTTATTTTCACAATAATGGCCTCCTTGACACCTCTCTTGAACCAGTCACGTTCCTTTGCCAATATGCTAACATTATAATCTTCAAAGGTATGTCCTTTATCTTAAGATGCAGGTACATGGCTGAGTCCGACCCGAGGAATTGGCTTCTGTGCTGGGCCATACGTTGATGCAGTTGCTGTTTGGTCCCCACATACAAATCAGAGCATTCTTCACTGCACTGCACTGCACTGTGTATATGATGTCACTTATTTTGTTCGGTATTGGGTCTTTCAGATGTACAATTGCTGCCTCAGTGTGTTTGTTGGTTTAAAGCAGACAGGGATACAGGTGCTTATGAAAATTATCCTTAATTTCTCTACTACATATGGGATGACCATGTTCTTTCTCCTGTCTTGCTTGTCCCATACACTGTATGTGTTTGTGTTCTTTCTTTCCTTCTAGTTCTTTTGACAAAGGCCCAGTCTGGATATCCACAAGTTTTAAGGGCGCCTCTGAGATGTTTCATTTCTTTATCCTTCGCCTCTGTGCTAGTGGGGATGTTCTCAGCTCTGTGTTGCAGGGTTCTGGTGACACCCAGCTTGTGATAAAGGGTGGTGGGAGTGAAACATCAAATACTGATCTGTGTGTGTGTTGGTTTTCTGTAAACCTCTACTTCCAGTGTACCATTCTCCCTGACTTCTACCAAGCCGTCCAGAAAAGCCAGTTGTTGTTTTGTACCTCTTCCCTTGTAAATATGTTTTGGTCTACCGCATTAATGTGTTCTGTAAAAGCTTGTACTTCCTTCTGGTGGATTTTTACCCAGGTGTAATCCACATATCTGAACCAGTGGCTGGGTGCTCATGCCCTTAAAGGTTTAAGCGCTCTGTTTTCTACCCTCCCATCTAAAGGTTGGCCACAATGGGTGTGAAACGGAGAACCCATAGCATATCCACGTTTTTGCTATAGAACATATCCGTATTTGAAATAGGTGGTATTGGCACAAGTCCAGTAAGGAAACACACCTGTTCTGGGTTGAGATCAGTTCTGCTGGTAAGAGTGCTTTCTTGGCCTAGCCGTTTTCTCACCATGTCAACAGCCTCCTTAGTGGGTATACAGGTGAAGAGAGATGTCACACATAGGACACCATAGTTTCTTCTGCACCGGGTACTATATCTTCAATCTTGTTGGTTAAATCCTGAGAGTTCGGGGATGATGCTTAGAACTTCCCCCAATGGCCCTAAGATGTTGGCTAGGTATTTGCCACCTTGTATGTTACAGAGTTGATGCTGCTGACAATAGGTCTTAGTGGTGCCCCTTCCTTATGATCTTTGGGAGTCCATATAAGCAGGATGTGCCTCACCAGCGTAGAGGCGATGATACATGCTCGATTAATGGCGCTATCCTTTAAAGCTGTTGAAGTAAGTCTATGACTTTTTTCTTGTAACGGCTGGTGGGATCCCTTGTTAAGGCCTCACTATGTGTTATCGGCCAGGAGCATGGTCACCTTAGCATGGTAGTGAGGGGGAGTACCACTGTGCATCTCCTCGTCTGCCGATAGAATGTGATACTGGAATTTTTTTGAGGAATGTTAAGGCTCTTCTTTCCTGTGTGTCAGGTTCGATGAAGCAGTTTTAGCACTGGCTAAGGCTGCAGATACCTTAAGGCGAAGTTGTTCTGCCTCACTCTGTGGTACCTTATATTGTGGATTAAGGCTTCTGCGGCTGCTATAATATCCACCCACAGGGATGGCTTTAGGAGAGATGGCAAAATTCAAGCCCTTAGTGAGGACTTCCATTCTGGCGGATCAGGGTCCTGTTAGACAAGTTTCTCACCCATTCCTCCTTGTTTGATGAAGTGACAAGATGACTGGTTCAAGAGAGGTGTCAAGGAGGCCATTATGTAAAATAAAGAAATCAAGCCTAAATAGTGGTGGTGGTGGGGTGGGGGTTCGACACCAACTGTTGCCATGTACAATGCTGTTTTGACACCTTAACCTGGGCGTTCTAAAACACCTCTTAGCCACTATACAATCACACCCTTAACACCTGGCTGTTTATGCTAATTGGATTTTCCAGGGTACATAATTGCCCAGATTCTTGTACAAGTCATTCTGAATTGAGAAAGCCAGTCGGATGACTAGCGAAACGTCTTCAGAACTAAACTTCAAGTCCAGTTGATCTAATTGAATACAACGATACTCTTATTGAACAAAACTGTGAGTCTTGTATATTGAGCATTTTAGGCTGCTGATTTAGAAAACAGACATCAGGTAAAATAGATTAATATAGTCAGGAAAATGTATAATACACTGGGTGGATGAATAAATATAAAATAGACTAGAAATAAACTCCAGTTCACAAGAATTGGACAGCTCACTGTGTTTGTTTTTGATTGGCTGAGATTTGATAGGCCTGTAATTTTCAAAGAAAAATTTTGAGTCCTTTCTTTAAACTACATGTAAAGTAATTGAAATAGCTATGTATGTATTATATCATTTAAATTTTTGCCTGATAGATGACTTCTCTGTCCAAGAACTGGGATAGAATTTTATGCAGGAACAGTCAGGTGAAAGGAACTATCTCTGTCATCTGAGGTGAGAGATGTTTTTACCAGCGCAATGTCTTTACTAGGAAATTGAAATTCTTCTTTTTCGATTGACAAGCTGCAATCCTTAGATAATGGAGCTTGAAAGGCAAACAATTTAAAGCTCTCTTTACAGAAGACAAAAATAATTTTCATGTTTTTGTTGCATTTTGTAGCTGTAACTTGTCAAACCTATACATTTAATTTTGACTGCAATACAGGAATGTGGTTGTCAAGCACCCACTTATAATAGGCTAAAAACAGTATTGACAATATTTGACAATATTTGTGTACATGTGGGCTCTGTTATGTAATAAACAAGGCTGATTCAATGATGTATTAAAAAATAAATTCATTTTTTGGTGCTAATAATTAATCAATGCAAAAAGCTAAATTCAGAGTCCTATGTACCGTTATATACCGAGTATAAACAGAGGTTTTCAGGCTTTAAAAAAAGCCTGAAAATCTTACCTCGGTTTATACTCGAGTCAGCCTATCTCCTACCTTGTCCGCCGGCCGCGCGATCCACATCCTCGCTCCACAGCCTCTGCGCATCCGGATGATGTCACTACCCGGTGCCGCAAAGTGAGAAGCACCGGGTATTGACATCATCCGGATGCGCAGAGGCTGTGGATCGAGGATGCGGATCGTGCGGCTGCCGGACAAGGTAGGATAAACTTTTTTTACACAGGGACAAAGTGGCAAATACTTACAATAAGAGTAAAACCTTCTTAATTTGTGCATACTGTATGCACAAATAAAGGAGGATTTACCCCTATTTGCAAGTATTTGCCACTTAAGATGTTTGAAAACTACAACTCCCAGCATGCTTTATTGCTGGGAGTTGTAGTTTTCAAACATCTTAAGTGGCAAATCTGCAAATAGGGGTAAATCCTCCTATATTTGTGCATACAGTATGCACAAATAAAGAAGGTTTACTCTATTTTGTAAGTTTTGCAACTTAAGATGTTGAAAACTACAACTCCAGCAAATAAAGCATGCTGGGAGTTGTAGTTTCCAAAAATCTTAGTGGCAAATACTACCCCCTCGGTTATACTCGAGTCAATGTGCTTTTCCTTCTTTTTACCTAAAACTGGTACCTCGGTTTTTACTGGGACGATTTATACTCGAGTATATACGGTATAAACTCTACAGAGGAGAAAAAATGCTTTTAGTGCTCATCTTTCAAAATTATAGGGAGTGATTCAATATGGCCCAATTCCATCTCAAAACCCATGTTAACCCTAAGAAATTCGGGGTTAACGTGGGTTTTAGATGGATTTTAGAGCACAGCGCCATTTCCAAGTTTTGGACAAATCGCTGTGCTAACGATCCAAAACCCCTACCATTAAGTTTTATGCTACTTAACGGTACCGGGAAATTTAACAGTACTGGTTGTGGAGCGCTCCTTACCTTAGCCCGATCCCACCATTTATGTCAGTTATTGTATCATGGGATCAGGCTAATGTAAGTAACGTGGCTTTAGATATTGGATCTCCCTGATAGTGTTCAGTTAAATTTTTATTCAAGATTTTTTTTTTTTTAACATTTTTAAAATATTATACTAAAGTGTTGTCTGAGACTTACAGTACTTATATTTGGTCAAGTGAATGGTATGAAAAGGCCAATAGGTATTAGGAAATAGCCGTTTTATAAAATGTTTTCAGACTTTGGCCTGATCAATCCCCCATTCAGTGGGAACACTAGCAACTGTCAGACCAAAAACAATTTGTTTAAATGATCAGTCTTGCTGGTGAATCATGGCCGTTCATGGAGGGAAGAACTATATAGTTTTTATTAATGTATTTCTCTCTACCAAAAAGTTTTTGAGACCTTTTTAACCTCTTAACCTAAATCGGTATTTTCATAAAATTTGTCAAATTTTAGGCCCAAATGATCCCTGGTGTTATATTTTGGTTGTAAGAGATGAATATACATTGAGATAATTAGCCTTTTCAGATTTTTTTGCACTTATTTGGTGTAGCTTCTTGCTTTATGGCAAGGAAAAAATATTTTTACTTAATAATCAAATGTTTAAAATGAATGTTTATAGATGTGCTGTTTTTATGCACATAAACAACCAATCCTGTTGCAACCCACAGATTGGCACAGAACTGAATGTTCAAGTGTGTAAGCAAACAGATACGCTAGTTAAACAAAGTGCAACAGGGATGCCCAGGTAATTTTAATAGGGGGGTGCTATTTCTATGACTCTGGAACTTTGGATAAAGTTACATCGATAAAAGTATAGGAAGCAAACTCAGTGATATAGCTTGGTTTATTAAAAACTGCCGACAGAGATACAAGTGGGCTTAATCCCACTTCAGGTGCAAAATGTATTACAAAATCACAGGTATATAAAAGTGCATTAGTAACTGCACATTTACCGTATATAAAAAATATTAAGGGTAAGTGAGCCCCAGTGTCCTGCTCAGTACTCGTTGAATTCCCCACTTAAACCTAAATCAACTTATTATAACTTATATCAACTTATATAATAATAATTTAAAGCACATATTTGGGTATCAATAAAGATCATAGTTTGTTTAATCACACGTATAATGAGTTAATAGTGGCTCTATGCCTTTTTCTATAACAAATGCAAAACATATAAAATATATCCATATACTTACTTATACATACACCATGATTAAAAACAAAAATTCCCTGAAGAAGTCCCGCCCAAATTGGAAAGGGGTGAAACATACGTAAGATAGGATTTGTATGGATAAAGACAATACTTGATTAATCTCAGAGGGGAGTTAAGTGAGACTTACCTGCCAAAAAGGAGGTAAGAGGATCGAGCCATGTGGTGAATCAATTAACTTCAGAATCTATATGCGACTGCTGGACCAATTGGAAGGGAGGAACGGCCGCGTCCGTGTTTGGCTGCCTCTCAGCTAATCACTGACGCGGCTGCCGGTCCGGCTCCCTGCTTGCAGTTTCATGCAAGCAGAGAGCTGGGACTGAATGTCGGAGGAGAGAGGCATGTAAGTAATGATCGGGGGAGTTTTGTGACAATTTACTATAGCGTTGGGGTTGGGGGAGGGAGCCCTACACTACAGAAAAATATGTAAAAAAGGGTGGACATTACCTTTAAACAAAACTATGCACTTTATTGATCCCCAAATATGTGCTTATTAAGAACTATTAATTTATTTAGAACTATTAAATCACCTCAATAATGCACCAGAGACAAAAAAGTTATGTTTCATTTACTGTACTTTTTGCTAGACAAAGTTAAAAAAACCAAAGCCAATAATTGCATGTAACGATTTTACCTGATTAAAGGCCATTGTATCACTTATATTTGTAATTGAAGGCAAAGCAGAATCTGAATAACAGGCTGAGGTTAGGGCAGATGACAGACAATTAGATCCAAGGACAGGCAGCAAGAATCAAAGTCCAATGAACAAAACCAGGGGTCAAGAGTCAGATATCAGAAGTCTAGTTACACAGCCAAGGAACAGTAGCCAGTAATCTATGTATGAAAATCAAAGCCGAAATTCAGTAGCCATGGAATCAGAAAAGAAGAGAAAAGCCTACCCAGGAGAGCTAACACACAATCCATTGGGCAAAGACTAGGTTCAGCATGCCTTGATGTCACGGGCAATGCACAATAACACTGGCACAGCATGGACACCACTATCTTAGAGGAGCTAAAGCATAAGTGATGTTCCTTACTGTGCACAAAACTACCCCGTAATATCTTTGGCTACTTAAAACAATTCTTAAATAATTGAGTCTGTAAAGTTACCTGTTTAATTTTTATGTCCTCCATCTGCAAATTATGCCATACACTATTTATATCTGTCGAAAAAAACAAATGTGAATACTGTGGTCAAGGGACTTGGCCAATTGGTGTGCATACTTACAATTCTGTTAAAAACTACATTATTATCTAGGTACAGAACCTTGTTCTTACATATAATGAAATGCTACTTACTATAGTAGTGTCTTACACTTGGATAAGAAAATGAAAGCCTTGGTACCCACCATCAATTTTTCGAAAAATTGGATGGTGTATTTGCACTAGTGGCAAACGTTTGATCAAGACAAAAAATGTTATGGTTTATACACAGCCTTACATTTTCTTATCCTATTAAGTGTAAGATACTACTCTAGTGAGTAGCATTTAATTGTATTAGAATTAAAGGTTAAGTGCACTGTAAAATCAAGTTATGTTCATTTGGAAGCTGCAGCTTTAAAAATACCATTGCCATATTTTTTTTTACCTATGCCCCTCCAGAGCCTACATTTGTGCCTTGAAAGTTGAGGACATCTTGTTACTGGTTTGCTGAATGTTAAGCTCCGCCCTCTGAGATTTCCTCTGCTTTCTCCTGCTTGAGCCTCAAACAGTAATGCTTGTGAGTTCCATGCACACGCACGTGCACGGAACTCACAGGCATTACTGTTTGAGGCTCAAGCAGGAGAGTGCACGGAACTCACAGGCATTACTGTTTGAGGCTCAAGCAGGAGAGTGCACGGAACTCACAGACATTACCAATTGAGGCTCAAGCAGGAGAAAGCAGAGGAAATCTCAGAGGGGCGGAGCTTAACATTCAGCAAACCAGTAACAAGATGTCCGCAACCTTTAAGGTACAAAGGTAGGCTCTGGAGGGGCATAGGTAAAAAAAAAATATGGCAACGGTATTTTTAAAGCTGCAGCTTCGAAATGAACATAACTTGATTTTACAGTGCACTTATCCTTTAAGGATAATTGTGGCAAAAATATATTAAAGCCATTTGTCTTATTGCTTAAGTAATGGCAATGCCCAGACAATCTGTATACAGTTGCAGTACGCAAAGTGTGTTAGAGTACTTTAGTTCTGACCAGAACTGACTTTTGAGCTTCTCGGCTTTCATTGCAGTGAGAATATATAGAATATAATACACATACAAAAGTAATGGATGCCATGGGTAATAAGTATCATAATACAGTATTATTTGATTGTTACAAAAGCAAATGTACATCAGATTAGCAAACCAACTACATTCACAAAAGTGATTTTAATCTTGCTATCATTTCAACACACAGACTGAAATGATATTATCTCAGATAACAGTACAGAATATAAATTGATATTCTTTAAAATGGTATTCAACAATTCCCCTCAATATATTACCTTAGGGAACAAAAAAAGTTATAGCTCATGTGGCTTAATTAAAACGTTAGAAAGGAAATTGAAAAGAAGCACAATACATTTAAGAAATATAAGAGAGAGGGGACATAAAAGTAATTTATAATCTACAGTCTGCAATAAATGAGTTAACACCGCAATCAACTTAGCAAAAATAGAAAATTAAATAGTAATTGCAAAACAAGACCAACCTTAACAAGTTTAGCAGATATTAAATACATTTTTACTTTTTTAATTATACTTTTTAAGATATATGTATCTCAGTGAGCTTCATTAACATTTTTTTTGTTAATATATTAATTAGACTAAACCTATCCTTGTTGCGAGTGCCAGATTGATAGCAAATGGAATCATCTAGTACCAAAGGAAAATTGCTAGGATAGCCCAACTTTTCAAACACCCAAATCCAAAGAGTTAAATGGAAAGTTTAGTGGTCAATGTCATTATTTTTTTTTGTATTGTAAATTTTTATTCACAGCTTAACAAAATTTAACTTTTGTACATTTACAGGGTTCTGCAACATTCATAATATACATTACATCACAAGCTCTGCAGGGTACTCTGTTATTGTTAATGCTGTCTTTTTTCTTTTTCAACCGAAACATTTTTAGTTATACAAAATATATATGTAAATAAAACACAATTGCAACCAAGGAAAAATAATCAAAAGAAATTAAAAAAAACCCCCAAAAAACTAGGATATATATCTTAGGTACTAGCCTTTAAATGGCTATCATATATATATTGGCTGTCCGCCTCCTGCCACTCCCGGGACCCGGCGCCGGGCCCCCAAGGCCCCACTGGGGGTTACGTTCCCCCTTGACTTCCGAGCTATCAAGCTCCATTGTTTGTTATTGATATTGTTGTTTTCTCTAGGTTATAGCTCCCATATATCTCGACCATGGGTACCATATGGTTTCGAATCTGTTTAATTTGTTCTGAAGTTGTGCTGTCATATGCTCCATGACCTGAACATCATTAATTCTACCTATAAGTTCTGGCATGGAGGGAGTGAGAGTTTGCTTGCAGTGTTTGGGTATCAGGCATTTGGCTGCTGTGAGGATGTGTTTAAGTATTGCTGATTCTGTTTTCGATAAATCAGTATGTGGGGCATTAAGCAAAACATGTTGAGGGGAAAGATGTATTGGCCGTCCCATCAGAGTGTCCACCAGTGTGCAAACCTTTGACCAGTAGTTTGAGAGTGATGGGCAGGACCAGTAAATATGTAACAATGTGCCAGTTGCAGAGTTGCATCTTCAGCATGTATCGGGCAATTTAGGGTTAATGGCATGTAGTTTCTCTGGCATGTAGTACCAGCGAAGGAGAATCTTATATCCATTCTCTTTATGTACCGTATGGAGTGAAGTTTTAGCTGTGTTTTCCCATATCTTTTCCCACGTATCTAGGGGAATTGGGGCACCCAGGGCCTTCATTTCTCCATATATTTGTGTTGGAATGGGGGGACTGGAGGAATAGTATTAAGAATATGGTATATGGAGGATATAATACCCTTCTTGCGTGGTCCTTGTAATATAAGGACTTCAAATTGTGTAAGTTGTGGGAATATCCCATTCCGGGTCATGGTATCGGCTTTGTGTTTAATTTGGCAGTAGACATATGATAGAGTTTGTGGGACCTTCTTCTTGGAGACCAAGTCTTTGAATGTATGTAATTTTCTGGTGATCTTGTCCACTATATCATAGCAGCGTGCCGTTTGTAGATTGAGCCATGGCCTATAGTGTGCAGATATTAAACTGGTAGGTATATCCGGGGTCTGTATAAAGGTGTAGTTGTGAGGCTTTATTTATTAGGTTGTGAGATTTGTTGAGTCTAAGCCAAATAGTGTGTGTGACTCTCATTGGACCTGTAAAGCAAGCTCTGGGGGGGGGGGGGGGGGGGGGGGCTTTGGGGAAGATGTTACCAATGTCAAGAGGTGTGCAGGGGAGATCTGAGCACCTTCTATCTCAACCCACCTTGCCTCCGGGGTTATAGATGCCCAGTGTGTGAGATGGCGTAATTGAGAGGAGTAGTAATATTTAAGCAAATCTGGGAACCCCAGTCCCCCTTGGGATTTTCTGGCCACGGCTACTTTCCATGATATTCTGTGGGCTTTATTGTCCCATACAAAATTTAATAGATCTTGTTGCCAACTTCTAATCAGTTTTGGGGGGATATCTATTGGGAGTGTGGAAAATAGATAATTTAGTTTGGGTAAAATTGTCATTTTAATTGATGTAATCCTCCCAAACCAGGAAATATTGTGTGTTTTCCATTGTGACAATTGGGTCTTAATGGTGTGTAGAAGAGTACTGAAATTAGTGGTGTATAGATTATGGAACTTGGGGGTTAAGTTAATGCCTAAATACTGTATGGAGTCCGTTTTCCATGAGTATGGAAAATTTTGTTTAAGGAGTTTTGTGTCAGTTTCCATCATATTTAGTGGTTTCGCTTCCGTCTTGCTCTCGTTTATTTTATATCCTGAGTAAGATCCATACCTTGAAAGGACACTGTGTAGGTTTGGTAGAGATATATGTGGTTGGGTAAGTGTCTGGAGGACATCGTCCGCATAGAGAGATATTTTGTATGCCAGTTTTGTTGATGTTTGGGCCATGAATATCTGGGCATTTCCGAATCTTTGCCGCTAAAGGTTCAATACTTAAAGCGTATAGGAGGGGAGATGGGGCAGCCCTTAGTGGAAACTGTGCTAACAGAGCCCCTGGAACTTTAATCTGTCCTGTTGGTGTTGAGTATAAGGCCCGTAACGCTTGTATGAAATTTCCTGTCAGGCCAAAGGCTGTCAACGTTTGGAACATAAATGGCCATTCTAGCCTATCAAAAGCCTTTTCTGCATCTAGGCTCAGTACTAATAGAGGCGTTTTATCTCTACTAGCTATATCTGTAACATTAATAATCCTTCGGGTATTATCGCTCGCCTGGCGCCCAGGGATTGAAGCCCACTTGATCATTGTGGATCAGATTGGGGAGGTAGGGAGCTAGTCGATTAGCCAGGATTTTTGTGAATATTTTGTAGTCGGAGTTCAATAATGCAATTGGGCGGTAGTTTGCCCTGTTTGTCAGATCTTTTCCTTGTTTGGGTATGAGAGTAATGAATAAAGACGTGAATGTACGAGGGGGGTCCTGTCTGTTTAGTAAAGAGTTAAGAATGAGGTCATGTATTGAGTTATGGTTGGGAGAAATATTCTGTAATATTTATATGTTAGACCATTTGGGCCTGGGGACTTCCCCTGGGGTAGTCCTTTTAATGTTGATTCCAACTCTTGTGCCGTGATTTCTTTATTAAGCTGGTTTAATTGTATGGGGGATAGGGTAGGGAGATGGCAGGAGAGTAAGTATTCCTGGATAGCTTTTTCTCTAACTCCCATGAGTTTTGTTTGTTCACTGGTATATAATTTAGAGTAGAACTGAAGAAAACCCTTTGCTATCTGATCGGGACTGTTTGCTTGGAGGCCCGATCAGATGTCTATAGCGTGTAGGGCTTGTGTTTGGGAGTTTGCTTTAAGTCGTCTGGCTAATGAAGTATGAGGTTTGTTACTGAATTCATAGTACTTCTGCCGAGACCAGAGTAACGATTTTTCTACCTTCCCGATTTCTAGCATTCTGAGTTGTGTTCGATGTGCTAAGACTTTACGAAGAAGGGCTACCGAGGGAGTTTTGGTTAGTTTCTTCTCAAGACTTTGGAGATCTTCATTCAATATTCAGAGGCGGTGTTTAGAGTCCCTTTTTAATCTGGAGTTCCAGTGGAGGAGACTGAGTCCAGGTTGAGCTCAAAATAGTCCTCCAAGATATGTGTGAGGTCTTGTTTAACCTGTGGGTTTCTGAGTATGGACTCGTTCAGTCTCCACTGACATGTGCTTGTGTTGCGGAGATTGGAGTTCAAAGTGAGCATTATCAGGCTATGACCTGACCATGTGATAGAGGGAAATGTGTGAGGTGGAGACTAGGCGAAGTAAGGGGGCTGATACCCAGAAATAGTCTATTCTGGAGTGAGTGTGATGAGAATAGAAGGTGTACTGACGGGCTGTAGGGAATTCTATTCTCCAAGTGTCGTACAGATGACATTGGCGCATAAGTTGTCTGTAGCGTTTAGATAGTGTTTCTCCTTGGTCACTAGGGGGTCTGGAGTGTATTGTGAGCCTGTCCTGTCTTTGTGAGGACAAAGATTAGGACAGATGGGGACAGTCCAGTGTAGCTATCCGTTGGAGGGTCTTTTTTAGAAAGCGAGGTTGGCCTGTGTTGGGGGCGTAGATATTGCATAAAACCAGATCTACGCTGTGTAGTGTGCCATGTAAAATAATATATCTTCCTGCTGCGTGTATGATTTGTTTGGTAAGTTGAAAGGGGCTATTTCTATGGATTAAGATGGCGGTGCCAGCTTTCCTATGTCCAGCCGCCGTGGCATAGACTGTGGGATATAAGTGTTTGATGAATCGGAAAGCGTCAGGACCCTGGATGTGTGTTTCTTGAAGGAATAAAACATCAGCCTGTGATTGTTTGGCCTCTTGGAGTTCAGTCCCTTTACATTCAGTGATAAAAATTTTATGGTACCTGCCATTTTTTTGAAGAATGGGAGTGTCTATAGAGTTGGGGGAGCCCCTGGGATCCGGCCTGCCAGCCCCGGGACGACAGGAGCAGCCAGCCACCTGTAAGGTCAAACAAACATAAATAATACATTCATAAACAAACATAACAAGTAAGGGGTCTGATTTTCAGTAACCCCAAAATCTGTTTAACATAGAATTTCAGTTTTGTGTCCAAGAGAATATTAGATTCTCCTGGGTTATCCATTATCTATAATCGAAAACTATGTTTTCTTTGGTCCTGCCTGTGAGGGAAACTTGGGTGGGTTACTTCATTTGGGCCCCCGCTCCAGTCCTTGGATTTCAGCACCATCAATGGGTCCGATTGTGTGGGATGCAATCTTTCAGTATATTTTGAGGCTGTCCAATAATCTTGAGATAGATAGGGGGGTAATCAAAGTTTGGAAATTTTAAGGTTACAGTTTCTGTTCTGCATAGGCTGACCGGATTCTAAGAGTGGTGATTGTCAGGTTCTATCTCACCTATCATATAGGATGGAGATGTAGAGAAGTACTGTCCTGTTGGCCTGTGTCATTTCTCATACACATTAGGACCGTGTTTATAAGTTATAGTTGCTGTGTTTTTCAGGGAGACTTGTTTTGTGTATTATTACCGCGGGCAGCCTCGTGTTTATCGGGTTCTGATTCCTTTTAGATTAGGTATTGTTAAGGTTACAATGAGTCCCTTCGCGGGGCCCCAGATTTTGTAATTTAATCCAATGGTTTAGAGGGTGTTTGAGAGGAAATTCTTCTAGGTTGTAATCTAATATTTTACCTAGCTCTGGCTACTCGACCTTCCGGCATATTTTAGTACAAACTCCTCTCTATAGCCGACTGACTATTGCTTGTAGCCAGAAGGGAGGGACCCTAGTCTGAGACCTTTGGTTCTTTTTTATGTTGGAGACCTAGAGTATTCATGTAGTAGTAGAACAGTTAAATTTAACAAAACATGTTCTGCAAAGTGCATTGCCTGTATTAGTGTAGAAATATTAATTTAAAATTAAACATCTTAAACTATACATTTTAAATACTACAGATAACATTTTTATTTATTATATTTAGCTTTGTCTGTTCCAGGTTCCATGTGAGCAGTGATTTCCTGCATAAGATAGATTTCAGGAAGCCTGGGCCCCAATTGTAGTACACTGGTGTCTTCCATTGTTCACATCTCGTGGGGCGAGAAAATTATCAGGGTTTAGGGGTTCCTAGGGACCTTTTTTGTCCTGCATTGTCCCACGGGGAGCTAGGAGTGACTGTTGTGTCTTTTTTGGAGATAAAGGTAAAACCCCAAGTTCTTGAGCTTTCAGTGTTCGTTCTTAAGGGAGAGAAAGGGGCACCAAGTGGTGGTTTGTAAGATCCGCCTAAAGAATCCGGGGCTTGTGAGGTCAGTTTTGCTGGTGGGTTTTGGAATTTGGGAGAGAGATTAGATTCAGTTAGGTAGGAGGGGTGTCCTGTCTATAGAGGTGCGTGTGCTCCACTTCAGTCACTATACTTGGTGTAAGTTGTAGTTTAACCTACTTATCTTTATCAGATTGTGCCAGATCCTGAGCCCCGAGGGCGCCGGTGTCTGTGCTTCTCAGAGTGGGGAACCTGTTGTGGTGTCCAAGTTGGAGGTGTGTGGTCTGGTAGGTACGGGATCGGCTTCCAGTCAGGTAGCTTAATTGGAGGTAGTTGTAGAGATTCACAGAATTGTGGTAACTCCTCTGGATAGCTGAGGGAGTGCGTCACACCCTCATGTCGAACTATCAGCTGAAAGGGGAATCCCCATCTGTAGGATAAGTTGTTGTCCCTCAGAGCTTGTAGTAGAGGACGAAGTTGGCGTCTGTGGGCTAGGGTGGATGGCGCCAGATCGGGGTATAGTTGCAATGGGGTTCCCTCGTGAGTTAATTCGGTCTTGTTGCGATATCGAGTTAGGATCTCCTCTTTTTGCGTGAAATAATGAAGTCTGCAGATTATATCCCGGGGGTATTTAGAGGTGCCCTTAGGACGTAAGGATCTGTGAACCCTGTCTAATTCGATCGGAGTAGTGTTGTCAAGGTCCAGGGTATTGGCTAGTAGGGCAGAAATTGTGTCCTTTAGAGTGTCATCTGTGACCATTTCTGGTAAACCACGTATGCGGATGTTATTGCGTCGGCCACGGTTCTCCATGTCCTCCACCTGCCTGTACAGGTCTCTGAGTGCTCTTGAGTGGTTGTTGAGCACCTGTGTGACAGTTTGTAGGTGTGTGGAAGTGGTCTGCTGGTCGTTTTCCAGGGTCTCTACCCTGTTTAACACTGCTTTCAAATCGTCCCTTAATATAGAGATTTCTGTTCTGCATGTGGACTGGATCTGCTGTGTCTGCTTGGCCAGGTTCTCTTTTGTGGGTAGGTTTTGTAGCAGGGCCTGTAGTTGGTCACTGTAGGGCTCTTGGGTATTCATCCCCCGACTGCACGTGTGCATCCATCATGGCGGACCCTTGTTCTTGCAGGGCCTCGGAACTAAAGCAGTCCCTGAGGTCCCGTTGTCTGGGAGCCGGTCCCTGGATTCTCGGGGTCCCATCGGGGGTCCGCTTAGTTCTTTTGCCCATGATTTTGGAGGTAAGGATGATTGCCTCCCTAGTTTTGTAAGGTTCGGAGCGGGAGCCCTTAATCCCTGCGTCCGCTCATAGCAACATCCAGACCACGCCCCCCCATGTCATTATTTTTAAAATTCTTACTTAGTATTATGCAAACCTAGTTATTCTACATATTCTCCTTCATTTTGAGAAATCGGTTGAATTTGCTAGTTCCTGCTGTTGACATTAATAAACTGACAATTCAGGTTCTTTAGTGGTCCTTCATCCCAGAATGCACACTACTGTGGAATGTTACAAATGGTAATTTCTACTGATAGGCGCCAGGTCAAGGGCAAGACAATAAAGGTCTCTCTGGCAAACAGGATGTTAGTATTTCCGAAGCATTTAGACACAGAATGAACAGGTAATGGTCATTAAGATGGAAAAATATTGCTATTTTTTTCTTAAAAGTATGTGTATTTGCACTGAACTTCCCCTTTAAGCTAGACATGTGTTTCAAAGATCATTTTCCAACAACTATTATACCACCATAATAGTGAAAGGATCCCAGAACTGATGTCATCCATTAGCAGACCGCCATTGCCCCTTTAAATCTGTCAGAAGAGAGGTGTTCAAATGAGAAAATCCATTCACAATGGATGCTTTTACTATTGGCATAGAATAACCAGACTTTGTTTCATTCGGTAGGTTTTGGAAGGTTTCCCTTTCAGCTTGATCACAAAAAATTAATTAACCTACATGGTCTTCCAGATGGAAACCTGTGGAAGTAAACAGGTGAACAAACTTATTTTGTTTATTGATAATTTACTTACAATTTTTATTCTCTATAACTTTTTAAAGTTTTTTTTTTGTAAATAAAGGAATAAATGAATCTTTTTATTTATTTTTTTTTTTTTGCTGCCTGCTCAACACAATTTTCTTGATTGAACTTCTTTGATTGGTGTATCCTTTAATTAAATCCAAAATGTTCTTGTTAAAGGAATTTCACATTGATGTCTAGAGTTTGGGTCACTTCTTCCTTAAGGCAATTTATTTCAGAATGCATGTGATCTTTCTGATTTGTTTTTATATGAAATACTATTTCTACTACTACGGTTGTAAACATTCTGAATTGTTTAACCCTTTCACTGCCAGGAGATTTTCAATTTTTTTTTGCGTTAACTGCCAGAAGAATTTTCAGGATTTTGCCCTTAATCGCTTTAGACTAATTTTACAGTAGGAAACCTTGCAGTAAATCAGGAATATTATACATTGTTTTTTTCAGCACAAAGTGTACTTTAACATGGTAACAACATTTTGTAACTTTACTGGAAATTTTACTGGAATTATGGGTAAAATATGTAAAAAAAATGAAAAATTTGAAAATTTTCATTGATTTTTCCCATCTTTACTTATAGTTATCTTAAGGTTACGCACAAAAATCTTACTGTTTCTAAAAGCTCAGATACTCCCGAGTACAACGATACCAGATAGATGTAGGTACCCGACTTTTCCTGTACAGGAGACCCCCCAACTAAAACTGCACCTCCTAGAATATTACACCAAATTAAAATGTTAACCGCTACGACAGTTAACATAGAATATCTACCAAATTATCTAAAATATCCCCACAAGTGGAGATATTTTTAGAAACTACACCCCACAGGATTTTACGAGTGAGGTTAGTTTCAATCAAAATGCAGATACCCGGACGCAGCTCTTCGTCAAATTGATAGTTACTTTCTCACATTTTCCTTTTTTTCCTCAACTGTAAAATCAGAGACAAAATCAAATGCGAATTTCAGCTAAAAACTGTGGAGGAAAGTTCAAACGCATCTCAAATATGAAAGCCTAACCCCTCCCGAATAAAACGGTATGCCACATTCAGGGTGTACCCAGAGACATGGCTACCACTAACCCAGAGCGTGACCAGTGCCAAATGTCAGTAGCAGCAAAAATTTTTTTGCCAGTTTTGTATTTGAACAGACTGCAGTTTGAACCCCCCCAACTCAAAAACCCCCCAAAAACTATATATTCCTGAAATCTACACACCTTCAGCTATGTAACGCTGTAGTTCGTTCATTCATATCATCAATGGTGTGGGCGCAGTTCTTCGTAGAAGTTTGCACTTTTACCAGATTTTCCAAAAAATTAACATCAAACAACGTTCAAAAAGGTCGAAATCATGCCAAAACCCCATGGAAATGTAAAAAAAAGTTACCAAATATTAATCTCCCAAATGTCCTGAATCAAACGGTATGCCATATGTGTGGTACACATGCAGACGTGGAAGCGAAAAGCCACAAAGTGAGACAATGCACGATGGCTCAGAAACAGCGAATATATTTAGCAACTCCGAATTGGACAGTCTGCAGTTTTTCCACAAAACACCCCCGTAACTTAGAAATAACCCACACAAACTAATATTCCTGAAATCTAAACACCTTCACGATGTAACGCTGTAGTTTGTTCATCATACCATCAATGGTGTGGGCG
This sequence comes from Hymenochirus boettgeri, assembly GCA_019447015.1. Classification (NCBI taxonomy): domain Eukaryota; kingdom Metazoa; phylum Chordata; class Amphibia; order Anura; family Pipidae; genus Hymenochirus; species Hymenochirus boettgeri. The sequence continues at coordinate 48,756 of JAACNH010000113.1, forward strand.
CAGTTCTTTGTAGAAGTTCGCATTTGTCTGAAAAAATGAACAAAAAAACAACTTCAAAAGGTAAAAATCATGCCAAAACCTCATGGAATCTAAAAAAAGTTACTAATATCAATCTCCCAAATGTCCTGAATCAAACGTATGCCATATGTGTGGTTACACACGCGGACGTGGAAGCGAAAAGCCACAAAGTGAGACAATGCACGATGGCTCAGAAACAGCGAAAATATTTAGCCACTCCGAATTGGGACAGTCTGCAGAGTTTTTTCCACAAACACCCCCGTAACTCAGAAATAACCCCACAAACTATATATTCCTGAAATCTACACACCTCCCTTCAGCTATGTGCACTGTAGTTCTTTCATTCAACACATCAATGGTGTGGCGCAGTTCTTCGTAGAAGTTCGCACTTTTCTGAAAAAATGAACAAAAACCAACTTCAAAAGGTAGAAATCATGCCAAAACCTCATGGAATGTAAAAAAAAGTTACTAAATATCAATCTCCCAAATGTCCTGAATCAAACGGTATGCCATATGTGTGGTTACACACGTGGACGTGGAAGCCAAAAGACACAAAGTGAAACAATGCACAATGGCTCAGAAACAGCAAAAATATTCAGCCAAATCTGAATTTGAACAGTCTGCAATTTTTCCCCACAAAACAACCCCCACAAACCATATATTTCTCGAATCCACACACCTTTATCTACGAAATTCTGTAGTTTGTTCATTCGTACCATCAATGGTGTGGGCGCAGTTCTTCGTAGAAGTTCACAGTTTTAGCAGATTTTCTAAAAAATTTGAAAAAAAAGCACTCTCAAAGGTAGAAATCATGCCAAAATCCCAAGTAATGTAAAAAAAAGTTACCAAATATCAATCTCCCAAATGTCCTGAATCAAACGGTATGCCCTATGTATGGTTACACACGCAAACGTGGAATCAACTAGCCACAAAGTGAGCCAATGAACAATGGCCCAATTACAGCAACTTTTCAGATTTGTCAGACTAAACACCCCTCTATATTAGAAATACCCCCCCAAACTATATATTCTTGGAATCTACACACCTTCAGCTACACAATGGTGTGATTCCTTTATGCATACCACCAATGGTGTGGGCGCAGTTTCATGTAAAATTTTGCTTTTTTACCAGATTTTCAGGAAAAATTTATAAAAATACAATTCAAAGTTAAAAATCATGGCAAATTTCCATGTCATGTAAAAAAAACTTGTCAATTATCAATCTTCCAAATGCCTTGAATCAAACGGTATGCCATATGCGTGGATGTACACAGTTACATGGCCACCAACTAGCTCAAATGGGACACATGCACAAGTGTAATTACAAGAAAAAAATCAAAGTGCTCTGTAATTTCAAACAGCCCCAAAACTTGGAAATGCCCCCCACAAATAAAACCTCCAACTAAATATCAATCTCCCACATGTTCTGAATCAAACGGTATGCCCTATGTGTGGATGCACACAGAGACGTGGCCACCAACTAGCTCAAATGGGACGCATGCACAAATGCAATTACAAGAAAGAATCAAAGTGCTCTGTAATTTGAACAGCCTACACTTTTTCTAAGGAAACAGTCTCCAAACAGGTAAATTCCCCCCACAAACTATATATTTTTGGAATTTACACACCTTCAGCTACTTTACCATGCCATGCTTTCATACATACATGAAGAATTCCAGACCCACTGATCCAAAGAAGTCCGTGCTTTTAGGAGATTTTGTGAAAAAATAAAATAAGTGGACTCAATGGTTGAAATCCTACCTAAACCCACTTGGCAAGTAAAAAAACCCACTAAACGGCAATCTCCCACATGTCCTGAATCAAACGATATGCCATATGGGTGGGTGCAAACAGAGACGGGGCCACCAACTAGCTCAAATGGGATCCGTGCACAATTGCAATTACAAGAGAAAAAAAAACGCCACAACCCACCCCCCACACCTATCCCCACTCCCCCTTTTAGTGGTATTTTAGTGAAAAGCAGTTATTACGGAGAGTCCCACAAGTTTTTGCACACTTTTACTGATCCTAAAAGTTAAATCCGGTCTTTTTTGGTACCTCTGCAAAATTCCCTACTAAAATAGGCTTAGTTTCCCTTGAAATCGAACAAATAATGATCCGCGTTTACTTTAGCGATATCACCGGGGACATTGGGAAGCTTGGAGAAGACAATTTTTTTTGATAATTTATAGTTTTTAGGTAAAAAAAAAAAAAAGGTGTGTGTATCACTTTAAGATTTTATTTTGTGTGCATTTCCCCTTTTTTGGGGGGATCATTCCCAAAGATGATCATCAAATCATTTTAGGGAATGATACCGAACTTGGAATACGGGCATAAATGCCCGTTTTCCAATTCGAAATCCGATCGGAAAAATCACTTCCCGGAAATCATTTTCCAGGAAGTGATTTTTCATTCATTGGCAAAGATCAATAATTTGGTGATCAGAAGTGATCACCAAATTTTGATCTCTGTCCCCATTTTTTTCCTAAGTCTTCGCTAAGTAGCAAAGACTTAGAAAAAATCCTATTTGTGAATGGAACTTTGAGTTCCATTCACAAAATGTATAGTAAAGCTGTTAGCTTGACAGCTTGTGCTATACTAGGTACTGCAGCATGATCTAAAAAGAGATCAGGCTGCAGTACCTCAACTAGACCAGGGGCAGCAGAGTACAGTTTCAAGGGAAGACCCCGGTGAAGGAGGAAGTTCTGTGAGTCACCGGGGTCTCCCTTTCCGGTTTAGAACGGCTCCTCCTCACCTCTTCCTCGTGGGACCAGCTGATGGGCCATAAAGGTACTGTTTTCTCCCGATCCCCCCCTCGGATTTGGACCAAACTGAGGGGGGATCGAGGGGGGTAGGGGGGCAGTCGAATGCTGCCCCCCGATCGCGGCTAGAGGGGGGCAAATTTTTTTGGGGGAGGGGGGAAGCCACAGATCGTATATTCACGATCTGTGGCAGTTTGTGCATTCACTGCACAGATCGTGAATATACGATCTGTGCATTCACTGCACAGATTGTGAATATACGATCTGTGGCAGGGAAAGGGTTAAAGAATCGTGCACAGATTTTTAAAAACTTTTTAACTGACGTGTTCTAAAAATTGAAATGTAACCAAATGTTTTTATGTTCATAGAACAATGAAGTTTACATATGGCAATAAGAAAATGCTAATAAAAAGAATACATGTTGTCATGAGAAATAATTTGTGGTGGTTTGATGAACATATTTGCTTGATTTACTATCAACACTACTTGATTTACTATCAACACTAAGGCCCCCCCAAAAAGTACCGTATATACTAGAGTATAAGCCGGGGTTTTCAGGCTTTAAAATTAGCCTAAAAACCCGACCTCGGCTTATACTCGGGTCACAGTAAATAATTGTGAATTCTCCGGCTGCCGATCGCTATGTACAAGCTAACTTACATTAGAAGCAAGTGCTCCGCCTGGTGCTACCCGCTGATCTGCAGGATGACTTCCATATGTGGTGCCTGTCTCACTTACTGCCCGGCGCCGAGTAGTGATGTCATTACTCGGCACCAGGCATTATTTTAGACAGGCATTGCGTTATCCTGCAGATCAGTGGGGAGTGCCAGACGGAGCACTTGCTTCTAATGTAAGTTAGCTTGTACATAGCAAATGGCAGCCAGATTGGGGGGAAAGAATTCACAATTATTTACTGTGACCCAAGTGAGTACTTACCTCTATTACTTACCTCACTGAACTTGGGGTTATTCCTGGGGGGTGTTGTCCATAAAAAAGCCTCAGTCCTTGGCACTGCAGTGTTTGGAAACTACAACTCCCAGCTACTAAAGCATGCTGGGAGTTGTAGTTTCCAAAACATCTGGAGTGCCAAGGAATGAGGCTTTTTTATGGACAGCAGAGTTCCCATACAGAAATAGCCACACTGGATTTAACTTTTACTGTACTGCTGTCCATTTAAAGGGCAAATAAATACAGTATTAAAATGCAGTAGTGGTTATAATTTTAACCCTCGGCTTATACTCGAGTCAATCATGTTTTCTTACTTTTTGAGGTAAAAATGGGTACCTCGGCTTATACCCGGGTGGCCTTATATTCGAGTATATACAGTAGATATCATCTGATTGGTTGTTGGATATTAAAGGACAACTCCACCCTCATAAGAACATCTTTTAGAAAGAATGGCCTCTTTAAAGGGTATGTCCACCTGAAAAATTAACATCGCCTAAAGTAAAAGAGCCCATTTAAATATGCATGATACCTTTTATGGATTTTGTCTGTGTGCCCTAGTTTGTCCGATGTATGTGCTGTAAGATCCGCTTGGCACATTGAATATTCATGTTGCTGCCTTCCCAATAGCAGGCAGTCCGACGTGCGCGCCTTCCCGCACATGCGCAGATCCACCCATGCTGCGTCGGACTCGTCGACCCTGCCCGCCCGAGGGATTAAAACGGTAGGTCTCGGGTACACACACGCACGCACGCACGCACGCACGTGTCTGGATTGGATATTTAGATCACACACACACACACACACACACACACGTCTGGATTGGATATTTAGATCTTGGGTCTATCTACACACACTCTCCCTGCTTCCCACAGCCACAGAAATGGCTCTTACGTCTGGATTGGATATTTAGATCTTGGGTCTATCTACACAGACTCTCCCTGCTTCCCCCAGCCACAGAAATGGCACACTTTATGTATGAACTCTCTCCTTTGTCTCTGCCAGCATTGTCTGTTTTACTACAGTTCTGACAATGCAGGAGAGGATCTGTTTACATAAAAGCACAGGGTCAAGTGGGCGGGACCAAAACGCATGGTAATAGCCTCATTTAGTAATCAGCTCACTTCCTTATCCAGCACAGCTAAGGCCACACCCCCAAAAACGAATAGAACTTCTAGAGACTGCTGCAAAGGTAGGGAATGGAATTTTTTCAAAAGAAAGGCAGGAAAAGGCTTCTGGGGATGGGTACTACCTTATAATGAAAAAAATTTTTTTTTGATTTTGGTGAATAGACATACCCTTTAAAATATATTGATATCATATTTTGTCCTGTGAATTCATTACAGTATGCCTGCTATGCTTCTGAATGCCTCATGGAAACTGAGCAAGGTGTAATAGAGAGGAGCACACTACTTCTGTGATGAATTAATTTAATATGTGCAAAAAAACATGCAACCTTTCGAGACTCTAGGTCACTTCCTCAGGTATATCATGGAAACTGAGCAATTTAGAAACCTGTACTGAGCCTAGGAGGCAAACAGGGGATTAACATTCAGTCATTGGCTGTGATGTCAACTGTCAAATCCATAACTGACAGTTGCTAACTGGAGGAAGCAGAAACGGGAAACAGGAAATTGTGCAGGATGTCAGGTTAGACTTGTATATTTCAGATTTCAAACTATTACCGTTTAGGGTTTTGGGGGGTGATTTACCTGTATGTAAGTTTTTATTTTAGGGCTGGACTTGCCCTTTAATACCTCAGCCAAACTTTTGCCTTTCTTATTAAATCAGCTTTTATGTTTTTGCTATTTTTTTAAAATCTTTTTTTATACATCTTGTCTATCGCTCCCCTACATTGCATTTTTGTGCAAGGAGAACTAAAGTCCCCAGACAACATTTTCCCAATAGACAGAGCACATTCACAAACATACAACATGCTATGCTATTTCATTCCCCCCCATTAAATGCTCCTATCCTAACAACAATATAATCCTTTCATACAAAAAGAAAAGTAACCTTTGCAGTGTGTTTCTTAGCTACCATGAGTGTAAGAAACAGAAGATTAACCTTTCAGTAAAAGTAGTCTAGAGAATAGAACCTGTAACCTTTTGGACCATTTTAAAAACAAAAAAAAACCATGCACTCCTTTTATCAGGTGAGCCACCACTGCAGATGCATGAAAATCAGATACATTTAGAAGTTTTTTTTATTTTGCTAGGAACTGAATAAATAAATAAAATATAAGTAAAATGAGCTGACTATTTTGTGTTTCCCTAGTAAAGCTGTATGTAATTCACACTGACTGTTAAATTAACTTCAGGGTAACAAGCGGCTATCGTGGAGTTCCATTTGGATGTGTAGACGTCTGTATAGAAAATTATCTATGCGTAGAGACTGAATACTGGGGTCAGTGGGTGTGGCTCTTTGATGACTACATGGACTTTGTTGTACTAGCAACAATAGTTACAGAATGTATTACATGTACTAAATGCAACTTACTAGAGGATAATATTACAATGTATAGGTGTTCTGGGGACAAATAATGACATCTTAGGATTTTCACTATCGTCTGACGATCATCCATAGACAATCTGACAATTGTGCAATATTGGGAATATCCAGATCATAGCATGTATGGCCACCATTACTGTGTGTTACTCTTTATGTATTGTCTGCACTTCTTGTTTTAGCAGTTTCTTGATTTAGCCAATGTTTTCTTTCTATTGTGCTTTTGAGATTGTTTTGCTTTGTGCTTTCTCTTTTGTAGGATAATATCTTTCACACTTTAATTGTCCACCTACTGTATATTTACTTCTCTGTTTCTTATTGCTTCTTGGCAAACACTTTAGTACCACGTACAACTTTTTCTTGTGATTCCTCTGAACAAGTCTGGGAATTGTCTTTTTGCTCATGCTTGCTTAAAATTGATAGTTGTGATCTTTGCTTAGTCTTGCTGTCCCTTAGAGATTCTGTTTCTATAGGCTCAATGTGTTAAAATACAACACAGAAACCATGGAATCTACTGTAGACACTGTAGAGACAGCAGAGTATGCACTATGATAATATAATTTTAGATGTCTTAGCATAGTGATCTCTTTCCGTTTAGTTTTTGCAGTACAAATCTATATACTGTAGTCTAGCCTCCTGTGGGGCATACTAAGATAATTATACTTTATAGTAAGCAATAAATATTCTGAAAAAAATAATAAAGTTTGATCAAAAGTGTACATACAATTTGTATTCTCACTTGGATCAACTTGAAATGTTAAGTTAATTAAAATAAATGATTGCTATAGCATTTTGGTTACAAAAATTCTAAAGAATTGTTTTCTAGCAGTATACATGTACAGGCTATATTACCTTTTAGCTTTATCCTGTTTTGCTGTTTTATGAGTTTTCAGTAGTGAGAGGTGTGTCAAGAGGATTTCAGTAACAGACTCTGAATACATATGAATTGATAATTTCAGCAAGATTTCTACAACACTCTTTGTCTGCCCCGAGAGTGTAAATAAGCATTTGCTTTCATGTATTAAATTATGTAATTGTTAATTGCTGCCAGAATAGCCTGCAAAAAAAACCCTCTGCATCGCCAGAAACAATCATAATTAGTAATTAAGGTTATAAAGTGCATCATGCACACAAATTAAAATGGGATTTTGCAAAAGACAGGTATGTGCTGCTAATATTAAATGCCCAGTAAAATATTTCTTTGGAATTGCAGCAGATCATGTCCAGTGGCATTCAAGGAATTACAGACTATATATTACACATTATTATGGAAGTCAACTCAGTCTAAAGTTTTTAATTTTCTTTCAATTGAATCCTTATTTGTGTAATTAGCCAATTGAATAACTGTTTGTTTCATTGTTACTGTCCTTAAATCTTCTTGTTGATTGTTGTTTAGGAGTTGCTTATTAATGTGTATGAGAAGGTTTGATATTCAAGAGCATTAAAACCTTATCTTGACCAATTTTTCAGTAGGTGAACTAAGGCTGGGTACACACGGTAAGATATTTTCAGCCGACCAACAAATGGTGCCATGTATTGGTCAGTCGGATGAAAATATCTTATTGCGTGTGCAGGGCGGCCGAGCTCAGTCGTGGGCCCATTGGTAAATCACAGGCAATCCTGCGGTTCTCTATGTTGGCGCGACCGACAGCCATTTTCCCGACGAGTGCTTGCTTGTAGTGAATGCTCGGTCAGGACAAATAATTTCCCTGTGTGTACCCAGCCATACTCTAGTAAAAGAACATTTTATCAGCTAAAATGTTTGCTTTTACAGTCTTTACCTGTCCTTGCCACATATGATCTTGACTTTCTTTATGAAAGGTATTGAGGACAAGTTAAATGTGCAACTGCAGGAGAATTGACAAAAGTGGTGGATTAAACAGCAGTGGAGTCTGTGCTAATAATGACATTTCAGACTAGACAACTTTGGATCTACAAACGGTGAATAATGAGCAGAAGTGTTAATCAAGCAGAGACCAGGAAGTGGCCAGACATGTGTTGTAACAACTGGATTAGAAGCAACAGGTTATTAAGTAGATAGGCATACCAGCTTGTATTGATGTTTTATCCTAGCACGTGACAATAAAAGTTATGTTTTAAATAATTTTACCCGGTGTTGCATCGCTCCTTCTGTGACCAGAGGGCAGGACCGCCAACAAATTGAGTGCCGAGGTTATTAGGTAGGGCTCATTTGCAGTTTTTGCAGAGATAATTAGAAAGAGAGAGGCTCCACATCCAGTTAGTTTCCTATAAGGCATGAGAAAAAGACTGGTGCCAAATGAATTGGGTACATAACTTCTTGGAAAGTATTTACCTTGGGCTCTTTTATCAAGATGTACCTCTAAAATTTTCTGTAGGAAGTTCTTCTCTAGATTACTTTGGTTATAGTGTCTTTTGAGCAATGCATGTATCTCCCTGGTTGGGCTCACAGAAAACTGCAATATACATATTATACTAAGATTTTACCTACCAACACAGTTTTTGTTAGAAGAGTTAAATCTCTGTGAATTGAAATAGTGAAACTAATATTTAAGGTTAAGTGTGTTGTGTACGTGTGTTTTGGTGTACAAGACCTATTTTGCAGACAGACTACAGATCAATAAACTAGTGGTAGTCTGTGGGTCAGAAGAAAAAGTGCAGAAGCCAGAATTTCTGTGAAAACTGATTGTGTAACCCACTGAATACTGGAGAATTAAGCTTACAGTCCTGCAGATCCAACTTTATCTGAGGCTAAATAACCACCAACATTTAACCCAATTAATTCATAAATAATGTGGCAGACAGCCAATCAGGCTGAAAGTATAACAGTCTCAAGGTTTGTGGGGTAGGTATGTATAGATTTTAGTGGTGGAGCCGGACTTTGTCTTTCAACGGTAGCTATGGTCGTGTCAGCCACAATCTGCTCCTCTGTACCTGTACTTAATAATGATAAATATGGAAATTGCATTATACTTTTTAACTACTACAAGAAAAGTTTCCTTTGTTTGCTGTCTATTCAAATAATTAGCCTTTTTGGCCTGTAACTTCCCTCTTGCAAATGTGCCTTAGACTGTATGCATTTTTCTTCTGAATCACTAAACATTGGCAGAAATGTAAATTGATTTCCAGTTAATCCTTTATACAGTATATATATATAAGAGTAGAGAATATATATATATTTAAAATGATTATTTTCTTATGTTAAAAATTGCAGGGTGCCAGCCGAAACACTTGATTCTAATGTGAGTTACCTTATCATACAGAGCGGTCGGAAGCCAGATTGGGGAAAATAATTTACATTACTTGCTGTGACCCGAAGTCAGTTTTTCAGGCTAATTTTAAAGTCTGATAACCTTGGCTTATACTTGAGTATATACGGTAATTTATTTTAACAGTTTGTCTGCACCAGATGACAGTTTGTGCTGAACCACACAAAAATGGTTGGTTTAATATGAGATTGCAAAAATAGCAATTCAATTGTGTTTAAAAATAATTGATAAAACTAATAACCTAACTAATAAAAACCTTGTTGGGTGTAGGTAAAGCCGGTTACAGTAATCTTATGCAAAGTCAGGGAAACGCCTTTCCCAAGAAAATGCAACCAACCAAGTCACTCAAGGTAACTGGGTAGGATCTTCCATTCTGGGGTTACCATGGTTGGAAGGCTTTTTATGTTTATTATCATAAAAATTCCCCCACTCTCCCTCTTTTGTATATTTTTTATTTGTTAGATAACTCAATATATTTTATTCTGTTTTTGTAACAGTATGCCTAAATCTTAGTTTCCTTCGGTTTGTAAATCTGTACAGTGTCTTTTTCCTGCAGAATAATCTAGGCTGCTGTAATCCCTGATTTTATTTTTGAGTGAATCATTTTTACTCAGAGTTTGTGTGTTAAGAATTGAGAGCTACTGAATCTTACAGTAATGATTTGGTACAATACATACCCTACAGCATCTGCCTTTCTCTATTTTATTGATTTGTGTTCTTTGGTTGTAGTATACATTTTTATGAAGTTCCTTATCTCTGTTGGGTATTTATATTCTGTTGGGTATTTTCTCTAAAGAACTATTTTCCGTGTGTGTATGTATGGTGTGTGTGTATGTGTGTATATATATATATATATATATATATTATATATATTATATATAATATCACACCCACACCACACAGAAAATATGTTCTTTCAGAGAAAAAAAATACTACATAATCAAACTATGTAACCATGATGTGCCTGTTGGGGAGACCGTGACAAAAAATGTAAATGATTGCTTGGGGGTGCAAAAATGTGCCCATTCTGTTAATTTGCAGCAACCAATCAGATGATACCTTTTTGTACTACTTAGTCTACTACAATTAGAAAGCAGTTAACAGCACAGGAAAAATTGTGAACTTCTTATTAATGGGTAACTGTGGTCTTAAATTCTTCCAAACAAGTTAGGATTGGTTTGAAAAGCCTTCTGCCATACCTTCAAAATGAACCCAAAACTACATATCTATATAACATTTGTGAAAATTTATTGCTAGAAATGTACAGCTATTTTTTTTTTTTTTAGCCTTGTGACCTGCTGGTAGTCATGTGACATGTAATTATTTACTAGGGCAGCACAGTGGTTCAGTGGTTAGAACTGATGCCTTGCAGCAATGAAGTCCTGAGTTCGATTCCACCTTTGGACACATCTGCAAGGAGTTTGTATGTTCTGCCCGTGCTTGTGTGGGTTTCCTCCGGGCACTCCGGTTTCCCCCACAGTCATAAAGACATACTGATAGGTTGTATGTGTCAAATAAATGTGCTTAGATTGTAAGCCCTTCGGGCAGGGCCTGATGTGAATGTATACATGTTGTAAAGCGCTACGGAAGATGTTGGCGCTTAATAAATCCACAATAATAATAGCATGCTTCTTCCCTGGGGCAGAGGTTAGGTGATGTCAGTCAACCAACTGGAAGCAGGAAATTTGAATATTCACCCCAACATAATTTTTACAGGCGGCAGCCAGAGATGTGATCTTTTTAATAACAGTGTATTAATGTGTATTAATATGTATTAATGCAATTCATTTTACATATATTAGAATTTTAGAAACTTGTCTTGAAGCTATTCAACTGTTCACTGTAAAGAAACATTTTCTGACAGAAGTTATCTGAAATTATGTAGGAATAGGTGGCACAGGTAATTTATTTAAAGGCCAGTGTTATCTTAATAAGACAGTGCTAGGGTAAATGCACTGGTTACATATACAATATGAACCCTATAAACAGCACTCACACACTTAGGCCCATATTATACCATAGATAAAATTGAGGGGGCGAAGAATTATCTTGCCCCCACATAAAACACTAAAACTGCTATAAAACCTAGAACCGGGCGTCCCCAGTCTGTGCATCTAAAATCCAATCTCATGGTGAGATAGTCCAGATCTACCAGACATTCTCCTTCCACACAAAAGTCCCAAGGTAAATGGTACAAACACCAAGGTATACACAATCTTCTACATCACACAAAATGTGTCCCAATGTGGCTGGACAAGCTAGGACAGAACTGTTCACTGAACACAACACAAGATTAATTGGGTCGCATCTTACCGGGACTTTCAGGCTAGCCGCGACTCTGTCCTGTATACACTTGCAGCAAGAGTCAACTCACGTGTTCCAATGAGCGGCGCCTCTCTTCACCCGGACCCGAACTAGTTCACATGCCGTCCAAAAAGCTCTCCCAGCCCCCGAATGGTAAATTCACCGTGCTGAGAGGAAAGTGCCAAAGTGTGTGGGCGTCCCTCTCCAGAAGTCTCACCCAACCTACGATCGTTTCGCCTGTTTACATGTCTCGTTACAGGCTTACTCAGGGTCTCGCAATCTTTGGGAATGCACAAACTATACAGCAGCATTTAAAGGTACAGTGAATACATTTATCAGAGATGCAGTATAACACAATTTCAAAGACATGCATGGCGGTTATATAAATACATATCTATCCATTTACAATTATATACATATTCATTTTCCTAGAGGGCTATTTTTTACTCTATAGTTCATAATGCATTTTCTTCTTATAGTTATTTCACAAGGAAATTTTTCTATACTTGGATACAGCTACAATAGAAACAATCCACAAAAAGCCCCTCTACAAGAAACAGGCATAGTTTACACTTTCATTTAAGCCTTTTGGCCATATGGTTCCCATATTAAAGATCCATTTACTTTCAGCCTGAAGGAGCTTTTTCTCAATATTGCCCCCTCTTTGGCCAAATTTCACCTGTTGTAACCCCATAAATGTAAAGAGCACTTTATTAGTATGATGTACTTCACGTATATGTTGCGCCATTTTACTTTTTTCGATTTCCCCATTTTTTGTAGCTCTTACATGTTCCTTTATACACATTGAGAGTGCCCTTTTTGTCTGACCAATGTACCGAATACCACATTTACATTCCAACATATAAACGATCTGGCTCGATTGGCAAGTTATCAGGGACTGTACTATATATAAACAACTTTCCTCTGCTGTCACTGAAAGTCTGTACCTGCTTCATAAATTTACACATAATGCACTTATTTCACTGGTGATTTCCAATTTTTTTACTTACTCCCAACCATTCTTGAACAGATCGATTCTCGGATCTGAAATGGCTTGGAGATAACCAGTAAGTAAGAAAATTGGAAATCTCGAGTGTAATAAGTGCATTATGTGTATATTTATGAAGCAGGTACAGACTTTACTGCATTATGAATCTGTGATATACTTGAAATACTGTACACTAACTCTTCAGGTATATCTACCAGTCTGCTGCAGCTTACTGCAGGCTTTATATGCTAGAGACACTATAAAACTATTTTGGAGAGACATATGTACAGTTTTTAATACCTTTATAAAACATTAAGATGAGTGATTACTACCTAAAAAACAACAGGAACATCCTTAGTCCTGCACATGGTAACTGGTGCAACAGATAAACGTTCCCACCTCAGCTGTACACATAGGTTCCCACTGCTGTAGCCGAACAGGAAGTGTTCCTGACAAATACAGTCTTGCAGGAAACAAATTATAAGTAAATTTTATTATGAGGGGTGTATCATAAACTTAATCCTCTTACACTCTCCCCCACGAAATGAATGTCGTCCCGACATGTGAAATTAGTGTTACCAGACATTTTTATTTGGTCTTTTAGGATCTTATCATTTGTCACAGGAGCTATTGCGTCAGTATCCAATAGTGTTGACACCTGAGAAAACATTCTCCTTGTGACATTTGCTCCATTATATATTTAATTTTATTATATTTATATATTTATGTTTACAAAAGGACCATTGTGCGCTTTGGTACCAAATGAAGTATATTTGCAAGGAGTAACCTATTTTTCAAAAGATTGTGCAGACTATAATAGCTAGAGCCACATGTTGATGGTAGGATAGGGAGCATATATATTTTGTCCCTTTGTGTATGGTGAACTATTTGCACAAAATCCCAAAACAATTATCTTCACCAGCACTATATTAAATTAGCATCATCACCATTCAAAATACCGTATCATTTCAAGGAAAGAAAACATTTCAAATGTATATCAGTGCAATATAAACATACAATTCTTATGACTACACATGGAATTTTACAATGAAACACAGTTTCTTATTACCACTGCCTATAATCCTTAGACTGGTAATCCGGTGATAGATACCACATTGGTGTCACTTGTGTCAAGTTCTCACATGCTATACTTTGCATTTTGGTATCTCTGAATATAGTAGTTGGGTTCCCCAGAGTATCATAGGTTAGAGTCTTTGGCTTTGTCTTGGTCCTATTTGGCTGTGTCCTTTTTAAAGGTAATAGGTTACTAGTGTCCTCACATTTATCTGAGTCACTTTCACAAGACTCATGTACAGCTTCTTGCTGAAAATGTCCTTCACTCCTAGTGTTGTTGATCTTCTATTGTTTCTGGATCACAGGGATAGAACTCCTCTGCTTTGGGGTTTAACTCAACTAGTGTTTCAGATGGATAGTCTTCCTGATTAAAAGGAATGAGTGATCTCCATTGATCCTATTCATCTTCTGGTTCACTGAGTCTTGGTTGGGACTCCTGTACAGGCTGTTTTTTATTCAGTACCTTATGATGCTCAATGTAGTTTGATGATCTCTTGGCTATTACTACACTATCTGGCTCTACTGGTAGAAAATCACATGGTAGTAATACATTTCTGTGTAGGAAACTTGTTTGACCTTTTCCAGTTTTGGGTTTTACTTTATAAACTGGACTGTCACCATGTTCTCTTCTGGTGACAACATAAATTGTGTCTTCCCATTATGATCTTAACTTTCCAGGGCCCCCTCTGTGAGATTTCTTACTAACACTCTACTACCTGGTGTTAACTCAACCCCGTGAATTTTTCTATCATAATAGTCTTTACCTCTAGCTGCTCCTTTACTTGCAAGTCTTGAAGCAAGCTGATAGGTCTCATTCAATCGTGTTATCCAGGTTTTTACATAATCTGTATAGTTATCATACTTTACTGGGACTGGAGTATCGAACATATGGTCAATTGGTAGTCTGGGTGATCTCCCAAAGAGAAGAAAGAAAGGTGAATAACCCGTAGCTTCACTTTTTGTGCAGTCCTTCTTTGATTCTGTTGAAAGCACACAAAGCATCGACAAAAGTGTTTGATTAAACCTTTCAGCTTGTCCGTTTCCTTCTGGATGGTATGGAGTGGTATGAGAATTGATTATATGACAATATTCTCCTATAGTTGCAAAAAGCTGGTTCTCAAATTATCTACCTATGTCATGGTGAATCTTAGAAGGAAATCCAAATTTCAACACAAAGTAATTGAATAGCTTATCTGCAGCCGTCCTTGCTGACTTGTTCTTGGTTGCATAAGCCTGACCAAACCTTGTGAAATGGTCTATAACAACTAAAATATATTCATATCCACCTTTACAAGACTCCAGGTCTAAAAAGTCATATGAGACCATTTCAAATGGGTAGGTTGTAACTATGTTGTTCAATGGTGCTCTTGTTGGCTTGTTTGGACGCTTGTCCTTCAAACAACGAAACTGATTGGTGATATAGTGCTCTATATCATGCTGCATATGTGGCCACTAAAATCAGTCTCTTGCTAAATCATCAGTTCATTCCAGTCCTATTTGTCCCATATCCTCATGTATCTCTTTATATACCAAGTTGTGATATATCTTAGGCACTACTAGTTGAGAACCTGAGGATGTTTTTCTCCTTAGAATTTCATCAGAGTCCAAATATATTTTGTGAAATTGGTTCATTAGTGCAGAAAGTCCATCAATTTCTCCTTTTTATACTGCCATACTTTTCCTATTATTGGATCCTCTTTCTATGCCTTACTTATGGCCTCCTTGGAAAATTGGCCAATTTTTGGAACAGAACACATATCCACAGTGGTTGTATTGTTTCTTATTGTTAATGGGCACAACCATGGCATTCTGTCTTCTTGTTGTACTTGAATACCTTGAGCTATACTGCTGATGACTTTGGGGTTGATCTCCTTAGAACATTGATCCATGTATCATTCGGGAGTTAACGGTATATGGGAAAGTACATCTGCATTAGTGTTTCTTTTACCTGGTCGGTATCTGATGGTAAAGTTGAAATCTGCAAGTTCTGCCACCTATCTATGACCTGTTGCATTGAGTTTTGCTGTGGTCAGGATGTAGGTTAGTGGATTGTTGTCTGTGTACACTCGAAAAGAAGGACAGTAATAAAGATCTCAGAATCTCTCACATATTGACCATTTCAATGCTAGGAATTCAAGTTTCCCTGAGTGCATATGGTGGTTTTTCTCAGCTGGGTTCAAAGTTCTTGAACCATAAGTTTTGACTCTTAGTTTGCCATTCTGTTCTTGATACAGGGCCGCATCTAGTTCTTGTGATGCATCACAGTGAAGCACAAATGGTTGCGAGAAATCTGGATAACTCATTACTAGTGGATGAGTCAGTACTTCAATTAGCTGGTTTAACGCTTCCTGATGCTGGTCTGTCCACATAATGGAATGATGGGATGGTAACTGGTTATTCTGTTTTGGCTTAGGCAGAGGTGGTTTCCTTGATTTATTGTTTAGTACTAGATATAGTTTTTGGTATTGCAGATAGCAAATCATATAGTGGTCTTGCAGTTCTGGAGAAATCTTTAATATAGGGGCGATAATATGAAATAAAACCCAGTAGTCTCCTAAGTTCTCCAACATTCTCAGTCTTTTTCTCCTTCAGTGCCATGACAGGTGCAATTTCCGCTGGATCCATTGAGTGACCATCTTTTGACACAATTTTTCCAAGAAATCTTACTTGATCTTTAAACAGTTAACATTTTTTGGCAGTTAGCTTGACACCATGTTTCTGATATTTCTGTAATACTGCTCGGACATCTTCCACATGGTTATAAAATGATTTACTATGAACTAAGTTGTCATCAAGATAGGGTTGGCAGATTTCATCTCATAGTCCTCTTAGACATTCTTCCATGCTTCTTTGAAATTCTGCTGGTGCTGAGCTGAGGCCAAAGGGAATACGAATCCATTCATACAACCCCCATGGTGTAATGAAGGTGGTTAATGGCCTGCTGGATTCCTCTACAAAGCCCTGATGATAAGCCTTTCCTTGGTCAAGAACTGAGAACTATGAGCTTCCTCCCTAACTATCAAGCATGTCTTGTATCCTTGGTATTGGGTGACGGTCTGGGGTTGACTTTTGGTTCAGCTCTCTATAGTCACAACAAAGTCTTAAGCTGCCATCTTTTTTTCTTACACATACGATGGGTGAGGAGTATGAAGATTTGGATGATGTGATCCACCCCCGGTTTAGTAAATCCTGCAGATATTCCTTCACCTCTTTTTGCAATGGCTTTGGGACTGACATATAAGTTTGCTTAACAGGGGTGTTATCCTTGAGCTGGATACTTAACTGTAATGGGGGGCTGCATCCCACATCTAAGTCATCTTTGACAAAGGCATGACACTCCTCTGCCTCACCATGTCTTGCTGCGCTTCTGTATAGTTCTTCAGTATAGTTAGGTCTTCTGTCAGTAGTCTCTTTTGTAGTTACTGTAGAAACCTTAGTCTCTTGATCAACTGAGGTGACTTGTGCTACTGAACGTCCATGAGGTTCAACCTATGAAGGGTAAGCAAACTTAATGTGTTGAATACTCCCTAGTTTTTTTTCGCCTTTCAGAATGATGTTTGCTTGAATTCCACACTGGTATAGAGAGTCTGGAAAGTTTACCTCTCTGGAGAGTAACTAATGTTTCATTTATACAGACTCCAACAGGTATCTGTCCCCAATCATGAGGTGTGAATAGCTTTGTCTGGCCCCACTGGAATGGTCCAGTGCACGCAGTACATTTTACTCTGATGGTAGACTTTGCAGGGATCTTTTGGTCTCTGGTACAAGTCTTTACTATTGGATCCACAGTTTCTGTACAGTTTGCTTGCACTAATTTTATGAAAATATTTGCCTTTACTTTTGGCAGAGAAAACGATGATCCTATAGCTTCCACTAGACTTGGGACTTTTTCTGTTTTTGCTCTGGGTTGTTTGATAACTTATTCAATCACATTGTAACGAATAATTGGCTGTTCAGCAACATTTAGATCTCCAGAAACCAATACTGGCACTAGCAACTCTTTGGTGCAGTTGGCCTTTGAAGTAAGCTGGAACTGGACTTCAATCCACCCAGTAAAAGGAATGTTTGATTTATTGGCTGCTTTTCCACACAGAGATGATTGTCCTAGCAGTTCCTCTATTGATCTTATTTTAGTGTGTGGAATTACTTTTTCTCTCCAAGCCTGTGTCCCACAAAGCCTGAACAGGAATCCCAACCATTTCACAGTTTACAAGGCATCTCTTTCCAACCAGTTTCAAAAGCTTTGGCTGATGCTTAGGAGCAATACAATTTACTTGGCCTATTATACTTGCAATCGTTTGCCTTTTTGAGGGATTGTGTGCCCTCAAGTCTTTTATATCTGTACTCCTGGCTTTCTGGCTTATCCCTGATGTGTAACTGCTAGCCATTTGTATGTTGTTCTGGGACTTTGGGGTTTGGCAGGCTATTGCATGTCCCTCTGCTGTAACCACCATCCCGACTGAGGTCATGTTCCTTTGCAGCCTATAGCTAGGTGTCCACACTCGCATATTTATCATAGGTAACAATGTAATAAAATACAATAGACATTTGAACTGTAAACAGTTATAGAGTGTTGTTTAGCAATATTGTTACATTGTGGTTGTACCAGATAGGCAAACAAAACTAATAAAAACTTAATTAACCTGTTCGGATAACTAGTGTCATGACTCAATTATTGTATTTGAAAGGGAATATTGAATATATAACCATTTGTCAAAAGAGAGGAAGATTAGTAGGAGATTACCTCATATTAATTCTTTTGGGGGCAATTTAGCTGTTACCCTGTGTTATGTCAGATGCTTCGTACCATGGTCCCCAGACCTTACCAAATTTACCAGGACATTTCCTGTGGACATACACTATCCTTTGGTAGGGTATAGCATTAATGAGACCCAACCAGCACAAAATACTGGGTGGGTCGGGAGCCATCCACTTTAGTACAATGGTTTTCCTGGCATAAAATGTAGCCTCTCGGAGGAACGTTGCCTTATATCTATCAAGGAGATCCTCTTCTATTATCCCAAGCAGTAGTAATTTGCTGTCAAGAGGTATCTCTCTTACTAATATAGTTGTCATAGTATCTGTTACCTTTTGCCAGAAATAAAACTCTTGGGCAGTCCCAGATCAGATGCCAGAAATCCGCTCCTGTGCTGCCGCACTTGGGGCAGGAGTCTGTCCTGGTGTGGTCTATACGATGTAATATTAATGGGTGCATATATGCTTGATGTAAGATATATAACTGTATAACCCTGTTATTAGCAGCTGGAGATACCAGAGTATGTTCCTTCACCATTTCATCCCAGTATCCCATCCCGAGTGACGGAATATATTTATTCCATTTCTGTATAGTATGTTCAATGTGTGGCATTACTCTACAAGTGATGAGGTAGGTATAGATTTTGGAGATTAATCCTTGAAGGCCCTGTGTTCTGAGTATTCCAATGAGCGGATGTTTAATGTATTAGACAGTCAATGTACCAAATTGAGATCTACAACAGTGGCGTAACTGAAAGTATCTGAAAAGATAATGCCTAGGCAAGCCATACTTTGATTGTAATTCTTCAAATGTGAGAATTTGGTTGTTCTGAAAGATTTGACCCAATTTGATGATTCCCACCGCTATCCATTCGGGGGCGTTTCATTGTTCTTTGCATGGCCGCTGGGCGTTTGGATGGATTATCCCTGTTGCTCACGGTGTTTAGCAAAAGTAGCTTTATCTCTGTCATTTCTTTCTGTAGCTGCAGGATTGCATTCTGCTTGTCAGACTTGGTGTCCTGATGCCTCTGCATATTAAAGCCATTGGTATCTGCCTTTCTGTTCTGCAGTCCTGAAGCTGCAGAAGGGTTTGACTCCACAGAACTGGATTGGGCACTCACTTGTTTTTGCTGATTTACTTGGAGGTGCCTTCTGCTTTTATTCCCTTTCTAACTCCATATTTGTTGCTTCATTCATTTTTTCTATCAGTAACCGAAGGGTTGTCCAAATACAGCTTTAAGTGGAATTTAATATTGAGCTCAGTTCCAAATTGTTCTTCTGCTCCAGCTTCTTGGGATGCAAACAGTAACCTGTCCTCTAATTCAATAGCTTTGATGAGAAAATTCCGTGGAGATTCTTTGCTATCCTGTGCCATATTCACAACTGGTGGTACAAATCAGAAGCACTGTCCTCCTTGTAATGGCGCTTTAAGATGATTTTCAGTTGCCCCAGAGCTAATTCACTTATCATTTCAAGCATTCCTTATAGACTTAGGCCTGGACTTATGGCTTTTACCACAGCTTCTACAATTTCAGATTCTGAATGGCCCCATTTGATGGAAATTTGCTTCTTAGGCTGAGTGAATTTCTCTCTATTATGCAACACTTTATTCACCCAGCCCCACGTTGGGCGCCATTTTTGTTACACATATAAAAAATAAATTCAAAGTGAGAGGGTAGGGTAGGATAGAAGCAATCCTTTTTATAGTAGGGAATATCTGGAAAACAACAGGAACATTCTTAGTCCTGCACATGGTAACTGGTGCAACTGATAAAAGTTCCTAAAATCTTAATCATATACTTTTAACACATATATTCCAATATACTGTAACATCATATAAAACTGTATTAACAACAATATTCTGTCAATCTTATCTCCTGTAACATCAATCAGTATAAATATAATACAGACTAATCTATATCTTACTGCATTATGGTTCTGTGACATACATGAAATACTGTACACTAACTCTTCAGGTATATCTACCAGTCTGCTGCAGCTTACTGCAGGCTTTATATGCTGGAGACACTATAAAACTATTTTGCAGAGACATATGTACAGTTTTTAATATCTTTATAAAACATTAAGATAGTGATTACTACCTGGAAACCAACAGGAACATTCTTAGTCCTGCACATGGTAACTGGTGCAACAGATAAGTTTCCACCTCAGCTGTACACATAGGTTCCCACTGCTGTAGCAGAACAGGAAGTGTTCCTGACAAATACAGTCTTGCAGGAAACAAATTATAAGTACATTTTGTTATGGGGGGTGTATCATAAACTTAATCCTTTTACCTATACGTGACCCTTCTATCTCTTGCTTGTTGTGTTCAGTTGTCATGGCGACAGAACACTTTAAAGCACGAAGCGTCGGCTTGCTACGTGGAAACGACTCCTCATCCCTATTAGTGCGCACTGTAAAGGCGCGCTGAGTTTGTCAAATTGTGAGTTTTCTGGTTACTGTTTTTTCTGGCCAGAGGGGTTAGATATACCTTGAATGTGTGAGCGCAGGTGTTGTGTGGTGATGCCATGTGTAAGGGTAGTAGTTTTTGGTATACCTGGGCGTGGGCGATGCCATGGGGGGTGGGGGATGCAGGTACTGTGTGGTGATGCTATGTGGAAGGGTGGTGGGGGTTGGTATACTTGGGCATGGGTGATGCCATGGGGGGTGGGGATAGGGTGGGTGCAGGTACTATGAGGTGATGCCATGTGAAAGGGGTGATGAAGTTTGTTATACCTAGGGGTGGATGGTATAGGTTATTTATTGTCAACAGATCCTTGTACAAGTCATTCTGAATTGAGGGATCCAGTCAAGTGACTAGCGAAACGTCTTCAAAAACTAATTTCCAAGTCCAGTTAATCTAACTGAATACCACAGATACAGTAATTATTGCCACACTGCTTGGGCAACACGCCATATTCTGATGTTGTACCTTGCTGTGTGCAAAAAACAATCTGTACATTTGCACATAACCTTGGTTGACATCATGTTTGCTGTACATAGCACAGAAAACTTGTAAAGTATTTGGTGGAAAAGAAAAATTTATTTGATTATTTAAATAAGAAATGGAGACTTCTGGGTAATTTCCTTTTGAAATATATGGGTATTTGAAATTATAGGTAGGTGTGGCTTTAACCAGTTATATTTCTGGGCAATATTGCGTGCAAAAAACCCCACCCCATTCACACACAAAGTGAGCAAAAAACTTGTGAAACATTTGTATGTGGATGGCCATACACATTGTTAATAATGCTAAAATACCCTTGGACACAACATTGTTGACATTATGGCAAAGATGTGTATGGTCAAAGGCAGTCATCACCATGGAGCAGAACTATACCTCTGAGACACCAATATGTGATTTGCGTTAATTATAGCACGGCTATCTATCAATAACATCTGTTAAAGTTGCGATATGTGTCAATTGCTGCATTTCGGCACTGTCACAAATGGCATTTGTGGCTCTGTCAGATATCCATTATTATTAGAATGAGGGCAGAGTATAGATATGATTATCACAATAAAATCCAAAAGCATAAAACAGTTGGTAACTATGTGTTACTATAAAGGGAGTATTCTGGGAATCTTTATTCCACATAAACATGCCCGGTTTTACCCGTAGTAGGATAATACATCATTGTTGACTTCCGTGCACATCCATGACAGATAACCAGACACCAAAGGTAAAAAAAATGGAATAACTTTTGTGATGCTAATTTGTGTGCTGAGGACCTTGTATTTGACTTTTTTTTTGTGGCATGGTGGGTGAGTTATCAATGGCGACACTTCCTGATACCGAAAGTGTTGGAATGCACAGGCAATAATACCAATTTCACCATGCAATGTCATATGAACAGGATTGGACCTGTGAAATTATTGCAATGCTTTCAATAGGGGCACAAATCGGCAATCCATACACAATTGGGCAGACACGGTACCATGATTGTAGGATATGAGATTACAATTGTGTGTGCATAGTCCCCTTTACATTGTTATACAGCATAGTCTGCTCATCACCCACTTATTGGCTTGTGTAGGCAAAAATAATCTTATGTCAGTATCAAGGATGGGAGCACAATAAAAATTGTGTAGATATTCAGGGAAATTCTCCCAGAGCTGCAGGTGCTCTGGCCAAATCTCCTGTAACAAATTGACCAGAGGCTTTGCGGCTCTGCATATATATTAACCAATGTAAGTATTTAATGCCAGCTATCAGAGCTGTGTAGCTTCTGGTGAATAGGCTGTTGCGTCTGCATGAGTGTCTCTTGTGATACTCACGCAGCCACCGCAAAATAGGGGCTGCTAGTTTATAAATCAGCTGAACAAATCTCCACTCTTACGGGAGATTTACCCAGAGCGCCAGTAGCTTTGGGTAAATTTCTGACTGGTTACAAATATGTGCATAGATATTTGAGATAGTACATAAGAATATTATTAGTCACCATGAATAGCGTATGCACTACAGTGCAATAGTAACTTTCATTGTGTTAACTGCAAACAATATCAAGGAGGAAATTTTCCCAGAGTCTCAATCACTCCAGGTAAATTTCCCACAATATTACATTTGTTGCACATGTTGGGCGTATATCACTTGTGATATCCATGCAGACAGTGCAATGAAGAAGTTATATGCGGAGATTTACCAGCAACTGGCGTTAAAAACTTGCAGTAAATTGCACCGGTTGAATGGGTGTCTTTTGCACAGCCGGCGCAAAGATATTAAATTGGTTAGCAGGACTTTAACTCCATGAGCCAGCGCTGGGTAAATCCGCCCAAAAGACTTACAGGGCATTCAACAAGAGGCTTTGCAGAGCTACAGCGCTTTGTTAAAGGTTTAAAGTGAGGTATTACAATCGGTTAGCAGAACTTCAACCGCTGCCGCAAGACTATTTACCAGAGGATGCGTGGCTCCTTTTGGGCAACTATTTAATGCCAGGATATGCAGCAGGACCATTAATACAGTTACAGTAATACAGACATACAGAAATAGCATGCAGTGTAAGTGCACGCTAATGCTCATACACAGTACCAGGAAACAAATCTGAAGATATGTGCACTGCTATACAAAGGTGGAGACTCACAAATGCATCACACAGGGTGAAGGGGAGTTACAGAGGAACTGATAAAAGGCCTTACAAACCTGCAGCTATCTATACATAGTAACACATACAGTATCAGAGGTACAATAAACTATCCTTTTAACGCAAAAAGACTTATTACAACCAAACAAAAATTAACATTTAGTTCTCCTTTAAGTTGCCTATGTGGCACAGTATCAAAAGCCTTAGCAAAATCTAAGCATGCATGCTATAGTATAGTGTATCCTGGAATCAGTTGGCACCTTCAGTGGCAAAGCTTACTTCTCCCACTTGCTGCCTCTTCCTGCTCATCTGTAATCACCTTCAATCCACAAGATTTGCAGGAGGTGAATCCCATTTGGTCAGATAGTGAGGACTTCCCTACCAGCTGTATATTACACTTAAAGTAACAGGGACTGGATAAGCAGAGTTCCACTTCTATGTATATAATGCAATGATGTTTAAAGGGCTAACACTAGCAAATAAATATTTGTGGCATTGAGCAACAGTCGTCAATCAATGTGTGACTATATATGGTTAATCTTTTGAAAATTTCGTGTTAACTTCCTTGCACACTTCAAATAAAGTATTTTTCTTTTGCATTTGTCATTTTTTTATTTTTTCAGGCGTAAATTTTATGTGAGTGTGGCATCTGAATTGTGTTTTCTGAAGGGCATTGTGAGTCAATAATTTAATTTGGTTGATTGCAGTACTTTTACATGTAGTGGTTTTTGTTGTGCAACATAGTCACTATTATGGGGATATTGCAAAATGTCCAAATTTTGGGGCAAATTATGTTTAGGTTTTTATCCTAAAAAATAAATTGTGAGATTATGTTGTACCCCATTGTTAAAGGGGACATTGATATAATATGCTATAAATTATATAGGGGGAGTTGATATGATGCGATACTGAAGTCGATCAAATTAAATGGCCAATTTCCCCCCAAAAACACAATTCATATGCCACACATTAAATTTAGGCTTGTAAAAAGAATGACACATGGAAAAGAAAACTTTTAAGTGTGCAAGAAATGCACCGGATCTTTTCAAAAGATAAACCCCATATATAGTCACACATTGATGGATAACTTCTGCTCAATAACCCAAACATTCATTTACCACAGTGTTAGCACTCTGCTAATCTAGTCCACATTTTATTAAGTTTAAAGGACAACTATACTGTAAAAATTAACTTTTAAAAAATTAAAAGCACCAGGGCCAAGGAGACAGGATTGATTATTCCCATCTCCCAATATTGTTTTGTTGAGGAGCTACAGCACATACAGTTTTCATCTGCCAGGTTATGGCCCTGGGCCATTCTATATTAATAGATAGTGCTGAAGCATTCAGGAAGACTGACAAAAGCATTTTTTTTCGTCCTGCTGCTCCTCATTGAAAGGATATTGGTAGGTAAAAGCACCAATATCCTACCTCCCTACCTCGGGTATTTTTTATTTTAATTGTTTTTGAAAAAACTTTATACGCACTATATTTTCCCTTTAATATACAGCAGGCAGGGCAGTCCCAACTAACTGACCAAATGGATTCACCTCCAGCAAGTCTCTCAGAAGTAATGGATTGAACGAGATTGCATTCTGTCCGGTTTCACTCTTTTTGTGCAATCTAGTGTGTGATGCGGTTGCGGTCATAGCAGCTGGTGATTAATGCGCGAGAAACCGGACAGAATGTGGCTGTAGGTTGTATACTTACAGTTACTGGTGCAGCTCAACCCCGGTTCATATAGCAAAGGTGATTGCGGCTTCCTCTTCATCTAAAAATGTAAGTGTTAGCTGTGGGCAAGAGTTAAGGGGTGAGGCGGGGGGTGGGTTTGTACTGCCCTTCCTGGTTATAATTATAAGGATATTATAGGCTACTTGGGTCCCATAGGGATCCATTAAAGGGCAACTAAAGCCACAGAACAACACTGAACCAGAAGGCAGAACACCTTGATATATAACCAGTAATCTGTGTGTCTTACCTCTCATTTTGATACAGGAGCTGGGAAATTTACCTAAATAACATATGGTTTGTGCTTTACTTCTCAGCATTCTAATATCAGACAGTGTGGTCAACGACCATTATGTTCTGCACATGCTCAGTCCTTAGCTATGGCACAAACTTGTTACAGTTAGTCACACCCATTAATAATCTCTAGCCAATCCTTTTACAGGACAGATAAAGCAAGGAAGCATGTGACTGAGGTCAGGAGGTGTGGTCTGACACTGAACATACACACAGATACTTCATCCAGTTCTTAACAGGCTTTAATTTACTTTAACAGAGTTTACTAAAGTGGCATTTTATAGTTTATTGGTGTTTTTAGGGGGGTTGTTTTCAGATTCTGGAGTATATAAAATTGGGTTTAGTTCTCCTTTAAGGGAGTAGGTTATAATGATAATTGGAGCAGGCTTTTAAAGATTGTACCATTAGTTGGTGTTTCCTCTGAGAATAGTATTCTGGAGATAGATATGAAGTGTCCAGAACAGGTCTCTAGAGTTAGTGAAAGGAATTGCACAGATACTGCATTAAAAAAAAAAGTATATATTTATAGATATTTATATTGATTATCTTTTATATTTTTGGGAATTATCAGGGAGATGGAATAAAAGTTCTTATTGTTAAGAACTTTTCCCCAGTCAATGAGATGTTGGCTTCCATTTGAAAGCTAACATGTGATTACCACCATTTTTAAGGATAAGAACTTTTATAACATCGCTCTGTTAGTATTTTGACTATTTGTATATATTTCTGTCGTTTCCCTAAGATATGAAAATTGTTTCAAGGGTTTTGCAAGGTTAAAAAATGTTGATAATCACTGTTGTATATAATCTCATGGACTGTATAATAGATCCTACAATCTTTTTATATATAATTAGCACTAGTCCTATTCCTCAAAGCTTCTGGTGTTTTTATTTATGACTTTGTAACATAAGTAATAATAATAAGTGTATTTGTTCACTGGCTTGTTTTTTTCTGTGGGTTATTGCAAAACCTGACAAAAGCAAAATTATTTAATTGTGACCGTTTTATGAATGTGGCCTTTTATCATAAACAACTGTAAAAAAAATGCTTTACCCCCAATATATGGGCCACCGTCACCCACTGGAACTGTAGCAGTCAACCACAGTGCTTTGTTAGACCATATAGGAACAGGTGCTCCAACATTCATTTTTTATATGCAGACAATATGGCACATCTACAATTATGTGTTGATTCTTTGCAGAAAATGTTCATAATTTCAATTATTTAGCAAATGAAATCTGTCTGTGAATGTGCAAAGCCCATGTGTAAATGTACTTGGAAGTTTGAGTTTATTTCATGCTTTTAAAGACCGCTCTGAAATGAAAACTGTTAACAAGGCCAATGCTGTTTATTTTTTTTGACACTGAAGATATTAAAATGTACGTGTGCAGGTGTCGTATGTTTAATTGGCTGAAATCTGTGACATTGTCTTTGTTTAATAAAAATGTCTGTTCCAATACTGATTTGCTAGTGATTGTTATTCAGCTGCACATCTTGAATTAATTTTGTCATTTGGAATGTTATTTATATTTTTTGTTTTATTTTCTCCGCTCATACTTTTCTTCATTACCTGCAGAACAAATGCTTACCATAATTTCTTTCTAATTTGTAATGAAATGTCAATGAAAAGACCTTCATACTTTGAATAGCTTTGTTTATTGGAGTTTTTTGTATTAAAATTTTTTTTTATTCAAATTAATAACATTCACTTTATAATATCTTTTTAACCCTACCTAACAGTTGATCCAGAGGAAGGCAAAAAAAAAGACCAGCTAAAAAGGGGAGAAAAAAATCCTTCCTGACTCCAAATGGCAATCATAAAATATACCTGGATCAACCAGAACTACAGTATATGTATTAATACCAGTAATTCTCAATATTCATATAGTATCCCGTACCAACCAGAACTACAGTATATGTATTAATACCAGTAATTCTCATATTATATAGTATCCCTGTACCAACCAGAACTACAGTATAGTATTAATACCAGTAATTCTCAATTATTATATGATATCCTGTACCAACCAAACTACGTATATGTATTAATACCAGTAATTCTCATATTATATAGTATCCACTGTACCAACCAGAACTACAGTATAGTATTAATACCGTAATTCTCAATATTATATAGTATCCCGTACCAACCCCAAACTACAAGTATTGTATTAATACCAGTAATTCTCAATATTATATAGTATCCATGTACCAACCACAGTGTTCTCCCCAGAATTTTTTTCCTGCCGGGTGGCATGAAAAAGTAGCCGGGTGGGGTAGGACGATCTTAGAAAAGCTAGTTAACGTGCTAAAATAATCTTGCAGGTGTAAAAAAGATTAAAAAAAAGGTCTGGACTGAGCAGTTTTGGCGGGAGTTTTTACTGACCTATTGGCACACCTATTAAACCTACTTCTAAATTCTTTTAAATCACAAGTGTTCTCTCAAGAATTTTTTTCCAGCCGGGTGGCATGAAAAAGTAGCCGGGTGGGCCGCCCAGCTAAAAGACCCTAGGGAGGACACTGAACCAGAACTACAGTATATGTATTAATACCAGTAATTCTCAATATTATATAGTATCCCTGCACCAACCAGAACTACGGGATATGTATTAATACCAGTAATTCTCAATATTATATAGTATCCCTGCACCAACCAGAACTACAGTATATGTATTAATACCAGTAATTCTCAATATTATATAGTATCTCTGTACCAACCAGAACTACAGTATATGTATTAATACCAGTAATTCTCAATATTATATAGTATCCCCGTACCAACCAAAACTACAGTATATGTATTAATACCAGTAATTCTCAATATTATAAAGTATCTCTGTACCAACCAGAACTACAGTATATATATTAATACCAGTAATTCTCAATATTTTTTAGTTTTAGAAACTTATCCTGCCCACTTTTAAAGCAATTCAGTGAACTTGCCATTACCACATTTGCTTGAAGACAGTCCCACAGTTTCACCGGTCTTACTGTAAAAAAACATTTCCTAACCGGAAGATGAAACTTCTTTTCTTTCAATCTAAAAGAATGACTATGTGTCCTCTGATATAACAGATTAGTAAATAATGCACAAGAGAGTTAATGTTTGGCCCATTAATATATTTGTATAAAGTAATCATTTCCCCACGCAACCGTCGCTTCTCTAATGTAAACAGCCCTAACTTTGACTAATCTGCTTGCACAGTCAAGCCCCTCCATTCTCTTAATTATTTTAGTTGCCCCTCTCTGAACTGCTTCAATTTCCAAGATGTCCCTTTTGTATATGGGATTCCAAAACTGCAACGCATATTCCAAATGAGGCCTTACCAGTGCCTTGTAAAGGTGGAGAACAATATTTTTTTCTCTTGAATCTATTTCCCCTTTTTTTTTTTTCTCTCAAGAATTTTTTTCCAGCCGGGTGACATGAAAAAGTAGCCGGGTCTTGTGATCGTGCTAGCTCTAGCCGTTGCTGTCTGGCATTGTATGTTATCTGTCAGAACCCCGAAATCTTTTTCCAGTTGAGATTTACTTAAAGGACAAGTACACCATAAAACAAACTTTAGCTGTTGTTTAAATACTAAATTTGGCTAAAAAATGTTTCATTCACCCCAGAGCCTACCTTTTCTGATTGAAACTTGCTGGTTTCCTTCTCCTGGATAATGTCATCTGCAGCTCCACCCCGATGAGATCTTCTGCTCCCTCCAGCTTCCTTGGCATCCGAACATAATTACCATATTGTACACGCGCGTGTGATGTCAGTGCGCACATGACATGACATCACGTGCATGCGACGCAGTACGATTATGACATACATACTTGCACAGTCGTGCTGGCACGCTTGCACTTGACGTTATGTCATGTACGCACTAAGGCCAAGGAAGCTGGAGGGAGCAGAAGATCTCATCAATGAAATTATCCAAGAGGGGGTAAACCACAAATTACCCTTACATTCATCAACATTGAATCTCCTCTGCCATTCTGCTGCCTATATTGATAATATATCTAGGCCAGCTTGCAGCAGTTGCACATCATTTGAAGTTGCTAAAGCTCTGCATAATTTAGTGTCGTCAGCAAAGACAGAGATCTTGCACTCAATGTCCCCTTCTAAGTAATTTATAAACAGATTTGAAAGTCAGAACCCTGATGCACACCACTTAGAACTTTAGCCCACATAGATGTAACTCCATTGACCACCTCTCTCTGTTTGCGATCCAATACTCCATACATATAAAAATTTTCTTTTTTTTTAGGCCAACAGTCTTTGGTTTATACATTAGTCGCCTATGTGGCATAGTATCAAAATGATCCCGTAACAAAGTTTCCGGCACCTTCCCTACCACTGATGTTAGGCTTACAGGTCTATAGTTACCAGGTTAGGAACGACTACCTTTTTGAATATTGGTATAATACAGGCCTACAAACTACAAAGTCTCCCCCGCCCTTGGCTCAATTCAGATACCAAACTCCTACGCTACTGTACTCGTGCAGTTGAGCGGCTGTGGAAATAGTCCCACAGTCAGGCGGACTTTCACCACTACAAGCTCATGTTGTTGTGTCTTAATTCAGCTCTTTCAGCAACAAAACACTCCTACTTTAGCACACTTATAAACAATAACAAAAATAACCCACATTATCTATTTTCGCTAATTAACACTTTCTTGCAGCCCTCATCTACTGACACTCTTCATTCCATTAACACTCCTCAGGATTTTGCAGACTACTTTAGAACTAAAAGATAATATCCACAAACCCCAACAAACACTGCTCCTCCCATATTAATCTATTCTCTCCTTGCTGCTCCCAACCTTTGGAACTCTCTCCCTCTTCTCACTTTGCCAGGTGACATCCATTAATACTTTCAAATCTAGACGTTATCCTACCTTTCTAAGCACCAGCACAGCAAATGATTGTTCTGATCCAACAAAATATCTTGTTATGCTCTAGCTCAACAAGTAGCCCTCCATATGTTTAATAAACTACAACCCAGAATTCCCTGGCTGCACTGGGATTTTAGGGGAATACTGGAAGTTTTAAAACATATGTTGGGGTACTTGCCCGTCCCTGCACTAACCTGTAGATTAAAATGCAACTGTACTGAATTTTGCATCTAGAGATCTAGAGATTACAGAACTTTTTTAAGATTTCAAACATTATGTCTGCCAATGATTTATGTGTTGCTGTCTTTATTCACTTCTTTAGGATAAGGCGTAAAATGTGTTATACAAGCACAACAAAATAAAAAAAATATATAGGAAAATAGAAATCCTGGCAGTATCTACATATAAAAAAACTTTTACTTTGGTTTGTAAGGTACACAATACATTTGTCAGGGCTACAAAATAGTTTGGATGACATTTTTTTTACATCAGCCATCAAAGTTATTTGATTTATGGAGCCTTGTCAGGTTGTGTTCATTATTAAATTAAGGAACAAAGACTTCTGCGAATTTACAATGTTTACACATGGAAGCTCTTAGGTACACTATGTCTTTAAAAAGACTTTTACAGCATTCCACAAGCTAAATGCAAAAACCAGAACGCCAACTACAGACCGGTTTTGGCTTTATTGAGCCATCATCAGTGTAGTGCAGGCCTCTGGTTTTGCAGTGTGAAGCGCCTGGTCTGTAGTTGGCGCTCTGGTTTTTGCATTTAGCTTGTGGAATATCGGCACTTCACACTGCAAAACCAGAGGCCTGCACTACACTGATGATGGCTCAATAAAGCCGAAACTGGTCTGTAGTTGGCGCTCTGGTTTTTGCATTTAGCTTGTGGAATATCGACGCTTCACAATGCAAAACCAGAGGCATGCACTACACTGATGATGGCTCAATAAAGCCGAAACCGGTCTGTAGTTGGCGCTCTGGTTTTTGCATTTAGCTTGTGGAATGCTGTAAAAGTCTTTTTAAAGACATAGTGTTCCTAAGAGCTCCCATGTGTAAACATGGTAAATTCCCAGAAGTTTTTATTCCTTATTTGCATATTGCTGAAAAGGAAGTATGAATGCCTGAATTCTCTCCCTACTTTATTTAATGTATTAGTGACATTTAATTAAATTAAGTAATTTTCTTGAATTTGCTATATACTATAATTTAGGGTGTTTACTTTCCTCTCATTTCTCTCAATGGAGTCCATCCTCTCCACCCATAAAAAAATTACTGGTGGGAAGGTACTTTATGCTAAATTTGCAGAAATTTACACATACTGTATGTATATGTGTGTGTGTGTGTGTTATATAAAGTTTATCGAGGGAAAGCAGTGCACTCCAGGGTCTTTATTAAAAAAAAACTTTAATAGGTGAACAAATTGCGGTATCTGTTTATAGGACATTTACATTGCTGTTAACTAGTTTTCTCTATCTGTGCAGGTCTCAGATGAGTCCGTAAAAGCCTTTGCTGAGCACTGTCCAAATCTGCAGTATGTTGGATTCATGGGTTGTTCTGTTACATCAGAGGGTGTCATCCATCTTACAAATGTGAGTATAACATTGTTTGAAGATCCTATATCGGGCCTCATATGTTGTGAAATTCATATGTTAATTCATTAAAGTGGTATAACAGCTTAAAAGATTAGTTCACTGTAAAAGTGAACTTTGCTTCCAAAGCATTAAGTGAAGTACGGGAGTTAAAGCAGCTATGTTTTACCAGGAGAGAAGACAGAGGTTACTGGCAGTGCTATCCACTGCTGGCTCCAGACAGGTCCCTACTGCTTACATCTTTAAGTAAACTACAGCACACATGCACAAACGCCAAAGTTTACTTACAGCCAGAAGTGGTTGGGACCTGTCTGAGGATCCATCAGTGGATCACGCTACGGGGAAGTTTTGTCTTTTCTCCTGGTACATTAAGTAAAGTACTGAAGGCAAGACATAGCTAGTTTACCTCCTGTACTTCGCTTAATGCTTAAAAAGCGAAGATCACTTTTACAGTGAACTAACCCTTTAATACATATCTGTAATAATTCCATTCAACCCCAGAGTCTTTAAGGGGGTTTTTTTTTAGTTGAAGTTGTGAAAATAGTATAACTATAGGTTTCTGAAATGCCATTCTTACTTTTTATATATATTTGTATGCATATTTAAACAATGACACAGGAACATTGTTACACCTTTTGTTAATGTTAAACTTTAAGAATATGTGTTTTATTAATAGCTGACAATAGATGTAAGGCACCATATTTATTGTAATATGCAAGGGAAGAAAGGGAAAGACTCCACTTTAACATGGGGCAGAAAGTTCCATGGCACTCAACCACCATATCCCACTATTTATAGATCCACCTATGGTGGAAGAACCCTTCCTAAAACCACAAGGTAAGTGCATATTTATTGTAAGTGTTAATTACCATGGTTGCCTTTATTAATTAAAATGCATGTCCACCCCAACCTAAAAACTACATGTAGGCTAAGCACCCCATTAACCCCAAGACCACAATACTTATATGGCTCAAATGCTATCCTGAAGTGAATTTGCATCCTCTAACCAGGGGATGCACCTCCATAAGTAACCAGCCATTGGTAGTGATGCTATCTGTTATGAATGATAAATGTCAAGGAAATAAGAAAGAACAGCAAACATCGGGGAGAATAGCTGACTTCAAATAGGGGACAACGGTTATTAGATAACTGACGGAAAATAATTTATGCATTGAGAAATATGGGTGATGCTGAGAGTTATGGGTACTAGCACACGCAGTGCTTTAAATGTTCAGAATAATGGAGAATTGCAGTCTTGGAAAAGTATTAAAAAAAGTAGTAAAAAGAGTGCGTATTATCCCCTATGTCTCACACAATTTAGATTTCAAGCAATAGATGTTTATATAGCGTTAAATGGTGAAAACATTAGGAATGATATTAATAGTTACCGTAATGGTTTAGTAAAATAATGGAATCCTTAGCCAAAAACTTGGTATGGGTAGAAGGAAATAAACCACCTAAATAAAGTACAGAAGAGAAGAAAGTATTACCAAGCACATAAATTGGGTTACTGGGTATTTGTGCCCACAATTAGCACATTAAAACTTACCGTAAAACAGTGTTTGTAAATATTAATTCTTATTGATATATAAGGTTTCTAAATATTGGTACTACAATAGGAAAATTAAATGTATTGCTCTTGTGCATATTGACCTGTAATATACCAGCTAAACCATTCAGTGGGTTTTTGCATATTGGTTTTTACATAAGACTATTTTATGTATGTATATGTTTATTTATGTAGAGCCAATTGGGGACACGTCACTGTACAATATTAGAATAATACAAGGGGGATAAAATATCTAAATAAAAACACATAAATATATAAATAAGTATGTGCATCATGAAATATACAAGTGCGTAAACCATGTACCATGAGGAAAGAGGCCCCTGCCCCGTAGAGCTTACAATCTAATTAGGAGGGAAACATACAGATGCATAGGAAAGGGTAGAAGTGCCATATTATATGGCATCACAAGTTTATCATGAGTTTCTCCTTAGACATCAGGCTTTGACCCACAGACCTTTTTGTCATTTTGTGTGCAATCTCACTAAGGACAGTATAATTAGGACTTTGTGGTGCAAAATTTCCAAGCCACCATTCTGTTTATATTAACCTTATAGAGCATAGCTTTGCTTTGCTTTATTAAGCCCAACTAGACAAGTTACCAATATAGTTTCTATAAGAACTCCCAACAATAAAACGGGGTTTTGATATTTTAGAATTTATTGTTCGTAGTTCACATGGAAGGGAGCAGAGTGTGTGTTAATCTAGGCTGAGGTTTGAAGGGAAATTTTTAAAATGTGGTTGGGGCTACAGCAAATCAGAAGTTTGGAGGAAAAATTGTGACGTGTGCTTAAATATAGGAATATTTTTGCATTACTAACCAGGTATTTAAGGATAATTATGTTCCCCATTCTGGTAAAGTAGACTGGCCCCTCATTGCAGTCAGTCAAGGTTTTGCATAACATACTGCCTTCTCTGCACATGCTCAAGCTTATAAAATGCTCATTGAGCAGAGGGAGGATGCGATATCTGCCAGAAAGGAAAATAACTTATCAGTAAATATCTGGTGCAAATTCATGTCATAAACTGGTAAAAATAGAATTTTAGGTTGTAGGCAGATAACTGACAAGTCGCCAGTTTTTGGTTGTTTTACGGGTAGACATGCCCTTTAATATAAATTTAGTCGTCATCTGAAATAATTTAGTCATACTTAAATAATAAAAAAAAATTGTGATTTCTAACTAAACTCCACTGCTAGAGTTAGTTAAAATACAGCTGATGCTTTCAACTTTAGGTCACAAATACTTTTGGAAACTTACTCTGGCTTGGGTTCTTATTTTGCAATGGCTAATTATTAATATGCAATCAGTTTGTTCTAATACACTGTATGTCAGTTATCTGGCACACCCAGACTGTCCCTAATGTATTTTACTGTATCTTAAAGAATTTTTCAGAAATAATTTAAGCATCAGTGACAGGCGTTTAAAGGGGAACCTAAAGTCTCCAGACAACATTGTCCCAATAGACATTCATATACATACAACAAGCTATGTCTCACCTCTCTTTGCTGTGGCCATTGGGTGATTTATGAAAATAACCTGTGAGTACTAGGGTCAGCTCCCACAATCCACCTTAGCTGGGTAAACCTCCAGCTAAGTGTCTGTGTACAGGCAGATGCTCTGTAGAGCTCAACAGATCATAACAAGGTATTTGCAGACTTGCTTCCTAGAAGCTGACAGCCAATCACATTAATGCACAGAGATCCTCCCTCTCCCTGACACAGGGATTTCAGTTTTCATACAAAAAGAAAAGTAAACTTTACAGTGTATTTCATAGAAACCATGGATGTAAATAACGGAATACTAACATTTCAGCAAACATAAAAGAAAAATCTGAGGAATAGAACCTGCAACTTGTTTATTTACTCTGTCTTGCTAAAAGCAAAGCTCTTACATCTAGGCTAAGAGAGATATATCTAAAAGAGATATATAAATCATTGTTACATGTAGAATATTTTACTAGGAACATAATGGAAACAAAAAATAAAAAAAAGTCTGTGGATTCAAACTCATGACCTTCTGAACTGTGTGTTTTCTGAATAAGCTAAAATGTAGGTATATTTAGAAGCTTTATCTTTTGCTTGGAATGTAATAGAAACAAAATAAAGTTAAGTCTTGTGTATAGAACTTGTGACCTTCTGAACTGTTTATTTTTTAAACCTGGTGCTGTACCCTGTGCACCAACACTGAATAAGCATAGAATCGAGCTACATTTGGAAGCTTTATCTTTTGCTAGAAAAAGAATAATATAATTTAAAAAAATGAAACATGGAAGTCCCTGATAAGCTGCTTGTTACCCTGCAGTTTATTTACCATCAACTCACGCTGACTAATTAATAAACTGCAGGGTAACAAGCAGCTTTCAAAGTCTTA
This sequence comes from Hymenochirus boettgeri, assembly GCA_019447015.1. NCBI lineage: Eukaryota > Metazoa > Chordata > Amphibia > Anura > Pipidae > Hymenochirus > Hymenochirus boettgeri. Next base: position 84,872 of record JAACNH010000113.1, read on the forward strand.
TCAGGGACTTCCATATTGGTGTATAGAAAATACTCTGTGCATAGAGACAGTGAAAACTGGGGTTAGGGGCCGTGGCTCTTTGATGACTACATGGGCTGTGGGTTGTACTGGCAACAACATGGAAACCATCTTATTTACAGAATCTATTTCTCACATGTACTAAATGCAACTTACTAGAGAAGAATCTTACAATGTATAGATTTTCTGGGGAGAAAATCTTTCACATTAGGTTTAAAAAAGTTTAGTTCTCCTTGAATATTGTCCCAGTGTGTTTGCAATCACATTTTTATCAAAATAAGAAGTTACTGGGAAAATTGGTAACAAGGTAAATCTGTATTCTTGTATATTACAAGGTAATCTTGTATATTAAAAGAAAATGAACTCTGCTGCAAGAACCCCAATAGCTCTAACTTGGAACCTGATCTCACATCTCATAAACAAAATCTGGTGGATGTGTGAGAACGATCAGGTCCTACGTAGACTGAAGGGATCCTTCAAACAATACGACTTAATCTGGAGTCCTTAGATCTACACTATGTCAAATGACACCACCACAAATAAGAACTAAGAGTGTTGGTAGCCATACTCCCGAACCATTAGCAGAACTCACAAAACAATAAAATCAAGGTTATATTGCCCAAACAAGACAGAAGGTAGAACCACTATCTCTAAGTAATTTCATGAGTAATTGATTAATATATTTTTTTTTCTGTTTGGTTTTATGATCTAATCAGACAAAAACTACCATTCTACCTTTAAAAATATATATTAAATTAAAACCGAGAATGTCCTTCAAAACCCTGTGAAATCAGAACTCAGATTCAAATGTATCTATTGTATTAAAGCTCATCACTGAGTTGCACCTTATAATGTTATGACATTCAATAAAATCATTTGAATAAAATAAAATTAGCTTTATATATTTCTTTGCCATTAAGTGTTCTCAGGGCATCACTTAAAATGTAAAGAATATATTTTTTTTTAGGGGGATGGGTCTTGTAAATTTCTCAGATTTTAGAAGTTATTTAACGATGGCTGGTTTTGGTGTAATGTTCTTTTAATGACTTATGTTTTAGATAAGCTAGTCACTACCATCAGGAAAATTGTTTCATACCCTCCAGTAGGCTGTTGACAGTGCATAACCTTGTCAGCATAGCAAACGAAGACTGAAAACTAAGCAGGACAGATTTGATTCAAATCAGGATTTAAACCACTGATCAGGAAACATCAATTTTAATCACTGTTTTCCAAAATAGTGACATTCTTGTTATTTATTTATTTTAAATACATCAGATTATTTATGGAGAGACTGAAAACAATGTTGGAATTGTTCTTTGTACACAACTTATAACTGGTTTAAGTCACACAAAGTACAACTGTCGGCTATTTTTACATTTTTCATCATCCTATATCAAGTAAGCTGACTCGAGGCATCCTGGAACCTGGAACTCCAAAGTAGCTGCAAAGAGATTACTCTCCACCTAAAGTCTCATACACACGTACAATGTTGAACCCGACATAGGACCCCCAACCACGACACAGGTGAAACTGTTGTTTATCACGCATGTGCACATGCTCGGCTGTCATTCGGCGGGTTTAACATCATACTCGTACTTGCGTATGAGACTTCAGCTAACCTTGACCATTATGTTAAAGACTGCAATCGCCACAGGCCTGCTACATGGTCCCAATACAGCAAACTATAACTCCAAATCTTTTAATATCCAAAGCATGCAAAGAAGGAGACTCCCACACCAGCTCCTCCCACCCTATCTAATGAAATTCTCCAGTGGATGCCTTGTTCCACAGGGTGATATACCTTAACTAGGGTAATCAGACAAAAGTAATCAGACAAGGAAATAGCAGGGACCGGATTACGCACACACAGCTCCTACTCCTCACTCCTCACTGCAGGAGAACAATAAGAAGCTGAGGTGTAAGGTAAGGATTTTGGAACACTACAGAGTGGGCTCAGTAGTGGGCTTAATTTTAGTTTTTTTAAGGTACACACCTTAAAGGGTATGTACACTGGAATTTTTTTTTTTAAATTGCCCATTAGAGGAAACTATAATTCATCCCAACAATCACTACAGTGTTTTCGTTGCTCTGCCCCCTATTTCTTAGATATACAATCTGAAACATCTTACATTTTAGCATTTCTGTAAGAAGTTTTGCTGTAGCTGGAATGATTTGACAGTTGGTGTGCTGTATGCAGTTTTGACAGTTGGTATGTGGGGAAATAGTCAGGTCAGTGGTCAGAGCCTGATCAAAACAAGTATTGTATTGAAGGTATGCAGTAACACACACGTCAGAGTAAGTGCTACTTACATGTAATTGTTTATAGATTAAGATGACGCAAAGTCATTTTTTCAGTATACATACACTTTAAACACATTACACTGTACTGTACTACACTTAAGTAGTTTCATAGGAATAATATGTCACATATAAAAAGTTAAACATTTGGGGATTATATATTATTGTAGAGTGGGAGTGGTTAAAAGAGGGAGGGGGGATTCTGCTCCTAAACAAAATGTGTGCTGGATTGAAGGCATGCAGCAACACACTAAATCAGAGTAAGTGCTACTTACAATGTATTCAATTATAGATTAAGATGAGGCAAAGTCATTTTTTCATTATAGTGTCCCTTTAATGTTTATTAAAACATCAACCTTAAATGCATTCCCTGCATTACTGTACTGTACTACTCATAAGAATAATAATAGAAATAATATGTCACATATAATGAATTAAACATTTGGGGAACATCTATTATTGTAGAATGTTATTTATTTCAACAAATGACTATCTAGATTTGAACATACAATCTCTCAACTGAATGTTTAAAGGGCAAGTTCTGCCTCAAAATGAAAACTTACATACAGGTAAATCCCCCCCCCCCCCAAACCCTAAACGGTAATAGTTTGAAATCTGAAATATATACAGTGGTGTGAAAAACTATTTGCCCCCTTCCTGATTTCTTATTCTTTTGCATGTTTGTCACACTTAAATGTTTCTGCTCATCAAAAACCATTAAATATTAGTCAAAGATAACATAATTGAACACAAAATGCAGTTTTAAATGATGGTTTTTATTATTTAGTAAGAAAAAAAACTCCAAATCTACATGGCCCTGTGTGAAAAAGTGATTGCCCCCCTTATAAAATAAGTTAAAAAAATAACTTAACTGAGATCTATCAGTCTGGTAAAGGTTATAAAGCCATTTCTAAAGCTTTGGGACTCCAGCGAACCACAGTGAGAGCCATTATCCACAAATGGCAAAAACATGGAACAGTGATGAACCTTCCCAGGAGTGGCTGGCCGACCAAAATTACCCCAAGAGCACAGAGAAAACTCATCCGTGAGGCCACAAAAGACCCCAGGACAACATCTAAAGAACTGCAGGCCTCACTTGCCTCAATTAAGGTCAGTGTTCACGACTCCACCATAAGAAAGAGACTGGGCAAAAATGGCCTGCATGGCAGATATCCAAGGCGCAAACCACTTTTAAGCAAAAAGAACATTAAGGCTCGTCTCAGTTTTGCTAAAAAAACATCTCAATGATTGCCAAGACTTTTGGGAAAATACCTAGTGGACCGACGTGACAAAAGTTGAACTTTTTGGAAGGTGCGTGTCCCTTTACATCTGGCGTAGAAGTAACACAGCATTTCAGCAAAAGAACATCATACCAACAGTAAAATATGGTTGTGGTAGTGTGATGGTCTGAGGTTGTTTTGCTGCTTCAGGACCTGGAAGGCTTGCTGTGATAGATGGAACCATGAATTCTACTGTCTACCAAAAAACCCTGAAGGAGAATGTCCGGCCATCTGTTCGTCATCTCAAGCTGAAGCGATCTTGGGTGCTGCAGCAGGACAATGACCCAAAACACACCAGCAAATCCACCTCTGAATGGCTGAAGAAAAACAAAATGAAGACTTTGGAGTGGCCTAGTCAAAGTCCTGACCTGAATCCTTTTGAGATGTTGTGGCATGACCTTAAAAAGGCGGTTCATGCTAGAAAACCCTCAAATAAAGCTGAATTACAACAATTCTGCAAAGATGAGTGGGCCAAAATTCCTCCAGAGCGCTGTAAAAGACTCGTTGCAAGTTATTGCAAACGCTTGATTGCAGTTATTGCTGCTAAGGGTGGCCCAACCAGTTATTAGTTTCAGGGGGCAATTTCTTTTTTACACAGGGCCATGTAGATTTGGAGTTTTTTTTTCTCACTAAATAATACAAACCATCATTTAAAACTGCATTTTGTGTTCAATTATGTTATCTTTGACGAATAGTTAGCGGTTTTTGATGAGCAGAAACATTTAAGTGTGACAAACATGCAAAAGAATAAGAAATCAGGAAGGGGGCAAACAGTTTTTCACACCACAAGTCTAACCTGAAATCCTGCACAATGTCTTGTTTCCCCTGTTTCGGCTTCCTGGTTCTTCAATTTAGCAACTGTCAGTTATGGATTTGACAGTTGACATCACACCCAATGACTGAATGTTAATCCCCTATCTGCCTCTTCTGAGCATGCCCAGGCTCAGTAAAGGTTTCTAAATTGCTCAGTTTCCATGAGGCAGGCATACAGTTATGAATTCAAAGGACAAACTATGATATATCAACATATTTTAAAGAGGTCATTCTTTCTAAAAGATGTTCTTATGAGGGAGGAGTTGTCCTTTAATAAAACATCATCCTTAAATCCATACCCTCCATTACCTCTTTAAATGTAAAAAGTAAGGGATGATAGTACCTGTAATTCGGCCAGTTGGTAAAAAAATTTGCCTTTTTGTTGTTAAATATTCGTTAAAAAAGAAAATGCAGTTTCATACCTTCTAAAATTATCATGGTTGGAGGTTTAACTACAACTCCCATCATTATCAGACAAACTGTTACAAAGTGTATGGTTGCCATAAATGTTTATAAAATCAGCCCTCTGACCAAATTACACTAAATAATTTTAAATTTAGATGTTTGAAGCAAACAAAGCAGACAAAGAAGTAGATTTATGCATTCCCTCCAACATGCCTCCCCCCTTACAACTCTGCACCATGCTGTTTCTATAAATGTAGTTTTGAATGGGGAATGTTTCTGCACAATATTGAACATGTTGCAGCATACAGTATGTGAGTATGTGACGTTAATCTGACATAATTTATCCTTTAATGTACACATCAACATCCCCATAAAAACTAAATGCTGTGCTGTGTAGGTTTTGCATAAAATCTTTAGTATCCTAAAATACCATTTAAGGGGGGGGGGATAAACTAATTAGAGAGCTACAGACATTTCAGCACATTTTAAAAGTAATTGTTGAAGGGTGTAACCTGGGACATACAAAACAAGTGCCTTAGGCATTAGAAAAGGGTTGCTGTGTTTATCTTACCTAGTTGGGGAAAAAACAAGCTACCCTAGTTGTTTTATAAATATCCAGTTTAAAAAGGTTTTAGCAAGCTTGTTCTTTTAACATTTATATGCATAGTTTTTAGTTCATTACGAATTCTATTTTACTATGAGTATTTTAAGTTCAGTATTATTTAATTCTGATAAGTAAGCACACAAGTAAAATAAAGATGTTTGCTATTTATCTTCAGCCCCTAAAGCCTCATACACACATCCAATTGGACGCCATATGAACGTCCCCAAACTACATGCGGCGGAAGGCTGTTTCGGGCAATAAGTACACGTGTGTATGCGTTTGCTCGGGCATCATTTGTCAATCGGCCATGGGGGAACAATGAATGACGTCTGAGGGAACACATACACATGCTGGACTGATGGCCATTTGTCGCGCGGGGGTGGGGTGTCCTATCAAAAGTGTGTACGGACCTTATGGCATGACTATTGCGCATGTGTGATATCCAGTGGGTACAGGAGGAGGAGGAAAAATGGCAGCCCCCATTGGACAACTTTAAAACAATGTATATTCACAGTCATTGGGATGATGTTACTCTGAACACTATGCACTTTGTTTCTGGCCTGAGTAGTTTTTTTTAACTTTAGTTGCCCTTTAAAGCATAACTGCAGTTACACCTCTTGAAAAGAGCTCTCTCATACATTTTAAACAAGCCTATGATTATGTGTCTTGCTTCTTCTTTTAAGCTTGTAAACTTACACTTCCCAGTCTGCCCTGTCTTTTCTGCCCTTGAAGCCACAAATATGAGCACCACAATGTAATTGTACAGCCAATGTAATTATAACATTCCAAATAACCATTGCAAGAATATGGTAAACATACTTATAAACGGTAAGGCCATCTTCATCCGTCTAGCCATTATAGTGTTTTAATTTAACATTTTACATTATTTTTTATTTAGCTTAAGCACCTCTCCAGTCTTGACCTACGTAACATCACTGAACTAGACAATAAAACCGTAATGGAAATAGTAAAGCTGTGCCGGAACCTCACATCCCTGAATCTTTGCCTCAACAGGAGCATCAATGACAGGTAACATGCATATATATATATATATATATATATATACATATTATATTACTCTCTGATAAACATCAATAATTATTATATTGTACTTTACAGCTAATTAAACAATTATGGCTTGTTTACCAAGGACCACTCAGAAATGCGTACTCTGGTTTAATTTTTGCAATAAAATGGTGCAGAAATGGTAATAAATAGTTCATACTTGGTTAAGTTCCCAAAACCGATGCAGCAGCAGAAATCCATCCTTAAAGTCATGCTTACATATTAAATTGGTTAGGGATTTTAGCCCTGCACCTCTGGTTAAATGAGGCCATATATAACAGAATATAATTTTGCCCTAGCTTAAGCCACAAACCTTTTGTTATATGAGGCTTCTAATTTTGAATGTAAAAGGCAAGTCCACACTAGCTGTACAGTTATTTCAATTTAAAAAAAAAACAGTTTTAATGGGGCTGTTCCTATATTTTAACAATCTTGTGGAAGTTTTATAGGGATCAGATTAAAAGAAAATAGGTTCTGTTATGTGCTCTTTTTAAATCTGCATTCAGAAGCACAGAGCGGGTTGACTGTCCTTAAAGGTAATATTAACTAAAATATAACTTAAATTTTATTTAAAGACCATAAAAAGTTGAAGAGCATGTTTGCCCTCAGCAAAACAATCTAAACTTACCTACCCCACCACCCCAAATTCCAAGATTGCTGTACTTAACTCGTAGCCCCTGATGCTCCTTATATTTACTTTTCTAAAAGCCCCATAAATAGGACAACTTGTTGAGGGGAGCTGGTACAGATTAAGATTTGCAGTGTGATTTATTGATGTAGTATGTTTTTGCTCTTTTTTTCCATTAAAAACAACAACTAAAGCCTCAGAACAACAATAAATCAGAAGTCATTGCACCTTTACATAAAATGCGTCTTTACCTCTCAATTTTATAAGGTTGCTGGGAAACTTACAATACTTACATGGGGTTTGTGCTTTGTTTCTCTGCATTTCAGTATCTCACAGTTTGTTCAATGACCATGATAATCTTTACACACCCCTTAATCCTAAAGTGCTGCAGAAACTTGTTGGAGATGGTCTCACCCACTAGTAGTCTCTAGCCAATCATTTTATAGGGCAGATTAGGTAAAGGGCCATAAGACCAATGTTAGAAGGCATGGTCAGATTTTGGATTTAAAAAATTTGGCTTTAGTTCTCCCTAAAAGGGCATGTCCACCCCCAAAACTATAATTACCCCCACTACTGGCCACTATGTAGTGTAATATATTCCTTATCTCACATCCCAGCTCCAAATGGTTCTCCAGTAATCCCCCCCAAGGTCTGAAAAAGTGGCCACCAGGAGGATAGTAGAGTCCATATAGGACTCTGCCTCCTGTCTCCCCTCCGGGAGAAGTTTGGCATGCGCACTGCAGGCCTCCCCCCCCCTCTCCCACCCGATTTGGTCTCCCTCCCCCTGGTGTAAAATCCTGTTAGTATGTGATATGGCTAGTTCCCCCAGCCCCAACTGCTATAATGTTATATCCAGAAACTCCCCCGATAGTTACTTACCTTCCCTCTATACTCCGCCGTTGTGAACTGCCAGCAGCCACGTCGGTGATTGGCTGCCTTTCAACCAATCACAGAGGCGGCTGCCGGTCCCGCCCCCTACTTGCAGTTTTGTGCAAGCAGATGGCCAGGAGGTGGACATGCCCTTTAAGAAATATGCAATTGGTGCTAGAGTGTGATTGGAAAGCAATGTTTAAAGGACTGAACTTAAATATTAAAATAATCCCATAAATATTAAAAAGTTATGTAAAATAAAAAAAGTAGACTAAGTGTATTTTAAAGACAAGACATATTTGTTAAAGCACATAACCACCTAAAATATAAGCTGGTTAGACTAATTACCCCACAAAAATGTACTTGAGTTTTAACTTTAATTGATCTGAAACTCCCACACTGAGATATACTTACTTTTACTTCAGCCAATTCCTTGTCATAAGTCCTGTCTCCTGTCTTTTTCCGGGTATGTACTCCTGGTATGTCATGGCCTCAAAAGTGATGTCACAGCCAATTGCTGACAGTCCATACCTGGAAGTGTTGATTACAAGTTCGATCTGCTCTTGCTCGAAACAGAAGGCGGGATTTTGGCGAAGGATCGTTTGAAGTAAAAGAAAGTATATCTCAGCATGGGAGCATTGGATCAAGGTAAGGGTAAAACGCAAGTCAACTTTTGGGGGGGTAATTCGGCTAACCAGATATGCCCTTTAATCTTGATTTTTTTTAAAAAAAGTTTTATTATGACAGGGACTGTAATGTTATAAAAAAAATAACATCAAATCGTCCTATTGAATTTGACTGAAAATGAAAACTCAATTATTTAAATGTGTTAAAATGTCATCAGCTAGGCAGTATACTCATTGTAAGACTAGGATTCCATTCAATGTTCAGTGAAACCCTTAAGTTTGTCTATTTTTGAACTTTCAGTTAATTTGTATATACAGTATTTGTCCCTTTTTAATTAATGATGCGTATGTTACAGAAGTTTGGAATTGATATATTTGTAGATCTCGGGACTTATTTTAAATCTTTAAATTATGCATGTCTCACTACAGCAAGAATGATTAACATGATGGGTACCACTATTTGGTATCCTAATGTTAAGTTTGCATGTGTTTAGGCAAGTTATAGAATTTAACTGACCCTCAGGTAGTAAATATAATGTTCAAACAGAACTGACTGCTTGATTCTAATGCAACAATTCTAAGTACAGATGAAGACAACAATACTCTTCTTAAATATGTAGGATCTTACATTGTATGTCTGGTTTAATTTTTATATTTGATAGGTAAGATATCACAAAAGTTATTATGTGTGCCCTTTTAAATTATTTTATTAGGAGGAAAGTCCCATCTGACACTCTGTTCCTTCCCCTGTTGCTTTATTTAATATTATTTTTAAATGCTTTTGTATTAATTTTATTATTATTTTCATGTCAACAATAAAGCTCAGAGAGCTTTTCAACAATGCGTGTTTTGTTTTAGCTCTGGAGACTTTCTATGTTAGCATGTATTGAACTGTGAGCAGGCTACTGCAATATAAAGCTTTCTCCCTAGAGTTCAGTTCAATTTAGAATGTTCTTGATGATCCAGATATCCCAAATATTGGAATTTTTGATACATGAGTATGATTTTAATTTTGTTGAAAATGGATAATTTTACTTTTTTAAAAAACTTTTTTACATTTGCCAATTTTAAATTCTCTTTGCATTTAGAAAATATAATGCAAATACGTGGGTAATTTAAAACCTCAAAACCAGTGCATTAACTACTTTTTCATTAATATTTTGTAGTAATTAATTGCTTTATTTTAAAATAAAAGTCAAATCCTTAGGATTAGGAGAATGGGCTGTGCATTTTACATCCAATGTTATGTGAATGTCTGGTATCCATGTGCACAAATCTTTGTGGTGTTGTTACATTGATTACTTCTGGTCTATGTCCATGTGTTTTTGGAACATTGCAGTTATGTACATGCATGTGCAGACCCACTTGCTACATGACTGTCAGCTCTCTTTCTTGTCCATTGTCTACCCCGACTCATATGAACAAACATTTGCAATTGTTTCCTTCCCTGGGAAATATGGAATGTAGATTAATATGTTACGTTATGTTATCTGCCTATCTAGAGTTTAAGCTCTCGTTAGAAAGGACGTTTATGTATTTCTTATTTTTCCTTGCCAGGGGATTTTTAGTTTGGTTTAGTTGGTTTTCTTCCATCACCCTACAGCCAAACTGGTTGTTAGGGTAAATGGGTGCTCACCATCTGTTTGGGTGTACATATTGCATTTGCTGCGATTTGAGTGCATGGTGATCGACTGCACTCTGAAAACAGACTGCACAAACAGCTTATAACGCGCGCTGCCTTCCATCATAGTGTGGCCTCAGCCTTAGAAAGCCATTTGTTGCCAGTACTAAAGTGGATTGATAAACTAATTGTAAAGCACCAAAATGTGTGTCCAGTAGATGTAAGATCATTCTATTAAAATAAGTGATTACAATGCCCACTTTATTTTTATAATTGTCTTTGAATTTAGTCCTTAAAGCCAACTATGTAGAAACCTGCATTTGACCAATCCTGCAACCTCCAGGATTTATATATATATATATATATATATAATATAATATATTATATATATATATATATAATATATAATTCTTTGAGATAATGTTGATTTATTTGTACAGTTGTTCTAACACTTATTTCTGGATCTTTCCATTTGCTTTACAGTGTGTTGACAATAAATGGATTCTAGGCCATATCTCTGCAGGGATAAACACTGTTTTAAATTAAATATACCAAGCAGAATACATCTTTGCTTTGACTGCCCCTGCATGAGATTGGAAAAGTCTTGTTTATACCGTTTTGTTTTTATATTTGCCCGAGAACTCCCAGAGGTCTTTCTGCCTTCTTCTTTTTTAAACATCAGTTTTTTCTAATACTTTGTCTCTCTCTTGTCATTTGTTGCTTTGGTATTACATTGTTTTCTTGAATGGCTCTTCTTTGTGTCAATGTATGTTTATACTGCTTTATTTAAAGTCATGTTTATATGCTATTACTATTTATATAGTGTCTCAGAACTAAAAATAATAAAAATTTGTTTTCTGCAATTGAGAATTAAGTTTTTAGCATGTATGCTGGGGCAGCACTTTGAACTAATAAGACATTTACATTTTACGCAGGTGTAAAATGATTATCTATAAAATATTTTTAATATATTGTATATTATACAATCAAAATGTGCGATCCGTTAGCATGTGAGAATCACAGCACAGTGCATGTCAATGTGAGTGGCCATACTGCATGCACAGCAATTCATTCTCAGAGCGCATGAAATCACCTTTTTTTTGCGGACTTAAGTGCAAATCGACGGTAGCCCGCCAGATGCACAGTCTGTTATAGTGTGGCCCCAGTCTTAGGAAATGTTATATATACAAGGCAAGGGAACTTCTATTTGTGGGCATGCTAATGTTGCTGTTTTGTTAACGTTGGACTTTGTTAACGTATTTATTAAAATGGTGATTATCGCTGCAGAGATGTGTGGTGGTAATATCGCCAAATTCATTGCTTTAGCTAATAATGTGATAAAATAGAGAAAATTCGCCAAAACTACCAATACCAGAGCAGGCCTGTAACTGATTACTAGGTAACATATCGGGGAGTTAAACACTCGGGGGACAATTCTGTACATGTGGAAATAACTCCCCCAGTCGACTTTATTGTAAATTAACAAAAGCTTTAAAAACTAAAAATCAGGGAGGCCTAATTAATGGCTTAAAGCACTTTTTGCCAATATATAAATAGAAACAAATGTTTTTTTCATGGCGGTATGTGGCGGAACAAGTTTTCGCTGACCGTTATCGCCGCTTTATAAATTGTCCGATTCTTGCGAAAAATTAATGGGAAAGTTTATCCCTCAAATGAAACATTTTATATATTGGTAAATCATACCCAAGGCTGACAGACAAATGATTTTTAATGCTTTAAGGGTATTTTTGTCCTTTCCTTTTCAATGTGCTGGTTAGTGCTTCCTATATACTGAATTATTCTAAATTAGATGCTCCGTACTAGTATGTTTAAATCCATTTGTCAACACAAAACCTATCCTGAGTCAATTCCCAGTGTAATATCTGTTTTCTATTATTTTTGAAAGTTTCTTGAATGCTATATGTCTCACAGATTAGAGGATCAATAACTGCAGAAAATAAAGAACTATTCTATAAAGGCTTACTTAGTCAATGGATAATAGGTTTAAAATGTGCAATTTGGTACAATTTAACTCTAATTTCAATAAGAAAATAGAGAGTGCCAAGACATAATTTCTAAGACAGCCAAATGTGCTGCTGAATTCTTGGAGATAAAACAGAGATTTGACAGATCTTTTTGGAGGTGTTCACCAGTGCTCTCTGTGATGTATTTGGTGAATGCTTATGTCTTTGTTATTATGCTGCTGCAGGGTGGTTAACTGTTCTAACTGTGTTTAAAAAGACATTAGGGAGTAGCAACTATCACCTGCAATAGAATTGTATAAAATGGTACCTAATTAAATGGCAATTATGGATAATTAGATGTGATTATAGAAAAATGTACTTAGAAAGAAGTAATTCCATTTACAACTTTGTGCTCTGCAATAAATCTAAAATGGGCTGAATGCCTGAGAGTAAAGATCACAGGTACAGGCAGGACTTTTCTGTGCTTTGGTAGAAGTTCAGATAAGATTTTAATTAAATGTTTTAGGCCTCCAAAATGTTCATGCTACTTAGAATATTTTTTTTGCAAAGTTACAACCTAGAATATCTTTCGTAGACCTGTTTGACACATACTTACTGTGGGGTATAATGCTCTTTATTAAAGGTGTTGATCGCCAAATGGCAATAGCTAAGGCCAATAGCATTTCCCCAGCATAAGACATATTGGTTTGGCTCAGTCTGTAAGTAGGTGCAAGACAATATTATTGTTAGGGATTTTTTCATTGTAGGTTATAGCTCTGTTATCATTGTTGAATTTGAGTGTAAGATCTCTTTAGTTTAGTATTGTGATCTTGGTGGTTGAAGCAGGTCCTGGTTCTATCACCTGATGGAATGCTCACACACCATTAATACCATGCACAGGTCCGATAATCACCAATGAATGCCAGGTTTTATCAATTATCCGCCATGTGTGTATCAAGCTTAAATAAATTCATAAAGAACCTACACACTGTGCTTTAGTTGGTTTAGCATTACCTACAACAAACTGAAATTTTACAGGTATAGGGAGAAAACCTGCAACTTACAGTGGTGGATGGAATAGTTAGACTTTGTTATTCTCTTGGCAGCACGGTGGCTCAGAATGCAAATTGCTACGGAAGATGTTGGCGCTATATAAATCCTCAATAATAATAAAAAAGAACGGTTTTCAAGAGAATGAATCCACATGAATAAGGGAGGGTCTTTGTGCTTTGTTTTGTATTAGAGAATATTTGTGGACAATAATTGTGCTAATAGAATTCAAAAGGGACATGGTGATTATTGTAATAATTTGTGATTTTGTGAGTAGGGGGGCCTAGAACTGGGAAACTTTGAACTGCTGTATAGTCAAAAAGAAAATCATCTCACACACAAAATTTAATGAATTACAAAGGGATTTTAACAATATGGGGCAGGTATGCTTAGGGAACAACCAGATCCTTAAAGGAGAACTAAAGTCCCAAGACAACTTTGTCCCAATAGAGAGAGCACATTCACAAACGAACAACAAGCTGTGTCTCATGTCTCTCTTTGCTGTGGATGCTGGGTGATTTATGAACCTGTGTGTACTAAGGGTCAGCTCCCATAATTCACCTTATCTGGGAACACCCATCTAAGTGTCCGCCGGACACTTCACAGGAAACTGCAGTCTTGCTTCCTGGAAGCTGACAGCCAATCATGTTACAGCTCAGAGTTCCCTCCCTCTGACACCGAACACAGATACCAGTGCAGTTTTTGTGTAAACACATTAGAAATGCTCCTGTCCCTAACAATGATAAATTCCTATGCTTTACATACAAAAAAGAAAAGTAATCTTTGCAGTGTATGTCTTTGCTAGCATGAATGAAAGAAACAGAACATTTAACATTTCAGCAAAAAATAAAAGTAAGTATGGGGATTCGAACCAGCAACCTTCTATTCTGTGTCTTTCTAAGAAGAAAGCTTTCTACTACTAGGCCACAAGGGCTAATAAGTAATGGACTAGTACATGTAGAGTCTTTATCTTTTGCTAGACACATAATAAAAACAAAAAAAGGGAACATGGGGAATCAAACCTGTGCCCCAATAGTCTGATTTTTTTTTCTAACCCAGCACTTTAGCAGAACACGCCACAGGTGAACTCTCAATCAATAGAAGTAAATGTCAGTAAAATCAGTTCACTGTTTTGTATTGCTACTGGAAGACTGTCAGCAATTCACACTGGTTGGTAAATAAATAACAGAGCTGCTATATATAAAGTTTGTACATATGTAGAAACTTTTCTAGAAACATGGAAACAAACAAAAAAAGCACTAAACTCAGGCAGTAGACTGTTAAATTGTTTCATAAGTAAGCTAGGTGATTTGAACTTGTGAATTCTTGGTCTGATTGTTTCTAAACACACAGCATTTACATGGTGCGCCACCAGCAACTCAACTGTGATCACAGGTACATTTAGAGGCTTTATCTTTCACTAGAAAGAGATGCTAGAAACTCTGCACATAGAGACAGTGAATGCTGGGGTCAGGGGGCGTGGCTCTTTGAAGCCAACATGGGCTATGAGTTGTACTGGCAACAAGATGGAAGCCTCCTTTGTTACAGAATCTTTTACTCATATCTACTAAATGCAAATAACTAGAGAAGAATCTTTCAACGTGTAGGTGTTCTGGGGAGAAAAACTTTCACATTAGGATCTGAAAAACTGAAGTTTAGTTCTCCTTTAACTATTCTTTCCAACACTGTTAATTGTAGGTTTGCTCCTTATCCTGTAAAATATTTTGCCCTAAAGCACAGTGTGTAGGTTCATGCGAGCATTTGATTTTAACATAAGAGCTAGAAAAGTTTGTCTTAATGTGTGTGTCTGGGTCGTGGCAGATTACAGAGAGATTGTGCCAGCATCTAGTTTGACTCTAAGTTTATCTATCTTGTTAGTCCACTATTCTATTTCATGGAGTTCGGATTTTATATCTCCCAACTATAAAGTCCTTTCAGGACAAAATGCGTATGGCGTTCTAGATGTGCACACGCGTCTTTGTACCCAGATACAGAAGTCCACCTGTCAGTAACGTATCATCTATTTACTCTTGTTGATTGCACTGTCATGCTCCAATTACTGCTGTTTTGACTTCAATATACTGCTATATGACATTTTTGGCAACCTGTAGTAGACTATTATGTGATGCATATTATACATTAGCCTAATGGCTGGGTGTCCCTAGGATGTTTTTAAGTATGTTTTAATATATTCCCATCAGTTAATAAAGGAATTTTAACAGAGTGCTGTGGGTTCTGTTTTCTTATTCTTTGCTCCAATCCCAACTATAAACACAAGTACAAAAGTATTGCAAATAATTTTAGTTTCTGTTTACCATCACAGTCTGATTAAATAAGTGGTGACTAAAAGCCACCTGCTTGTAGATAAGGTAATGGTATACACCAATTATGGTGGGTGCTACGCAGAGTAAACAGGGATGTAATATAAGAGTAAAAAGAGAGAAAAGAAACAGACTCTGCTTTAACATGGAACTCCAGGTTCCATGGCACTCAGCTACCAATAAACCATAAACAATTTGATTAATGTGGGTACAGGAACCATATTCCGTGATGTCCCACACAAAAAGTGCATTAACACTACTTATCCAAAGATATACACTACTTTATTATTCAAAAACACAGCATATATTATTAAATACATAAATACAGCATAATAGATATATTACCAATGAAGCACATACACCATATCCTAAAAAACCACATAAAAAATTGCATAAAAGATGGGTGGGAATCGGAGGTGGTTAAGCTGAATATCAAAAGTGCATAGAGTCCCAGATGTCCATAGATGTGTAAAACAGACTAAAATGAACGGACGCTGGTATATAGTCAAAAAATAGTTGCACAATCTAAAGATTGTAGGTACAATGTATAGATATATATATCTCAAGGGTGCGTCCACCCCTTTAAAAGCAATGTAACTCGGTACATGTACGTAAGTAGATATATATTAGAACGATCTCACCCATAAATTACAGCGTCTCCATTCCATGGGATTCCACCGGTTACACTTCCTCCGAAGGTCCGTGCGCAATCCGCACCGTTCAAATCCATTTTCCAAACTTTCGCCACGGACAACAGCTTTTGCACACTAGGAAAGGCCCGACACAAACAACAGCTACACTCCGTCACCTCCGTACTACCACAATGACCAACGTACTTTTCGGGATTCAACTCCCTTCTTCCGGGTCACATGACCTGTAGTCCCGTACACCTAAATGGCTTGGCGGTGTAACTTCAAAAGGGATCGTGCTGCAACATAATATCCACCCTTAAGATTCCAGCATTTTTTATCTCACAGTCACTATAGGAGTGGGTTATAGTTATACATAATGCTTAATAGTAGAGGGAATGCAGACAGATTTCTCGCCATCATGAACATTATTCAACATCAAATACCCATCTTTTATGCAAAAATTGTTTTTTTAGGATATGGTGTATGTGCTTCATTGGTAATATATCTATTATGCTGTATTTATGTATTTAATAATATATGCTGTGTTTTTGAATAATAAAGTAGTGTATATCTTTGGATAAGTAGTGTTAATGCACTTTTTGTGTGGGACATCACGGAATATGGTTCCTGTACCCACATTAATCAAATTGTTTATGGTTTATTGGTAGCTGAGTGCCATGGAACCTGGAGTTCCATGTTAAAGCGGAACCTGTTTCTTTTCTCTCTTTTTACTCTTATATTACCATCACAGTCTGGCCTGGGACCTTGGATATTTTATAAATAAATGCAGGTTGTTTCTAAATAATTTCAAGGTGATGTTATTTGTAATCATTTTCACTGAGTTCTGAAAGGTAATTAAAGTTTTAAATATAGTTAAGTGCAATGTCTTCTTGTCCTTTTCTGTAACTTTTATAGTTGCTTCATCCTTTTTTTTATTTGTCTGAATCAAACTTTCCATCACCTTAACTGTCCATAGTCTCCAAGCCCCATTTGCTACATGAACAGTGTTCAATAAATGAACACACATTTAGATTTTGCTTGCTATAGCTACAATTCCCATGTGACAATGTATTAATGACTTCATGATTTAGAGACTCTAGGCTGTGCCTGAGGCCTTTATGTCCTGTGAGGATTATTATTTAAGAAATATGGAACTAGTAGTGTCACAAATAATTGCAAAGCAAGCACTCTTCTGACATATTTGCAATAGATTGCTGGTGGGAAACAGTACAAAATTTGAACCTTGTTTTAATAATTTGGTATCAAATTTTAAAATATTGTGTAAACCATGCATTTGTTTTTTAAACCTTTTTTCATTTACTGAATAAATATCAGAACACAGAAATTATTTTAATATAACACTTTTTGAAAACATTCCAAAATAAAGTTTTGTGTAGTTATACTGTCCAGTGGCTGCCATTCAGTAGTTCCCAATAGCAACTTGATAAACGCCTGATATTTCTGACATCACATTTGTCAAAACAAAAAAAGAAAAAAAATAACCTGTGTATGGATAGCCTATTCTTAATTTCTTACAGTCTTTGAACATATAGCTGGGCAAGGTATGTCTCCCAGCTTTGTGTGAAACTGCTGTCCCTCCCTGGTCTTTGAACTAGTTGTAGAGGGGTATGGGCTGTGCTTATTCCAGCTTCCTCTCATGTCTCAGCCATCAAGATGAGCATGGGAGCTAAGTTGTCACTACCTCTAGCTCTGAAGTCTTTATACTAAAGATAAACATTGTAAGTCCTTAAGTATAAAAAATAACTTTAGAATATGGTTACGCTAAGCATACTAATGCAACATATGTAGTTGTGTTGATTCTGTTGCTTCATTCTTTTATATCTGTATTAATCTCTGTCTTGTAAATTGTTTAAATCCCTAAGCACTATTGGTTTATCAAATCATCTCCTTTTTTTAGTTTTCACAATTGTGTGTGTTTCTTTAAACTGATGGAATTTGCCTGATCTATGCAAAGTGTATAGTCACAGGAGCCGTCCTCAGAACAAACAACACCATGTGTCACACAGTCTTAAATACCCTCGGTACCACATCCTCGTGTAAACCCGCAACCCCATTACAGCATAACCAAGTACTATTATGTTGAAACAGAGAAACACAAATCATATAGTATGCTAACCTCTCAGGGTGTAATCATTAATACACGTTCGCGGGTAGTTCAAACATTCACGTCACTTCAAATGGAAATACACGTTCGCGGGTAGTTCAAACATTCACGTCACTTCAAATGGAGATCATAAATCTGTGTCCCCAATGCCTGGAGCTAGGCAACCCGCATCCATCATAAATCTGTGTCCCCAATGCCTGGAGCTAGGCAACCCGCATCCCTTGCAAATGAATCTCCGTTAGGGGCATCCTTCCTGAAGTCATAATACAACTCATTTCTACCCAATACATAGGATGTGTGTCTGCTAAACAGCCCGCATCCATAGCAACGGAGCACCCGTCGTATGCATGATTACAGGGTGTAACATGATTACACTCTGAGAGGTTGGCATACTATATGATTTGTGTTTCTCTGTTTCAACATAATAGTACTTGGTTATGCTGTAATGGGGTTGCGGGTTTACACGAGGATGTGGTACCGAGGGTATTTAAGACTGTGTGACACATGGTGTTGTTTGTTCTGAGGACGGCTCCTGTGACTATACACTTTGCATAGATCAGGCAAATTCCATCAGTTTAAAGAAACACACACAATTGTGAAAACTAAAAAAAGGAGATGATTTGATAAACCAATAGTGCTTAGGGATTTAAACAATTTACAAGACAGAGATTAATACAGATATAAAAGAATGAAGCAACAGAATCAACACAACTACATATGTTGCATTAGTATGCTTAGCGTAACCATATTCTAAAGTTATTTTTTATACTTAAGGACTTACAATGTTTATCTTTAGTATAAAGACTTCAGAGCTAGAGGTAGTGACAACTTAGCTCCCATGCTCATCTTGATGGCTGAGACATGAGAGGAAGCTGGAATAAGCACAGCCCATACCCCTCTACAACTAGTTCAAAGACCAGGGAGGGACAGCAGTTTCACACAAAGCTGGGAGACATACCTTGCCCAGCTATATGTTCAAAGACTGTAAGAAATTAAGAATAGGCTATCCATACACAGGTTATTTTTTTTCTTTTTTTGTTTTGACAAATGTGATGTCAGAAATATCAGGCGTTTATCAAGTTGCTATTGGGAACTACTGAATGGCAGCCACTGGACAGTATAACTACACAAAACTTTATTTTGGAATGTTTTCAAAAAGTGTTATATTAAAATAATTTCTGTGTTCTGATATTTATTCAGTAAATGAAAAAAGGTTTAAAAAACAAATGCATGGTTTACACAATATTTTAAAATTTGATACCAAATTATTAAAACAAGGTTCAAATTTTGTACTGTTTCCCACCAGCAATCTATTGCAAATATGTCAGAAGAGTGCTTGCTTTGCAATTATTTGTGACACTACTAGTTCCATATTTCTTAAATGCATACTATATGATTTGTGTTTCTCTGTTTCAACATAATAGTACTTGGTTATGCTGTAATATATTTTTGGATAAGAAAAGACCTGTGAGTGCATTCAATTTCAAGTGGATTATATATATATATATAGTAAAGTGAGATGATGCACCTCCAATAAAGTTTTTCCAACGCTTTATTCATAGTGTTCAGCTAAAGCCAGAGAATATATATACCATATATACTCGTATAAGCCGAGATTTTCAAGCTTTAAAATTAGTCTGAAAACCTAACCTCAACTTATACTCGGGTTAAGTCCTAATTTAGTTCCAAATGCTGCAGATAGTAACCAGTAGGTGGCACTGTGTTAAAAAAATCTTCATCTGCATAGATAGTTACAGGAACTGATCTGCCTTTACATTCCTTCCTGCTTAGTTACAGGAACTGATCTGCCTTTACATTCCTTCCTGCTTCCTGTAGTCTGGCTGCTGGACTCATCCAGCATGGTCACTGCTAATCTGGATGCTGTAAATCTGATGCGTCTTCTCAGTTTGGGGCAAAAAATGGCTGCTAGTTCAGTGCAAATGATAGCTTGAAACAACTCTCAGGTGAAATTTTTTTAACTATTGGTGTCAGAGTGCCCTTTACTATATGGGGTCAGAGTGCCCTTTACTATATGGGGGGTCCAGGTGCTCTTTCATATATAGGGGTCAAAGGTCCATTACTATAATGTCATCCAGCCTGATTGAAGGGGCGTAGAACTCCCTGAAGCTTTGCTTAATTTTATTTAGTTAGCCAAAAAAGTATCACAGCTCTCAACTTCTCTTCTTTACTATATGGGGGTCAGAGTGCCCTTATATTGGGTCAAGTGCTTATATCTAGGGGTCAGAGTGCCCTTTACTTATGGGGTCAGAGGTGCCCTTTACTAATGGGGGCAGAGTGCCCTTTACTATATGGGGGCCAGAGTGCCCTTTACTATATGGGGGCCAGTGCCTTTTACTATATGGGGCCAGAGTGCCCTTTTATAGGGGGGCCAGAGTGCCCTTTACTATATGGGGGCCAGAGTGCCCTTTACTATATGGGGGCCAGGGCCTTTTACTATATGGGGGCCAGAGTGCCCTTTACTATATGGGGGCCAGAGTGCCCTTTACTATATGGGGGCCAGAGTGCCCTTTACTATATGGGGGCCAGAGTGTCCTTTACTATATGGGGGCCAAAGTGCTCTTTACTATATGGGGGTCAGAGTGCCCTTTACTATATGGGGGCCAGAGTGCCCTTTACTATATGGCGGCCAGAGTGCCCTTTATTATATGGGGGCCTTAGTGCCTTTTACTATATGGGGGCCAGAGTGCCCTTTACTATATGGGGGCCAGAGTGCCCTTTACTATATGGGGGCCAGAGTGTCCTTTACTATATGGGGGCCAAAGTGCCCTTTACTATATGGGGGTCAGAGTGCCCTTTACTATATAAGGGTCAGAGTGCCCTTTACTATATGGGGGTCAGAGTGCCCTTTGCTATATAGGGGTCAGAGTGCCCTTTGCTATGTAGGGGTCAGAGTGCCCTTTACTATATGGGGGTCAGAATGCCCTTTACTATATGGGGACCAGAATGCCCTTTACTATATGGGGGCCAGAATTCCCTTTACTATATGGGGGCCAGAGTGCCCTTTACTATATTGGGGCCAGAGTTCCCTTTACTATATTGGGGCCAGAGTTCCCTTTACTATATGGGGGCCAGAATGCCCTTTACTATATGGGGGCCAAAGTGCCCTTTACTATATGGGGGTCAGAGTGCCCTTTGCTATATAGGGGTCAGAGTGCCCTTTGCTATATATGGGTCAGAGTGCCCTTCGCTATATAGGGGTCAGAGTGCTCTTTACTCTATGGGGGGTCAGAGAGTCCTTTACTATATGGGGGTCAGAGTGCCCTTTATTATATAGAGGTCAGAGTGCCCTTTGCTATATAGGGGTCAGAGTGCCCTTTACTATATAGGGGTCAGAGTGCCCTTTAGTATATGGGGGTCAGAGTTCCCTTTACTATATGGGGGCCAGAATGCCCTTAACTATATGAGGGCCAGAGTGCCCTTTACTATATGGGGGCCAAAGTGCCCTTTACTATATGGGGATCAGAGTTCCCTTTACTATATGGGGGTCAGAGTGCCCTTTGCTATATAGGGGTCAGAGTGCCCTTTGCTATATAGGGGTCAGAGTGCCCTTTGCTATATAGGGGTCAGAGTGCCCTTTACTATATGGGGGTCAGAGTGCCCTTTACTATATGTGGGCCAGAATGCCCTTTACTATATGGGGGTCAGAGTGCCCTTTATTATATAGAGTTCAGAGTGCCCTTTGCTATATAGGGGTCAGAGTGCCCTTTGCTATATAGGGGTCAGAGTGCCCTTTTTCTATATAGGGGTCAGAGTACCTTTTACTATATGGGGGGCCAGTGTGCCCTTTTCTATATATAGGCTAGAGTGCCCTTTACTATATGGGGGCCAGAGTGCCCTTTACTATATAGGGGTCAGAGTGCTCTTTACTCTATGGGGGGTCATAGTGCCCTTTATTGTTTGGGGGTCAGAGTGCCCTTTACTATATGGGGGTCAGAGTGCCCTTTACTATATGGGGACCTTAGTGCCCTTTACTATATTGGGGCCAGAGTTCCCTTTACTATATAGGGGCCAGAGTGCCCTATACTATATGGGGGTCAGAGTGCCCTTTACTATATGGGGGTCAGAGTGCCCTTTGCTATACAGGGGTCAGAGTGCCCTTTGCTACATAGGGGTCAGAGTGCCCTTTACTATATGGGGGTCAGAGTGCCCTTTACTATATGGGGGCCAGAGTGCCCTTTACTATTGATCCAGAGTGCCCTTTACTATATGGGGGCCAGAGGGCTCCTTTACTATATGGGGGCCAAAGTGCCCTTTACTATATGGGGGTCAGAGTGCCCTTTCTATATAGGGTCGAGTGCCCTTTGCTATAGGGGTCAGAGTGCCCTTTACTATATGGGGGTCAGAGTGCCCTTTACTATATGGGGGCCAGAATGCCCTTTACTATATGGGGGCCAGAGTGCCCTTTACTATATGGGGCTCAGATGCCCTTACTATATGGGGCCAGAGTCCCTTTACTATATGGGGCCAGAGTGCCCTTCACTATAGGGGGCCAGAGTGCCCTTTACTATATGGGCGAGTGCCTTTACTATGGGGGCAGAGTCCTTACTATATGGGGGTCAGAGTGCCCTTTTATATGAGTCAGAGTGCCCTTTGCTATATAGGGGTCAGAGTGCCCTTTGCTATATATGGGTCCAGAGTGCCCTTTACTATAGGGGTCAGAGTGCCTTTTACTATATGGGGGCCAGTGTGCCCTTTTCTATATATAGGCTAGAGTGCCCTTTACTATATGGGGGCCAGAGTGCCCTTTACTATATAGGGGTCAGAGTGTTCTTTACTCTATGGGGGGTCAGAGTGCCCTAAATTGTTTGGGGGTCAGAGTGCCCTTTACTATATGGGGGTCAGAGTGCCCTTTACTATATGGGGGTCAGAGTGCTCTTTACTCTATGGGGGGTCAGAGTGCTCTTTACTCTATGGCGGTCAGAGAGTCCTTTACTATATGGGGGTCAGAGTGCCCTTTATTATATAGAGGTCAGAGTCCCTTTACTATATGGGGCCTTAGTGCCCTTTACTATATTGGGGCCAGAGTTCCCTTTACTATATGGGGGCCAGAGTGCCCTTTACTATATGGGGGTCAGAGTGCCTTTTACTATATGGTGGTCAGAGTGCCCTTTACTATAGGGGGTCAGAGTGCCCTTTGCTATACAGGGGTCAGAGTGCCCTTTGCTACATAGGGGTCAGAGGGCCCTTTACTATATGGGTGTCAGAGTGCCCTTTACTATATGGGGGTCAGAGTGCCCTTTACTATATTGGGGCCAGAGTGCCCTTAACTATATGAGGGCCAGAGTGCCCTTTACTATATGGGGGCCAGAGTGTGCTTTACTATATGGGGGCCAAAGTGCCCTTTACTATATGGGGGTCAGAGTACCCTTTACTATATGGGGGTCAGGGTGCCCTTTGCTATATAGGGGTCAGAGTGCCCTTTGCTATATAATGGTCAGAGTGCCCTTTACTATATGGGGGCAGAGTGCCCTTCACTATATGGGGGCCAGAATGCCCTTTACTATATGGGGGCCAGAGTGCCCTTTACTATATGGGGACCTCAGTGCCCTTTACTATAGTTGGGGCCAGAGTTCCCTTTTCTATATGGGGGCCAGAGTGCCCTTTACTATATGGGGGCCAAGTGCCCTTTACTATATCGGGGTAGTGCTCTTTACTCTATGGGGGAAAAGAGAGTCCTTTACTAATGGGGGGTCAGAGTGCCCTTTATTATATAGAGTTCAGAGTGCCCTTTGCTATATAGGGTCAGTGCCCTTTGCTATATAGGGTTCAGAGTGCCCTTTACTATATAGGGGTTCAGAGTGCCTTTTACTATAGGGGGGGCCAGTATGCCCTTTTCTATATATAGGCTAGAGTGCCCTTTACTATATGGGGGCAGAGTGCCCTTTACTATATGGGGTCAGAGTGTTCTTTACTCTATGGGGGTCAGAGTGCCCTAAATTGTTTGGGGTCAGAGTCCCTTTACTATATGGGGGTCAGAGTGCCCTTTCTATATGGGGGTCAGAGTGCCCTTCACTATATGGGGTCAGAGTGCTCTTTATACTCCATGGGGGGGTCAGAGAGTCCTTTACTATATGGGGGTCAGAGTGCCCTTTATTATAGAGGTCAGATTGGCCCCTTTGCTATATAGGGGTCAGAGTGCCCTTTGCTTATAGGGGTCAGAGTGTCAGGTGCCCTTTACTATATGGGGTTCAGAGTGCCTGTCACTATATAGGGGTCAGATGCTCTTTACTCTATGGGGGGTCATAGTGCTCTTTACTCTATGGGGGGTCAGAGAGTCCTTTACTATATGGGGGTCAGAGTGCCCTTATATATAGAGGTCAGATGCCCTTTACTATTGGGACCTTATGGCCCTTTATATATTGGGGCCAGATGTCCCTTTACTATATGGGGGCCAGAGTGCCCTTTACTATATGGGGGCCAGAGTGACCTTACTATATGGGGGCAGAGTCCCTTTACTAATGGGGTCAGAGTGCCCTTTGCTATATAGGCCAGAGTGCCCTTTTACTATATGGGGCAGAGTGCCCTTAACTATATGGGGCAGAGTGCCCTTAACTATATGGGGGCCAGAGTGCCCTTAACTATATGGGGGCCAGAGTGCCCTTAACTATATGGGGGCCAGAGTGCCCTTAACTATATGGGGGCCAGAGTGCCCTTAGCTATATGGGCCAAAGTGCCCTTTACTATATGGGGTCAGAGTGCCCTTTGCTATATGGGGCAGTAGTGCGCTTTACATATGGGGCCAGAAGTGCGCTTTACTTATGGGGGCCAAAGTGCCCTAACTTATGAGGGCCAGAGTGCCCTTTACTATATGGGGGCCAGAGTGCCCTTTACTATATGGAGGTCAGGAGAATTGTAAATGACGGTAAGCTTAATTAAAAGTTTATTAAACCTTGCCACTCCACATGATTAGAAATTACAGCTCACAGCAGCCAAAGCATGCTGGGAGTTGTAGTTTCCAAACATCTGGAGTACCAAGGAATTGGGGGTTACTGGATTTGGCTATTACTGTATGGGATTAATGCATGGGAATTCTGCTGTTCATTTAAAGGGCAACTTAAGCCACAAAACAATACAGAATCAGAAGGCAGTAGTGGTCCGTTTTTACAAATTTTTTAGGTAAAAATAGGTACCTCAGCTTATACTCGATCGACTTATACTCGAGTATATATGGTGTATATATATATATATATATATATATATATATATATATATATACACACACACACAATGGATAACAGGTAGCAGCACTTTCTTCCAATAAATTATGCAAAGCTGTAAAGTTAATATTTAATAGACAATGTAGAGTACAGATGAATAATTTCAAAAGTCCAGCATATAATAATGCATAATAATTTATTGGCCTAAAAACATCAATCTTAATGGCGGCAATGTTTCGGGACACCTCCTTTTTTCAAGCCTAATTGACAAGCCTTGAATCAAACATGACTCTCAAATCCCTTTAATAGAGGGTAACAGGAAACTATTATCATAGAATTCGCTTTCAGATAAGCAACATTTTTGTTTCTGTTTTTTTCAGTAAAAGAACCCATGAAAATATTTACTATGTAGTGAAGTATTAGACTCCTTTGGAACTATAAGGTTAAACTTCAGGGGCAAAGAATCATATTAAATTAATGAGATAATATCATTTTAATAAAAAGCTCAATACTCCTGGTTTAAACTATGAGTTACGTTTTTCTCTCTCCTAAAGTGAATTTAGTATCCAAAGCACTAGGCTTGTCTTAACTCTGTGAACCATATCAGGCAAACGCTGAGAATTTTAGGAATGTTTTTGTAATCATCTAATCATTTCCAGAAAACAAATGAATCTTTCTGCTTTCAACTGTATATGGTCACTGTATCTGTAACATCACTATATCACATTTGGGGACCCAGGATCTCAAGTAAATAATATTACATTTCAGTTTTGTGTAAGGCTATGCATTCTCTTACTGTTTGCTCCTTTCTAGTTTAGATGATTCAGTGAAAGGAAGTGACATTTACACATTCTTTTCAAAGCACAGATTTATTTCATTGCTTATATTGTATTTGCACAGGAACGGGACTGTGTTGATCTTTGGGAATAACTTATACAGTATTACACATTTCACTGTTAAGTTGGCAGTATTCGCCACTTACTTTTCCTCCGATTCTGCACCGTTCCGTCTTCATCCTTCTTGTATCTTTGGCTGTGTGGGATAATACAGTCTGGGTTTTCTTGCAGCTTCATCTCCTAAGATGCAGCTATTTTCTGTTAGTGTTTTGGAGGCAAATTCAAATCCCCATCTTCCTATCCCATTCTTAGTTACGTTTACCACACTACTCACTGGCCTGCTCTGCCTATTTAACTTCCCACTTTTCCTTGCTTCAGTGCCCATTATTCTTATTGGTTTACCCTGACTCGTGGTGTGTTTTCTCTGTGTTATTCTAGTTCCTGACTCTTGCCTGTTTTCACCTGTGAATGTTTGTCGCCTGCCCTGACTACACTCTTGTACCTTTGCTTCACTTACTGACTATCTGTGTACTGACATTGGCTCTTTTCCTGGTTCCTATTTACTTTCTTCTTCTTCTTCTTTTGTACCACACTTTGGATAGTGCTCTAGCACTAGTCATGCCCTGTCTGCCAGTTTTGCTTTGGTTCCTTTATGTATTCCCAGCCTCAGCCAATATAACCTGCACTCTAAGTCTATGGGGCAACCGATCCTGGTAAGGCGCTACAAGTCGTGGCTTGTCTATTGGTGGATTTAGATTGGGGTATCTCTAATAAAGAAATACCCAGGGATCCGGAGTGTTAAAGAAGTATACACAAGTGTAAATATTCTTTAACTGTATGTATGTATTTATAGTTTATTTATAAAGCATTACTTGGGGATGCAGCGCTGTACTGTAATTAATAAAATACAATAAAGTCATACAAGTGGGATAAATAGATAGTTCAGTACATAAATGTATAATATATGTATTATATATGTATAATATATGTATTATATAAATAGAAGTGCTAGAGCTTTACTAGAGCTTTGCCACAAGAGGAAAGGAGGACCCTGCCCCATAGAGCTTACAATCTAGTTAGGTGGTTAACATACAGATACAGTGGAGTGGATATAAGCAGGGGTGGCCCGGGAGCCCAGGGGGGCTTATCTCCTTATTTTTTCTTATGACAGCTATAGCCTCCTCCCAGAAAACCACAGCGGATGAAGCACAGATAAGGGCCCCATCATAGTTTTGCTGGGGGGCCCAGTGATTCCTAGTTTCGCCACTGGATATAAGTGCTGGAGTGAGACGTATGCAGTGCAAATAAAACAATCATATACTATGCTGGTTACCAGATAGGTAGGATGTAAGGCTAGATTTAAACCTGCTGATTGAGGTTTTGTGACTTAAAGAGAGAGGAATAAAATTCCAGAGGATGGGAGCTACAAGAGAGAGAGGTTTTAAGGCGAGAAGAAGCAGTATGAGTGGGGGGGTCTGTACAGGAGCTAGTTCTGTGATGAACAGGGAGGAATGGCAGGAACATATGGGGACATCAGAGAAGAAATATAAGGAGGAGCAGTTGTAAATCAAATCAGGGCATTGTTCATAATTATGGTATTTAATATCTTTGTATGAATCTTATTACACAAAAGACTCCAGCACTCAACTACACATACAATTGTAAATGAATTGGGTAAAAGAATTAGACATGCATGCAAGCAATAAAGGGTAGACACCTGTCTAATTTCTTTACTCAATTAATTTATAATTGTATGTGTAGTTGAGTGCTGAATTCTTTTGTGTGTAATGTATAAATGGCCAATCCTCCATTGCACCGCACCTGAAAGTATTTTTGAATAAAGGTTTGAGCAGCATATGTTTGTATATACCTAATAATATAAATTATCTGCTCAGCACTAATAAAGTACAAGCTGTGGGCATTGTCCTAATAAAAAATCTTGATCTTTTTAGTGGTTTCTTTTTGAAATTGTTTGTGGTTTGTAGTTTATTTATTTGTAGATAAACCCTGTCTTAATGGCATACAATGGTGGGAACAGGGAGATGGTGTTCACTCTCTTTATTACCTTTTTAGATTTCAACAACTCTAGAAGTTCTTTGATCACAGCACATAATTGTCAGGCTACTCTAAATGTGTGATAAATTAAGCCTAGTAAATAGTAAAAATATGAGGAAAGTGATTAAATCTGACAATTTTCATGTTAGAATCTTGAGATGATAAATATCTCCTGCAATTAGTTACTCATTTACAGCAGGGGATTTGGCTTCATTTTGAAACTGTTATACATTGTGGCATGAAAAACTATTTCTTAAGAAAGGTACACACATCAAACCAAATTGGGAATTATTTGGCTTTCAGGAGCCATAATTAAAAATGGCAGCCAGGAATCAAATGAAGCCCCAAAGTTTTTGTAACACTTGCCATTGAAAGTGCAACACAATGACCTAGACAACACTTCACCAGACACTTGTTCTATTCTATTTTTCTGCACAGCATGGAGCTATTTCTGCTAAAATATTGATGACATTTTTTCGCCGAGTCAGACTGGTCTTACAAATCGTACGAAAATTCTATTAGACATTTTAGAAAATTTTATTGAACCAATAAATAGGCTGCACAATCGCTTATGCCAAAATATTAGCACAGCTGTGATTTTTTACGGATCAGACTAGCCTGGTGGTAGCCAGTCTGATTAACAAATTGGGTCAAAATTGGACATTGTGTACTGGGGAAGTAGACCGGTAGTTTATAGCTGGCGGGGGATAATTGATTTTGTAAGGTACACTTAGTAATGCACCATTATAGATATAGATTATACAATCTTATTTCAGTCCATGGGAAATATACTCTGTGGATACTCTGTGGTCTTCATAGTGCTTTATATGCACTCTTTAACACCAAAAGTAATTATGTTAAAGAAGAAAATTTTGATTAAAGTATATTGTAATTGCTTTAGTCATTATTTATTGTTGATTAAATAGATTTTGTTTGTGTTTGCCCTTCAAGCTCATAATGATGTTTTATGAGCGGTATGGGGATCGGTTGGCTATGCTGTTGGCCACTGTTTCTGAAAAAGGAATGGCCAAGCAAGCACAAAAGGTGTGGGGTAATGTGGGGTTTTCAGTCACTTTACCACATCTCACACTTGGTTTATTTGTATTGGGTTCTGGGCTTTTAGCAGATAATGGAGCGAGAGAGCCATACAATTCAATCCATCAGTGTGCAGTTTATTCAGGAAATGTAGTTTATTAAGGAAATGTAGTTTAATCAAGAGATTTGGTTTATACGGGTTCTTTCAGACCTCCAAAGGGTCCTTCCTCAGGAGGATGCACCTGGAGAAGGACCCTTTGGAAGTCTGAAACATGTTGTGTTACATCTAGCTTATATACTTGAGTATAAGCCGAGGTTTTCAGGCTTTAAAAATAGCCTGAAAGCTGAACCTCGGCTTATACTCGGGTCAATCTTACCTGCCTTCTAAATGTGGCCTCAAAGACAGGAGAGCTGGAACATAGACACGCACACACGTCGGCGCGCGCACTTACGCACCAAAGCCTATCACTGAGCTCCAATCAAGCCCCACTGCATATTCCTTCAGTGTGGGATTTACAATCAAGCCCCACTAGAAGGTCCCCTCAATACTGCAGGACTCCTGTAAACCACCATTGGTACCAGTACCGAAGAATAGCAAGGAAGTAGGTCTGCAGGTCGTCTGTGCAGGGCATAGAGAGTTTTGGTCTATGGGTTATAGGTGCGGGGGAGCCCTCCCC
Organism: Hymenochirus boettgeri; assembly: GCA_019447015.1. Classification (NCBI taxonomy): domain Eukaryota; kingdom Metazoa; phylum Chordata; class Amphibia; order Anura; family Pipidae; genus Hymenochirus; species Hymenochirus boettgeri. Next base: position 114,973 of record JAACNH010000113.1, read on the forward strand.
CCCCCTCCCACCCTCCAGTGAGAAATAATATACGAAAAGTGGGCCGAGTCCTCTATTTAGTGCAAAAAATGTGTCTTTATTTAGGCATGAGAGACAGGCAGAGCACAGATACACCAGACTCCCTGACGCGTTTTGTGACCACTTCATCAGAGGGATCACGAAACGCTTCAGGGAGTCTGGTGTATCTGTGTTCTGCCTCTCTCTCGTGCCTAAATAAAGTCACATTTTTTGCACTAGATAGAGGACTCAGCCCACTTTTTGTATATTGTTTTGGAGCCCTTTGGTTCATTTGAGGTTTCCGGTGCTTCTTGGTGTTTGGAGTCCTCCGGTACGCACATATGGTTGACATCCTTCTTATCTCTCAGCCTGTGAGAAATACATAGTAATATGTCTACTCAGTCCAATCATTTAAGCATACTCATGAGCCCTACCTAACAGTTGATCCAAAATAAAAAAAACAGCCGAAAAGGGAAAAAATCCTTCCTGACTTCAAATGGCAATCAGAATTTAATGAAATTACAATTATTACAACTTACTTAGTTTCACTGTTCTCACTGTAAAGAAAACCTTACTTGAAGATGATGGCGAATGTTTAAACATTTTGCTTCCAGTAGCTTGAATATAATCACCTTACCCCTCTTTTCTTTTCCTCTTCCAAGAAGAGAAGCATATTCACATAAGACATAATTCTTGGAAAGTCATGAATTACCTGCACAGAAAAAAAGAATATCTTTGAGAGTGGGCATAATAAGTTATAGAGGCAAGTACAGGTTGGACCTAGCACTAGCACCTTTTTTACTGCATTTAAAAGCACTTTTGAAAGGTTCTTTATCCCTGTTGTTGAATCATCTGCTCTATGCTAAGAGCTCAAACAGAGGGAGTACCAACATTTGCATGTGCAGTGGATATCTCTCCCCCCATTTTATAATCCATAGATTTGGAGGCTGGATCAGAGTTTTTATCTTATTTTATCTCATTTTATTTTGGCGGTTTTTATCTAGTTTTATATCTGATTTGCTGACCTTCTAAAGAATAAAGCATTTGAAGACTACAGGTTGATGTAAGCTGTCCTTTTATATTACATTTTTATATGGTATTTGTATCAAGGTTTTAGACTGTTTTTTATGGTTCTACTATTGATCCGTTTTTTATCTATTTATTTTATGTCTATGGTGTGGAAAGTTCACACAGCCTAAATACAGACTTTCAGGAAGTTATGATTGCTTAATCTTTCCAGCAATAACTCCTCACAAATTTTACCTAGAATTTATTATTTATTTACCTCCCATCATTTATAAATGGCAAGGTGGGACAAGTTTTGGCACATGCAGGATTTCGGTCACATCTGCTTTTAAAATGCCACCTGCATTTTACTAAGGCCAGTCCCACTTTGTTCCAGTTACACATATTTTAAAGGGTAACTGTGGTCATAAATTCTTCCAAAATAGTAATAATTATATAAAAAAACTCCCAGGGTACCTTCAAGATAAAACCTAAATCACATCTCTAGATAAAATTTGTGAGAAGTTATTGCTGGAAAGGTTCAGCAATGTAACTTCCTGGTTGAACTCTTCCTGTTTTTAGCCATGTGACCAGCTTGTAGTCATCTGACCAGCCTCTGCCTGCATTAATAGGCTCCCCTTCTTAACTGTCAATCTTTTCCTCAGGTACTTCCTTATTTCCCCAGCAATAAGTCTTAACTGAGCATGCTTCTCCCCTGGGGGAAAAGGGCCGGCAGTGGTCAGGTGATGTCACTCAACCTACTGGAAGCAGGAAGTTTGAACATTCACCCCATTGTAATTTCTCACAGGCTCCAGCCAGAGATGTGATTGTTGGCTCAGTGTAAAGGATATACTGCAGGCTTTCATTTAACCCTAACTTGTTTTGAGACCATAGTTGCCCTTTAAAGACCACTATTTTTGCCTTTGACTTTTGCAAGTGTATAATGTGCTTAAGATAGCAGAAAGGTGAAGGTTCTGGCCAATGAACTTAAGGACATGGTTAATGAACTGGAGGGCTGACAACCCTTTCTAATGAACTGGAGGGCTGGCAATTGGTTTAACAAATTCCAGTTTAATGATGAAGGTTTTAAACTAATAACTGACACTGTTTATATGGGGTTTCATACATTGCTCTGCTTTCAGTTTCATTTAAAGTTCTTCCCAAAGTTCTAACAAATAGAATATACTGTGCTGCTTCTATTACTATAATGGTCTGGGCAGAAGTTTATAGGAAGCTCCCACCACCACACACACGCATTTTCCAGACTGTCAGCCACTGTTTTTTTTTTTTTTTTAACTATGTGCTGCCTTACTAGTTAAACAGTGACAGGCAGTGTCTCCCAGACCACATACACTGAGGATTGCTCTTCATGACTGTCCCTCTGTACCTGTTACTCCTACCAGAGTTAAAGCATCAGGGGAGGTCCCTGTCTGAAAGGCATTGGCTTCCAGTCTGCAGTGTCAGGTATGAATAAAGTTTAAAATAAAATAATAAACACAGAACTTCCATTTTCTTTTAAAAAAAAAAAACCACTTTATTCATACCCAACACTGCCGTCGGAGACTATAAGAAATCTGGGACTTCGATTTACAACCGGGACATTCAAGAAGCAATCCGGGGCAGCGGGACATGTGGAAATCCGTGTATCCGGGGCAGTTGGGAAGTATGTAGAAATGTGATTTATGGTTCATTTTGTTTGGAGACCATAGTTACCCTTTAAAATTAAAGATGTTTGGACCATTATAACACGGGGAATCACCTGAACATAATTTATTTTAATACTTTAATTAGCCTGTAAGATTGTGCATACAGGAATGGCAAGTAATACATTTTACAAGAAACTTCAGCACAGAGCTACACATTAAGAGATAAAATTTTGTCATAAATGCAAGCAATAATGGGTAATCGGCTGCAATAAGGTTAAAAATGTACACATTTAGTTACATTGTTGCTTCAGCTGACATCCCTGACATGTTCTTAGTCCTACAGTCCTAAATTAGTAGAATTTGTATATTCCCTAGGGGTAAAAGACCTGCTTGTCTCTTGACTCGAGTCTAAACCGAGGGTTGACTTTCTCCCATAGACAGCCCCATAGATAGTTCCATAGAGAATCCAATGCACAGCCCCATAGAAAGTTACAAATGTAGCACTGTACACAGCCCCATAGAAAGTTCCATACGTAGCCCCATAGAAAGTCCCATATATAACCTCATACACAGCCCCACAGAAAGCCCATAGAAAGTCCCATAAATAGCCCTATACCCAGCCCCATAGAAAGGGGCATGTCAATCACCAGGGAATGAGTGGGCAGGGTTAGGGCATTCTAAGGCAGATGGGTTATGAAGTTATGGGTGTACCAGGGCAGAGAGTGGGAAGTCCAGGGGCGGGGTTTCCGTTAGGAGTTTGGGGTAACCTCAAGGAAGCGCGGGAGACTCCAGTACCTACTGGGAGAGGTGAGATCCCGATACACAGATGTGCCCTGCATACCTTTCTGTGCAGCCTGGGCTGATCTATGAGTGAGCAGGACAACAATTGCCTAACCCAGCAAAATCAAGAGGATTCTGTGTGTTACAGGGTACAGTTTTTGTTGTCCCAGGGCTATGTGTTTTTGTCCAGCTGCTCCTTCAAGCATCTAGATCAGCCCAGACTCGAGTATTAACCAAGGGGAGACTTTCAGGATGATTTAAATGGTAAAATCTCTCAGTTTATACTCAAGCATATTCATTATTTGGTATAACCTTTTCCAAGGAATACAGTCTATATCGTTAAAAAAACATATTAAGCTTCCCCAAAAGGGACAAAAAAAAGCATGCGCAGAGAATAAGCATAAAATAGAGTTTTTGATCTTTAGCTTTTTATTATTTGTATACACATGTTTGCTGCTTAAAATCTAAATAATATAATTTAACGGTTATAACTATGCAGGACGCAGATATAGATGAGACACAAAGTATTGTAGTGTCATACCATCTAACTATTAGGTTTGAGATCTGGAACATCGGGACATGCTCCACAAAACATTGATGGGGTTTATGCAGTGTTAACCAAGCTTAGTTAGACCCCACCACAATGCCAGAAATTGCTGTCAGTGCACATAGAATCTAGCACATTTGTCATCCATTTTTTTTTTGTTTATTTGGAGCTAATACCATGCTTTCATCATTCTATAATATATATCTTTACTAATAATTACTAAGATTGTTTACAGTGTGTTTCAAAATGGTGCATGTAACTATCAGAGGCATCATGTACAGTATTCATTACGGTATAGTATTCATAACTAAAGCTTAAAAAGTCAATAGGATGACAAATAATTTATTAGTGTATTCAAATTACTCTTAAGTGACTACATATATTGAGAAAAAATATTTGGTGATATGTTTATTTTACATGCTGTCGTTTTCAAATATCGATGTATACTGGTATAGCTATACATAAGAAAAAGAAATTTAAAGTAAAATAGAAAAAGAAACCAAAAACTGACCTTCAAGTGTTTATCTATTTAGACAGGCAGCCTAAGTGAAGGGTCTGGGATATTGCTGTATATATATATTGCTATATTCTTAATAATATTATATTAATAATAATATTATATAATAATACCATACTTCTCTTTAGCGAGCTACATAGCCCCTTAACATTTTGTAACCTATAATTCCTGAACCATTTTAGATATTTCTTATATTTCTCTCCTTTACGCATTTCCCCTTTTATATACCCTTTCTCATTATATTATATACTCACATTTGCATTTAAGTTTTAAATTATCTTCCTGAAATAGAGAGAGAAGAAAAAAACAATAATTTTATAGACAAAAGATAATAACAAAAAATAAAGGTAAAAGAGGATTTAAAGTTAGAAATCTTACCCAAACCCATTTGACAAGGAAAAAAAAGTCTACTAAAATCCCCTATGTGTAGATATGTGTGAAAGAATCATGGGATAGCCAAGCTTGAGAGTAAACCCACCACGATTACCCCAAACCGGTTATAATGCAAGTGTATTAAAGTGATAAATGATTAAAAAAAATTATATTGGCCATATAGACTACATGGCCAACAACTAACAGCAAGTGAGATCAAAGAAAGTCTGACTGCTCTGCATTTTACAATTTTTAAAATAAACACCTATCAAACCTAAAAATCCCACCACAAACTATATTTTCAAGATGCACAACTTAAGCTACATAATGGTTTCTTTCATTTATACTGCCCAAAACGTCAGAATAGAACGCCAAACCATTAAAGGCTGCCATTACAGCTAAACATTCCAGCCACTTCTGAATGGGTATTGTTTACAGTTTTTTTAATCTAAACACACATTTACCTCCAAAATACAACTATAAATTTTGGGAAAATACATATCTCCAGCTACATACTGGTTCCATTCTGTCATTTATACTATATATGCAGAAGTCCAGATGCATAGAAATGTGCATTTTTCCTAAACTGAAGAAAAGAACTTAAAAATTCATTAAAAGTTCTTATAGTTTAAAATGGGGCTAATCAGATCTTATTTAACATTTGAAAGCTAACATCTGATTGGTTGGGGCAAAATTAGCACTTGAATCTCCCTGTTAGACTCATATAAAGGAAAAATACTATCAATATAACATCAGCTACATGTCCACAATAGAACAGTTTTTCCAGATTTATGGGTATTTTATTGCTGAAATTAATTAGTTTTTCTATACTTTTACAAATATGTTTAGAAAATTATTGTTTTTTTTTCTTTTTTGGGGGGGTAAATGCCATTAAAAACATTATAATGCGCTGACATAACCTTATGGATAGGGGCTCAGAGTCCACTGAGTATTTTTGTAAATGTGGAATTTCTTAGTACTATTTGTACTAATCTCCCTGTAAGGGAGCCAATTATAATTTATAGGCTGCAGTTCATACTCAGGCTGCCTTTGAAATGGCATTAACAAACTATTTTAGAAACATTAACGTTCAGCTATTTAGCACTATCATTCATGGGTTTGAACATGCAGAATTCCTTATGAAGAATAATCCCTTTTATAAATGAAAATCAAACTTATTGATCACAAAAAGGTCCTTATTGCAGCACAAGGCTTTAAAAGGCCATATTGCAGTGTCATATACTAAAATCATTATCATTGGTGATAAAGTGTGATAAAAACGTTTGCCACATACTGTCTGAGTACATTGATACCCTAATATGTTTAGTTTTTCCTAAAGATCTGGCTTTAAGGGTCCCTTCAATACAAAATAGTACTAAGAAATTTCACATTTACAAAAATACTCAGTGGCCTCTGAGCCCCTATCCATAATCAAGTCAGCGCATTATAATGTTATGTCGGCAATTACCCCCCCCCCCCCCCCCCCCCAACAAAAAAATCTCTAAACATATTGGTAAAGGTATAGAAAAATGTATTATTTTCTGCTATAAAATGGGTTCCATTCACATACAGGAGTTGTATAGTTGCCAATCTCAAAAAAAATTACATTCCATCCCATCTATTTTGATTGTTTGTACAACATAATTTATTTCACTGATCATTTAATTGAACAAAATGTGTATCATTTAATTTTTGTGTTTTTGTTCCACTTTTTATTTTATTCCCATTCCCAAATAGGATCTGATCATAACAAACATGAAATATGGGAGTAAGTGCCAGTTTCCAAGTCAAAATCAGATCGGAAAAATCAAAAAGTGATTACTACATTGGCACAGATTATGATCACCTTTTATTGATCTGTGCTCCCATCTTTGCCATCTAAATAACTTTTTAAAAAATCTACATCAGGCTATTAAGTTATACAAGGAAGTCGTTGGGAACACCTGGAATTGTTGAATGTAGATTGCAGCTCTTGCTAACAACTTTCATTTTATTTAGTAACCTCGCTGTGTATTTTTGAGCGGGCCATTGCAGTTCATTGTTGAAAGCACAGATTACTCTGGGAGTCAGAATATTAAAGGGCATCTATAGTGGGAAAATTTTTTCTTTCTTTCCATGTGTTTTATAATTCCCCACAACCCCCAGAGTGTCTTCACTTTTTTTTAGATTCACTCTCTGTCCTGAGATACACCAGTTAGAAGAATACGTGATTGCATTCCTCTACTCCTACTTGGACTGTCAATCAAATCCTAGTGACGTGATCCCCCCTCCCTGCTCTGTAATAAACATAGAGATAACAGCATTAGCAGGGGGAGAGAGGTAGCTTTCATGGTAGATATAAGGCTGCACTTGACCCCCCTTCTTGATAGACTTCACTGATTGATGATGGGTCACAAAGAGAGAGATCGTAAACTGTACAGAGCTTCTTCTTCCGTGTCTCCAGGACAGCTTGCTTTCTATTGGCCACTGTGCGTGGGTGTGTTTTTCAGGATGTTGAACTTTTAACTCCTACTGCACATGATAAGCTTGTCGGTTAGCCGGAGTTGAGATATGGAGGAGGTAACAGAGGGGAGGGGGAAGGGGGGGAGTGCTGCACACAGATCTGACACCATGGTTAAACAGAGTCACTGACAGAGATAGTATTAAGGCAGCACAGAGTACATGAATTTAACTTTGCAAAGGGGCAATGTGTTTTTTTCACTATAGATGCCCTTTAAATGAAGAAAAGTTATTTTTGCAATATAATTTGGTATTAATAATACACTTTTGCTTTCATTTTGCCGATTGCTTAGTGTCTAAAATGTCTTTATAAGTTTAGTTGTTTTCTGTAGTATATTTTAGACTATATTTTCCAATGCTTATGACTTTTAATTTCCACTACTTTAATTTGAACACTTCTGTTAATGTAATGTATTAGAGCCAGACAAATTAGAGAGCCATTAAATATTTATTTCAGAATCGATTTTTATAGGCAATGCTAATCTCTAACAAAACCTCTTACTGACATTTATCATGAATATCCATTTAGATCATTTATTAAAATACAGAACTTCAGCAGTCGTTCAAAGTGCTTAGCTTTCAGAACCGTAAAGGCAAACCCATTAAATAATGTTTTTAACGTCAATAGTTTTTATTATTTTGTGTCCCTCCCCTTCATAGCTAAACTAGGGCAAATTTTGAATTTAATAACATTAGAATTCAACATTATAGCTCCACTTAATTGTATTTATGTTCTAGAAATTAGTGTTGTATAGTGCAGTAAACATCAGATACTGAGCACTGGAAACAAAATTGCTCCCTTAAGTTTGACAGATGGTAATATTCTCAGTGTGATTTGTCCTAATTTCTTTGAAATTTTCCAATCTCATAGACAAAAGATATTATTAAAACAGTCTGTTGCATGCATCATGAAGCTCGTTGTATTTATGTGTGTATATACACATACAGCACAGTCTCTTGCAAATGTACTGTATACAGAATGAACACACCTATCAGACACCATATGTGTATAATCACTAATTTAGGAACGCAAATAAACATTGTCTAGTGTTTAATTGTGTTTGCACTTTTGATATTTAGGGACTTTGTCTTCATATCCATAAGTTATTAATGTTTCCAATTACAACTGATTCTAGTTTTTTTTAAATAAAATTGTTATTATTATTATTATGGATTTATATAGCTTCACCATCTTCCATAGTGCTTTACAATTACATAGTTATACATTACGTACAGGGTAATACATATTATACAAAGTCATACATAATACATACGCAGGCAATACGTAATATAAATATACCGAGTGATGAGCTATTTATAGCAATACCATGATACAAAGGGAAAGAGGACCCTACCCAAAAAGCTTACAGTCTTGAGGAAATGGGGGTGAGACATAAGGTGATGGGAATCCGTAGACTGTAAATATATTGGCAGTGGAGTGTTAGAGGCGGTTAGGATCAGGCTGGGTCAGTGAGAGGGTTAAAGTCTAGGCCAGGTTATATGCTTGCCTGAAGAGGTGGGTTTTAATCTTATGTTTGGTGAAATGAGTGAGGAACAGATTTAGAAAGGGAGTTCTAGAGCAGAGAAGCAGCACAATCAACATCCTGAATGCCGGCATAGAAAGAGTTGTCAAGGATGGATGAGAGGAGGAAATCATTTGCAGAGTGGAGGTTGCTTCTGGGACGGTATCTGTTGTGTCTGATGTATGGAGGGGCTGTATTGGATAGTGCTTTATAGGATGGGGTTAACAGCTTGAATTGGGTCCTTTGCATAATAGGCAGCCAGTGGAGGGACTGACCGAGAGGAGAGGCATTAGAGAATTGAGAAGAGAAGTGAATGAGCCGGGCAGCAGAGTTTAGGATGGATTGAAGTGGTGCCAGGCAGTTGTTTGGCAAATGATTCAGGCATGGATTATTATTTTAGAAGCTTAATTTGAGAGGATGGGACAAATGCGGGAGATGTTGGAGCCGACAGGAGTTGGTAAGCACGTTGACATGGGGTTTGAAGGAAAGATCTGAATCTAGCATTTTTCCAAGGCAACGGACATGAGGAGATGGGTATATCAGTGTGTCATTAATATTAATAGTAAGACTAGGGCGGGGAACAGAACGTGAAGGTGGGAAAAGGACAAGTTAAGTCTTTTCCATGTTTAGTTTGAGGAAGCGGAAGGACATGAGGACAAGGCAGAGATGGCAGTTGGGGACCTGGGATGTCAATGTAGGGAGATCTGGGCAGAGATGTAAATATGGGTGTCATCCGCATACAGTTTATACTGAAATTCAAATGAGCTAATGAGTTGTCCATGGCCATGATGTAAGTGGGGAAAAGAAGAGGACCAAGTATTGAACCCTGCGGTACCCCCAAAGGGAAGGGGGCTAGGGGTGGAGCTAATTCCATAGTGTGAAACACTAAAGATGCTACCAGAGAGATAGAAGATAGCCAAGAAAATGCAGTATCCTGGATACCTAAGGAGGCCAGGGTCTAAAGAAGTAGAGGGTGATCAACAGTATCAAAAGCAGAGGACAGGTCAAGAAGAATAAGCAGAAAATTGTTCTGAAGATGTTACCATATTTTTGTATCCTTAATTTGTAGGGAATTTTGAAGATTAAAAATATGAGAAATATCCTTTAAGTTAGTGTGGAAAGGATAAATCCGATGTTGTTTGGATTGAATGTGCTGCTGTGCTACAGAGATATACTTTTAATGACTATTAAAATAGAACTAAACCCAATTTTTTACACTCTAGAATCTTAAAATATCCCCTTTAAAAACACCAAATAAACTGTAAAATCCTACTATAGTAAATCGCATTAAAGTCAATTTAACCCACTATAGACCTGGATAAAATAACACTGTGTATGTACAGTGAATGGCCACACCCCTGACCTCAGTCACATGCTTCTTTGCCTAATCTTTCCTGTATTGGATAGAGACTACTAGTGGGTGCGACCAACTTTAACAAGTTCCTTGTTAAAGTATCTTAGTACTGAGCATGTGTAAAGAACACAATGGTCAGTGACCAAACTGTGTGATACTAGAACGCTAGGAAATAAAACATAAACTCCATATTAAAAAGTTAAATTAGCCCCATTTCAACCATATCATATCAAAATGGGATGTGAGACACTGATTACTGCTCTTATATTAAGGTGCTCTTACTTCTGAAAGAGTGTTCTGATTAGCTGCCTCTTGATTGTATTCAGCTGTGATGCAGATCCAATCAGGACTCGTTAGCTTTTTGTTGATTGCCTGTATCACAGGTGCAGGCTTTAAAACTCAGCACACACTCACATTTATCAAATCATTCAACATTTTAAAACCACTGTTAATAGAAACAATAAACACTTATCAATATAATCACAGAACCACATTCTCTGAACCTATTTTATTTTTTTGTTTTAGGGTATCTCCACCACTTTTTGCTCAATTTTATTGAAGAACGGGAGGTACAGGAGCTGTGTCTTACCTCTCGTTCTCCAATAAAACTTTCAGGAGCCGGGAATGAAGTAACTTTCCCGGTCTCTTGCTTCTCTGCTGCGACTGTGTGCGCCATGCGCATAGGATACAGAGTCCGCTAGAGAACTCTCAAAGGACGCGGCGGAGGAGCGAGAGACCGGGTAAGTGACGTTCATTCCTGGCTCCTCACTGTTTTATTGGAGAACGAGAGGTAAGACACAGCTGTTTATTTTATCAAATGGAGGTACACTAATTGCACTTCCTTTCCCTATGCTGCATCACCACATCAGGAGAAAAAAAAGGAAAAAAAGTAATTTGACTGTCCCATCCAGTTGTTTTTGCTCTATAAAATGTATTTTACTTTGCTTCACATTGATCACATTCAGGGCTGTGAAGATTGCCACAATTTTCCTCTGGAGAAATTCCAGCGATGTGACAGGGAAACTACAGATGATTGCTTTACATTGGCAAAAGTGTGCTTTCTCAAAAATGGGAATTGATTGGAAGCAATTTGCCTGTCAGATAACCATGATTTCCCCAGAGGAAAGTTATGGGGTCAGAGTTGTAACCTAAATGAAACAAATTTACACCAAAGCAAACAAGGCCTTAGCACATAGATGGCCCTGGGTAACATCTGAGGTTCTCAGGTTGGGCTATGTATGCCTGAGATATTTATCACCCGTGGCATTGTTTTTCTATATAACTATGGAGTAACACCTGAGAAAAGGGGCAAGCTTCCCACTGAAACGTTGTGGGTTAGTTGGATCAGCACTAATAATAAAAATTGTCGCTGTTTTACTTTTTGAATATACTTTACTCATTTTTTTCAGATTACTCAGTTTTGTCTCTTGAAAGCCAGGGAGGAAATAACACCTCCTATTATACCTAAAGTTACACATGTCACTAATAGACACTCCTATATAGTACTGGCTGCTTTATTGACCGTCATCTCTGTGACGGAACTACAGCTCTCAACCTCAGACCAAACTGAGCTTTCCCAGCTCACAGGGTCAAAACCAGGTTGAGGGCTGCCGTCACTTATCATATACCACTTACCAGGTATATAAAACACTGCCACCACCCACACACTAACGGCTGTGGGAACCGATACCAGTGACGATACCACAACTCTCAACCTCAGACCAAACAGAGCTTTCCAGATCACCCGGGTCAAAACCAGGTTGAAGGTTGTCGTCACTAACATATACCCCTTACCGGTATATAACTACACAATAACCCACTTACTAACGGCCATGGAAACCGATACAGCCTTAACGGTTAAATGTAAATAATACTAATTACTGTACACTCGCTGCCACACTCAGGCAGGAATAGTACCAGATAATACAACAAGACTAAATGCAATTACTACACGTAGCGTCTCAGAGGACAGGATTCTTACTTAGTTTGTTAGAGCACTAGGAGAATCAGCTTAACGATTTTATAGAATATCGTTTAATAAAAGAAAACAAAAACGGTGCAATAGTGGTTACAAAAAAATAATATAAACAGACATACAAACAAGCAACGTAAAATAAAGGGAAAAGGGAAAAATACTTAGATGGTGGTCACAGTCCAAGTCTTAAAAGAATAAGCCATTTGATGAAAAAGAGTTCCTGGCTCCGGTACTTTGTCCACTTTGATGTTTCATAAGAGTAAAATCAGAGACTCCTTATCTACCCCCAGAGCAAGGAGGGCAAATGATTTACCCCAACCAATCACCAACAGGTTTGGCTGGACTGAGGGTGGTGTCAGATATGTGATTACCTATGGAAGACACACCCGCAGTGACATGTGTTTTACAGAATCATATTCTGTGGCCCAAGGTGCTACCAACTGGAAATCACTAAATAGTTATTGTCATGAATTTACCAGTTGATAGAAACCAAACATGACAGATATGGAAAATATAGTTAACCAGACGACATAAGGTAGGTTCCCAGCCTCTAAGGCCTACATAACTATGTTTGGGTTGTACCGACTGGTCTCACCTACCTGGAACCATATTTCATATCGGCTTGCCATATTCTATTACATAGGCAGAGTTATGTATAGGTTATGGAAAAGGGGATTGTGCCTTTATCATAAGTAAACCAAAGGTCACATTCCTAGGTCTGTTTGACCTCCTGCTGAGAACAGGAGACTCAAGTCTCCTGTATCCTTTAGAAGTAAGCTACAAGGAATAACAATCCTTGGCATCCTGCTGGGTTTCATGACACTTCCACCAAATGGTACCGAAATACAGCTGAAAAGAGGAAAACACACATGTGCAAATAAATAAACAAATGGGATCCTACTATTACAGACATTATATAATTAATAATTATACTAGATCTGCTTATAGCAGGATCCATATCATGACAATCTCTTTTTCTTAAAAAGTCTCGACCCATATTTTGCTCTTTGTGGATTTATATATTTGTAATGTATACTGTAAGTGATGAAAATGATAATGGAAGCAACAGTAGAATATTTCCTTACAGTCACTCAGTTATAGCTGGTCTTGCACAAAGTGAAACTTTTTAACACGCAGGCAAGTCATGCATTCACGCTCAGTATCTATTGGGTTGTGAAGAAGAGAGGAAGGAAATAATCCAATAATAATAATAACAGAATCAGACACCCGGCTGGTGTGACTTCTTTATTATTACAAATAATGAACCTTTCCTTAGAATGCAAACCTATTATGTCACTTGTCGTCCTGTGGCCATGTGCTTTTATAGGGTGAGACAATTTCTTGGTAACATAATAGGTTTGTATTACATGGAAAGGGTGTATTATACCTTATATTATGTATCTGTGTATTTTTTATGATTACTTCCATTTTTGAATTCAATGTATTTTAAAAATATACAGTATTTGGTCCCCAAATGGCCATATTAAAAATAGATATACATTCAACATGCATACAAAGAAAACTGCAGGAGAAGCTTTATTTCTTATTATTACACAGATAAGTGAGAGGGGTTCACTTACACAGTGCCGCAGTACTCTTTTCTGGGGTTCAATTCAATATCGGTTAGCGCGACTTTGACCCCCTTCATTGTTCTGGTTGTGCAGTTATTGCAAAAGACACCAGTACAGCTGGCGCACTGACTATTTAAAGTCGCCCTGTGGGTAAATACCGAAATCCTTTTGGATTTACCTAGAACCACACAACAAATATTGAATTTGCTGTGAGAGATTTTCCCATAGCGATTGAGGCTCTGGAAAGTCTCCCTAAAAGTGTTTTGTATTTATTGAATTTTCACTGTCCCTTTAGGATTTTAGATTCTGTAAATGTTGTGCTTTTTTATTTTGCGTTGTTTCTGTTTTCGCATTCTATGTTTAGTGGCTCTCCTGCTGTACAGTGTTATAGCAAATTTACAAGTAATGATGTTTGTATTGAAGACGTCTCAGTGATTTGCTGACATTATTTTAAGGAGCATTTTTGCATAAATCTATGTAACACTAAAACAGAGTCAAAATTAATATAAAATAATCTGTGCCATATTAGGAATTATTCTCAGACATTTAAGCACTAAAATTTCTTCTCTAAGCCTTTTTCATTTTTTGCAACAGAACACTAAATATCTGAGAGAGTTGTTTTCTCTATGGGTAGCCATGTTATATTAAATTTTCATTATTTATCTCTATCATAGATAAAACTTCTACTTGGGGGGTATCAAAGTGTTTATGATATCTAATTAGAAAAGTACAAGTTAGAGGAAGAGGAACCAGAAGCTGTAATTACTGGTTTTAGCCTGATTCACATTCATCATGTAGATGGGCATTTCAAACATGAAGTACTGCTTTAATAAAGCTTATTATAGTCTTTTTTTACATTAAAACTTACTTGTAATAATGGTCTCTTGTGTAGGGAAAAATATCTGCATATTGTGGAGAAATGCCTCTGTGCCAGAACATATGACAGCAGAGGTCTCTCCGGCAGATTTACTGTGCCATTTATGGATTATAGTTGCACTGAAGATTTCTGACTGGATACAGTATTGTATTCTTAAGAAGTGCATCATTAATGTAGCTATTGTTGAGGCCTAAAGTAATTAGTAAGTCAGCTCTTTTCTTCTTCTGCCAAGTTGATTAATAGGTGTACTTTATTTTTTATATAGGTCTAACTTTGTGGTCAACCCTTCCAAATGAAAATACTTTGAGGTAGAAGTATTTATATACACTATATAAATACACAGGTTATAACTGCAGTTATCAAATTAAATATAACATACACCATATTGAATTGACAATATAATCTGTTAAAAAGAAGCAAATATATCATATTCAGCCAACATAAATGAACATTCTATCTCCTTTATCTCCATGATCATGATGCCACTTTGGATTGTCCTGTCGTTTTTACATAATATTATAGAATTTACATTTTGCTAAAACAGAATTATACATATATTCATAATATTTATAATCTCTTAGATAAAACCTTTTCTTGGGAGTATCTGTGTTTTTATGTCTGTGGTGTTCTCCACACCCTATCCTTATACCTAGTTTAAAATCTCCAACCCTCTAGACATCGTCTCCCATAAAACAGCTTTGCCACTATTATTGAAGTACAACCATGCCCTACTAAAGAGCCTGTAGCTGACAGAAAAGTCTGTTTAGTTTTGTAAAACCTCAGGGATGTGTTCTAGGAAAGGCCTTATTTTAGGAGTAAGAGCAGCCATTTACTTAATTGTTTGGTGACCAGTTTCACTTTAAGGACATTTTGCTTTAGAAGTTACAAACTATTGGTTAAGTCATTCTGAATTGAGAAAGCCAGTCGGATGACTAGCGAAACGTCTTCAAGAACTACATTTCAAGTCCAGTTGATCTAATTGAATACAACAGATATACCATGACCTGGATGAATGAGAACCTTCACAAGCATATTGGTTAACGTTTGTTTTTTTTGTCATTTCCATGACACCTTAGTCATTGATAAAAATTAAAAAAATATGGTTGTAATGAAATCCATGTTATTCTTTTATACCTAAATTAATACATTTCAGCAACTTCCTAATATGCACAATTTTATTTGCCTGGTGTTTGGGCATTATTTTTCATCTCCGATAGTAAAGCCATCTGATTTTATGAGTAGTATATATGCTTGATTCAAATTAATGTTTCTGTTTTATTAAAATATAGCAGTAATTAAACTATGTAATTTTTTTAGGATGATTATTGTTTGATCTGCTTTATAATCACTTGTAGCTCTCTTTAACCTTAAAAGACTTTCATATAAAATGTGTGCTTTAGGCAGCGATTAGTCTCATAAATTCTGCTTCATATTGTAGCTGTGTAATTATTGTAAAAGCCTTTAGGATAATAACAGCCTATTGAATACAATCTAACATAGTGCTTGATTCCTTCATAATGCCCCATAAAGAAGCAAATAACTTGTTATAAAATACAATAAGCCAACAAAAAGTTTTGAGTATTTTCTGTACGCATTTAACTATGTTTTATTTAAAAGCATTTAAGTTCTAAAACACCTACTGCAAAAGATTCTTATGTAATTGAATAATGAGAATAACTGCAGATTTATGGACACCAACAAATTGATGGGACTGGGAAGTTGATGTCACTCAATCATTAATATACCAAATTTGATTGAAACAGCAGCAGGGTTGCTTGGTTTGCATGTGTGCCATTTCCAAAGGACAGCTGCATCATAAAGGGCTTGTTGATGCCCTTCTCCGCTGCCTTCTGCATTTTCCAGTGTCCATAATTTTGCAAATATAAAACATTATTAAGTATAAAAAAACAATCCAGAAGCCAATCAAATAAATGGCATGCAAATCAAATTGCCCAGCTAATCTTTTTGTTGCTAGGCTGTGTGTGATATTGTGGTCGGCTCTATCTTACACATACATCTGATGGCCTTCTATGAATACAGATAATGGAAGTAAGCAGTGCTCTATTATATGTGTTTTAATTGCTTTTGATGCATGCTTCTTTTCTAAATATAGAATTATACATAAATAATATTTAGGCTACTTACTTTAAGTAACAGTATATTGAGGGTCGCACTCCAAGAAATAATTCTTATTGGTGACCACATATTAAAAACACAATGTTTCGGGGAGTATATGTGCCCCCTTAGATATCCTAGTGAGGGTTGGATATCTAGAGTAGTCTGCAGCCAGCGTTGGCTAGAGTGCATAGAACACTTTGTGTTTTTTGGACTATACTTACTTACTTTAGGTTACTTAATTTTATATGTAGTTGCTCATTTATTATTAGAACATAAAAAACATTCAAGGGCTTAGTTAATAATAATGTGTGTTATTCCCTTTTTAATACAATATGTCAAGATTTGTACAAGTCTATAGACCTGCAGTTAATAAAATCATTCGCTGTGCATGGTATAACAAAGATGGACTTGCACTCATCGACCTACATTGTTTCACCTCTGCTATGCACCTTTTGTATGCATCTGTCACAGAGTAATGACAAATTCTCAGGTTAAAGCTATTTCTGATTCATCAATTCAAATAATAATCACAACAGTGTTGTAAATGGCAGATAGTTGGTGTCGAACATAGCTTTCTCAGCACTGTAAGGGCAAGCAAAGGCAACAGAACAAGTTCTCTATTCGGTCATCCCAGAACACCCCCAAAGGCGATGAAAAGGAGGGAATTGGAGACAAAAGGAGGGAATTGTCACTTTATCAAACAAGGAGGAATGGGTGAGAAACTTGCCTAACATGACCCTGACCCAGCCAGAAATGGAAGTCCTGGCTAAGGGCTTGAACTTTTCCATCACTCCTAAAGTTATCCCTGTGGTGGATATTATAGCATAGCACAGAAGCCTCAATCCACAATAATAAGGTGCCACAGAGTGAGGCAGAACAACTTCGCCTTAAGGTATCTGCAGCCTTAGCCAGTGCTAAACCACCTTCCTCTAACCTGACCACACAGGAAAGAAGCCTTAACATCCCTCAAGAAAGATTCCAGTATCACCATTCTGCCTGCAGACAAGGGAAGATGCACAGTGGTACTCAACACCTCAGACTTCCATGCTAAGGTGGCCACACCGACAACAACACATATGAGGCTTTGACAAGGGATCCCACCAGCCGCTACAAGAAAAAGGTCATAGACTTACTACAAGAGCTTCAAAAGGATAAAGCCATTGATCGAGCAATGTATCATTGCCTCTACCCTGGTGAGGCACATCCATGTATATGGACTCCCAAAGATACACAAGGAAGGGCCACCACTAAGACCTATAGTCAGCAGCATCAACTCTGTAACATACAAGGTGGCAAAATACCTAGCCAACATCTTAGGGCCATTGGTTGGAAGTTCTAAGCATCACATAAAAAGGCAATGAGTTCCTGAATTTGCTGCAGGATAATTTTCTCTCACAGGTGGTTGAGGTTCCTACTAGAAAAGGAGCTCTGTTGGATCTGGTAATATCTAACATTGTGGAGCGCATTATAGATATAAAGGTAACTGGAGGCTTAGGGAATAGTGACCATGAAATAGTGGCATTTGGACTTTGTTATCGAAAGGAAAAGTGCGCTGGGTTAACAAAGACATTTAATTTCAGGAAAGCAAATTTTCCCAGGTTAAAAGCAGCTCTTCAGAATGTCAACTGGGATAATGTATTATCAGGTAAAGGTACTGAACAGAAGTGGACTGTGTTCAAGGGGATTTTAAGCCAGTTCACATCTAAATTTATACCCTTGGGAAATAAATGTAAAAAAAATAAATCCGCGCCCATGTGGCTGAATTCTGATGTAAAGAGGCAAATGGTAAGGAAGAAAAAGGCATTTAAAACCTTTAAGGCCGAGGGAACGGAAAGGGCCTTTAGGGAGTATAAAAACTGTAACAAGGAGTGTAAGAAAGCAATCAAACTAGCTAAAATTAATAATGAAGTTAGGATAGCTGAAGAAAGCATCACTAAGCCTAAACATTTTTTTAAGTATATTAATAGTAAGAAGATGAGGACTGAGAATGTGGCACCATTAATTAATGGGGATAAGTTAGTTACGGAGGATGGCGATAAAGCAAATGTCTTGAATAATTTTTTTTCCTCTGTATACACTATAGAAGATCCAAGTACAGATATCATAGAGTATAGTAGCAATAAAGGTATACAAGATTCAAGTTCACTTTGGTTAACCGAGGATATGGTACAGAAAGAACTAAATAAGGTTAATATTAGTAAATCTCCTGGACCGGATAAAATACATCCTCGGGTACTTAAGGAGCTAAGTTCAGTTTTATCTAGGCCATTGTTTCTTATTTTTGCTGATTCCCTCATGTCCGGTGGTGTGCCTCTGGATGGCAAAAGGCTGATGTCTATTCCTATCAAAAAGCGGTAGTCGTTCACAGCCGCCGATTATAATTACAGGCCTGTAAGTTTAACTTCAGTGGTGGGGAAGATCCTGGAAAGTTTAATAAGGGAACATGTTCTTGAGTATGTTTCAAGGACTGACATTATAAGTAGTAACCAGCATGGATTTAGGAGGAATAGATCTTGTCAAACTAACTTGCTTGGCTTTTATGAGGAAGTAAGTAGAAATTTAGACTCTGGCATAGCAGTAGATGTAGTTTACTTGGATTTTGCAAAGGCTTTTGATACAGTCCCCCATAGGCGACTAATGAATAAGCTAAGGTCTGTTGGTCTGGGGAGTCACATTTGTACATGGATAGAAAATTGGTTAATGAATAGGATGCAGAGAGTAGTTGTTAATGGGGCTTCATCATTATGGACTAAAGTTCTAAGTGGGGGCCACAGGGTTCTGTGTTGGGGCCGCTTCTATTTAATCTATTTATTAATGATTTGGAAGTGGGTATTGTCAGCAAGGTTTCTGTGTTTGCTGACGACACAAAACTTTGTCGACCATTAAAAACTTCAGAGGATGTGCAATCGTTGCAAGGGGATCTAGATAGATTATCACATTGGGCTGCTAAGTGGCAGATGAAATTCAATGTTGATAAATGTAAGGTGATGCATTTTGGACTTAAAAATCCTTGTGCTACTTATACTATAAATGGCTCTGTGTTAAGTGAATCTCTGTTGGAAAGGGATCTTGGAGTTTTGGTGGATAACAAACTTAAAGGTAGCAAGCAGTGCCAGGCGGCAACAGCCAGAGCCAGCATGGTATTGTCTTGTATAAAGCGAGGTATGGATTCAAGGGAGGAAAATGTAATTCTCCCTCTTTACAAAGCATTGGTAAGGCCTCATCTGGAATATGCAGTGCAATTTTGGAATCCTGTGTACAAAAAGGACATCTTTGAATGGAAAGGGTTCAGAGAAGGGCAACTAAATAATAAGGGATTGGGGGAGCTTGAATATGAAGAGAGACTGGAAAAGTTACAATTATGTAGCTGGAGAAAAGGCGCTTGCGTGTGGATATGATTACTGGGTATAAATACATTAACGGCCATACAATAAACTATCTGGGGCATTGTTCACCAAGAGAACATCAAAGGACACGAGGACATCCCTTAAGACTTGAAGAAAAAAGGTTTAGGCTTCAAGCTCGGAAAGGGTTTTTCACTGTGAGAACGGTAAGGCTATGGAACGTCTTCCAGTGGACGTTGTAATGGCAGGTTATTGGTCATTTTCAAAAAAAAGCTGGATGAGTTTCTGCAAACAAGAATGTTGCAGTTACTGGTATTGATACATAAAGTAGAGTTGATCCAGGAAATTTCAATTGCCACTTGAGTCAGGAAGGAATTTTTTCCCCTTCATAATTTGTTGGTTTTTTTTGCCTTCCTCTGGATCAACAGTTAGGCAGGAAATGAGGATATTGCTAGATGGGTTGGACTGGATGGACGTATGTCTTTATTCAACCTCAAATACTATTCTATACATCCAGAACTCCCAGGATTTCACCAACAAGATTGAAGATATAGTACTCGGTGCAGAAGAAACAATGGTGTCCTATGGTGTGACATCTCTCTTCCCCTGTATACCCACCAAGGAGGCTGTTGATATGGTGAGAAAATGGCTAGGCCAAGACAGTACTCTTACTAGTAGAACAGATCTTAACCCAGAACAGGTGTGTTCCCTACTGGACTTGTGCCTGAATACCACCTATTTCAAATACAGGGATAGGTTCTATAAGCATGGGTTTCACCCATTGTTGCAAACCTTTACATGGAGGAAGCATGGAAACACAGGCGCTTAACATTTAAGGGCATAGCACCCAGCCACTGGTTCAGATACGTGGATGACACCTGGGTTAAAATCCGCCAGAAGGAAGTAAAGCCTTCACAGAACACATCAACGCTGTAGACCAGAACATCAAATTTACAAGGGAAGAGGTACAAAACAACGCACTGGCTTTCTTGGACTGCTTGGTAAAAGTCAGGGAGAATGGTAAACTGGAAGTAGAGGTTTACAGAAAACCAACCCACACAGATCAGTATTTGATGTTTGACTCCCACCACCCTTTAGATCACAAGCAGGGTGTCCTCAGAACCCTGCAACATAGAGCAGAGAACATCCCCACTAGCACAGAGGTGAAGGCTAAAGAAATGAAACATCTCAAAGGAGCCCTTAAAACTTGTGGATATCCAGACTGGGCCTTTGCCAAAAGAAGTAGAAGGAAAGAAAAGAACACGAATACCAACAGTGAAGGGGAAAAGCAAGACAGGAGAAAGAACATGGTCATCCCATATGTAGCAGGGGTCTCTGAGAAATTAAGAAGAATTTTCAAAAAACACTGTATCCCTGTCTGCTTTAAACCAAATAACACACTGAGGCAGCAATTGGTACATCCGAAAGACCCAATACCGAAACACAAGAAAAGCAACATCATATACGCAGTGCAGTGAAGAGTGTTCTGATTTGTGTGTAGGAGAGACCAAACAGCAACTGCACCAATGTATGGCCCAAATCAGAAGAGCCAATTCCTCAGGTCAGGACTCAGCCATGTACCTGCATCTTAAGGAAAAAGGACATACCTTTGAAGATTGTAATGTCAACATCTTTTCAAAGGAACAGGACTGGTTCAAGAGAGCCAAGCCTGAATAGAGGTGGGGGGTTTCAACACCATCTGTCTGCCATGTACAATGCTGTTTTGACACCTTACCCTGGGCGTTCCTATAACAACTCTTAGCCACAATGCAATCATGCCTTGCATTTATAATTGCATTAACACCTGGCTGTGATATGCTAATTGGTACTTTCCAGGTTACATAATTACCAACAGATTCTTGTACAAGTCATTCTGAATTGAGAAAGCCAGTCGGATGACTAGCGAAATGTCTTCAAAAACTAAACTTTATGTCCAGTTGATTTAAACAATGTATTTAAGCTCTGCATTTCAAATAAAATGTTTTTCTTAAAAAGTAGTACTTTTTAATCCCACTGTTACAATACAATAGTGTATTAGTTATTTGCTCAGTTACTATCACGAGAGAAGTATTTTAATACTGTATATTTATTTGCTAATGCAACCAGAGCTTTATATCTTGTACACCTTGTACAGATACTATTCATCTATTTGTTTTCTGTATTTGAAAACTTTTGCATTTGATGGATTGGTATATGCTAAATTTAAATTATCCTGTACAACCTTCAATTCTTGGCTTATGGCGTGCTGTTTTCTTTGTATCTCAAATATGGATCTTTTTTCCCCCCATTAAATTGATTTTATCTTGACATTAGTTGTGAAGGCCAAAGACAGTGTGATTGATGGCTGTGTTTTCATGCTTTATACTTGCAGTTCAGATGACTGTTGGTCAATGGAATATTTCTATTGACCATGCCTTGTCCTTGGTTTAAAAATGTTAATTGTGTTTTCATATCTATAATGAATGTGATTATGGAACATAAAACTTTAGCTTTTCCCAACTTTCATTTGATTGTGTATTTAAATTAAACATACGATTTCAGGAAATTAGAACATTTTAGTGTGGTTCAGCAGGTTGGACCTGTACAAAGGATTTACGAGATAAGTCACCCTTCCAATTGTAATAGTTATTTCAATGGGATACCTACTGTCACCAATCCTCAAATCTGATGAAAAAGAGAAAAACAGCAAAAATGTATCTGTCGTTTGCCGTTCAAACTTGGTTTAGTTTATATCTGGATACTGGTTTAATTTTTCTGCAAGGAATTTTGAATTGTTTGGTCCAAATTTAACCCATGGCTCCCAAACATGCGATGAACCCAAAAAATCCACAGGAATACTTCAAAACTGTGCTCAATATAATAGAATTTATTGCAGAATATACTCACAGAATAAACATCCTATTCTAGGTAAGAATAGTTCTTCCTCAATCTGCCCTGCCTAATATTACATATGATTACATGATTGGAATATACAATATTGCATAGCAAACCTCTGATTACATTACATACTAATTATTGATTATATGTCACATATTATTTCTCAAGTAACTATAAATTACCCCTGAATAAGTGTCATTACCATATAGGGCAATACTATAATCTATACTAATAAAAGGCAAAGCCCTCACTCACTCATCACTAATTCTCCAACTTAACGTGGAGGCAGACGGCTTAAATTTGGCAGGCTCATTCATTGCACCTTACTTACAAAAGTTAAGCAGGTTTCGTTTCGAAATTCACCTGTAACGGTGAGTATCTACATTGCGCAGACTTATGGTTACCTAGCTTACAAGTATACAATCTATATGGTTGGTCCGATTCAACCAAATTTTGTATGCATATCTATTTATACTAATAAAAGGCAAAGCCTCACTCACTCACTCACTCATCACTAATTCTCCAACTTGCGTGGAGGCAGAGCGCTTAAATTTGGCAGGCTCATTCATTGCACCTTACTTACAAAAGTTAAGCAGGTTTCGTTTCGAAATTCCACCTGTAACGGTGAGTATCTGACATTGCACAGACTTATGGTTACCTAGCTTACAAGCTATACAAATCTATAGGTTGGTCATTTCAACCAATTTTGTATGCATATACTCCTTTACCAGTAAAAGGTTAACAAATATTTTTTTTTTATGTGGGGGTGAATGGGGGGGGGAATAGAATTTTGAACTCCTGTCACACTAACGGCTGGACTGATTTTTACCAAAATTTCGGTGTGTGCGGGGACTGGCTGAGGTGTAAGGGGAAGGGTTTGAGGGGGTGGACAGAGAGGAATAGTGGATGGTATTGGGGGCGGACGGGGAGGGGTGGTGGGGGTTATTTTCACCAAAATTTCGTAGTTGAATAAAAATATATTTTTTTTAGGGTGGGGTTGAATGGGGGGGGAATAGAATTTGAAATCCTGCACACTAACGGCTTGACCGATTTTACCAAATTTCAGGGTGTGTGCGGGGACTGGCTGAGGTGTAAGGGAAGGGTTTGGAGGGTGCAGAGAGGAATAGTGGGGGGTATTGGGGGCGGACGGGGAGGGGTGGTGGGGGTTATTTTTTCACCAAAATTTCGTAGTTGAATAAAAAATATTCAAGTTAATGAGTGTTGCATTATCGTAAAGCTTATTGAATTGTCTTTCTTTAATATATCAAGTGCCGAGTGATTACAGCAATCTTGATACATTATTGCTTTCTTACTAAAAAGGTTATTTGAATACATCTCCGCTGCGAAGCGCGGGTATTTTGCTAGTACTATAATAACTGGCATTGAATACATATACGTTACTGTTAGCATAGACTATAAAAAGAGTAACTTGTTCAAAGAAAGTGCTGAATGAAATATTCTTATGAATCTGCAGTTCTGACGTTCTCCACTTAAGCACACAAGTATTACTCATGAAGGATCATGGGAAATGTAGTTTAGGTACCAAGTTTGTCCTAAAGGCCTAAAAATGGTGTCAATCTTTTATTTTGGCTCCTACAGAAGTGATGTCCAAACTGTCTTTTAACATTTCAGGAATCATCATACCTGTAGGTGTCTAGAATTGAATGAACAATCTTTCAACTAAATGTAAATTTAAACATAGTCCTAAAGCATAGCACGTATAGAAACAACAAGATGCACATGTCCTAAATCAAACAGTAAGACACATGCATGGATTATCACACTCTGTTACATTGTTCACCAATAGGCCATATCAGAGGACTCCTGGACATCCTTTGAGATTAGGAGAAAATAAGTTTCATCAGCGGATTGGAAAACATTTCTTTATAGTGAGAATGGCGAAACTGATTTGTTAATGGCAAATTCATTTGAATAGCTTTAATAGTAGGCTGGATAACTTTATAAAACTAAAAAACATTGAGAAATTAAGAAGAATTTGTCAAAAACACCTGTATCCCTTGTCTTGCTTTAAACCAAATACAACACACTGAGGCAGCAATTTGGTACCTCCGAAGAGACCCAATACCGAAACACAAAAAAAGCAACATCATATACGCAGTGCAGTGAAGAGTGTTCTGATTTGTGTGTAGGAGAGACCAACACAGCAACTGCACCAATGTAGGCCCAAATCAGAAGAGCCAATTCCTCAGGTCAGACTCAGCCATGTACTCCATCTTAAGGAAAAGGACATACCTTTGAAGATTGTATGTCACATCTTTTCAAAGAACGGACTGGTTCAAGAGAGCCAGCCTGAATAGAGGTGGGGGGTTTCAAACACCATCTGTCTGCCATGTACAATGCTTTTTGACACCTTACCCTGGGCGTTCCTATAACAACTCTTAGCCACAATGCAATCATGCCTTGCATTTATAATTGCATTAACACCTGCTGTGATATGCTAATTGGTACTTTCCAGGTTACATAATTACCAACAGATTCTTGTACAAGTCATTCTGAATGAGAAAGCCAGTCGGATGACTAGCGAAATGTCTTCAAAACTAAACTTTATGTCCAGTTGATTTAAACAATGTATTTAAGCTCTGCATTTCAAATAAAATGTTTTTCTTAAAAAGTAGTACTTTTTAATCCACTGTTACAATACAATAGTGTATTGTTATTTGCTCAGTTACTATCACGGAGATATTTTAATACTGTATATTTATTTGCTAATGCAACCAGAGCTTTATATTCTTGTACACCTGTCCAGATACTATTCATCTATTTGTTTTCTGTATTTGAAAACTTTTGCATTTGATGGATTGGTATATGCTAAATTTAAAATTATCCTGTACAAACCTTCAATCTTGGCTTATGGCGTGCCTGTTTTCTTTGTATCTCAAATATGGATCTTTTTTCCCCCCATTAAATTGATTTTATCTTGACATTAGTTGTGAAGGCCAAAGACAGTGTGATGATGGCTTGTGTTTTCATGCTTTATACTTGCAGTTCAGATGACTGTTGGTCAATGGAATATTTCTATTGACCATGCCTTGTCCTTGGTTTAAAAATGTTAATTGTGTTTTCATATCTTAATGAATGTGATTATGGAACATAAAACTTGTAGCTTTTCCCCAACTTTCATTTGATTGTGTATTTAAATTAACATACGATTTCAGGAAATTAGAACATTTTAGTGTGGTTCAGCAGGTTGGACCTGTACAAAGGATTTACGAGATAAGTCACCCTTCCAATTGTAATAGTTATTTCAATGGAATACCTACTGTCACCAATCCTCAAATCTGATGAAAAAGAGAAAAACAGCAAAAATGTATCTGTCGTTTGCCGTTCAAACTTGGTTAGTTTATATCTGGATACTGGTTTTAATTTTTCTGCAGGAATTTTGAATTGTTTGGGTCAAATTTAACCCATGGCTCCCAAACAGGCGATGAACCCAAAAAATCCACAGGAATACTTCAAAACTGTGCTCAAATAATAGAATTTATTGCAGAATATACTCACAGATAAACATCCTATTCTAGGTAAGAATAGTTCTTCCTCAATCTGCCCTGCCTAATATTACATATGATTACATGATTGGAATTCCAATATTGCATAGCAAACCTCTGATTACATTACATACAATTATTGATATAGGTCACATATTATTTCTCAAGTAACTATAAATTACCCCTGAATAAGTGTCATTACCATATAGGGCAATACTATAATCTATACTAATAAAAGGCAAAGCCCTCACTCACTCATCACTAATCTCCCCACTTAACGTGGAGGCAGACGGCTTAAATTTGGCAGGCTCATTCATTGCACCTTACTCTAACAAAGTTAAGCAGGTTTCGTTTCAAAATTTCACCTGTAACGGTGAGTATCTGACATTGCGCAGACTTATGGTTACCTAGCTTACAAGCTATACAAATCTATATGGTTGGTCCGATTTCAACCAAATTTTGTATGCATATCTATTTATACTATAAAAGGCAAAGCCCTCACTCACTCCTCACACTAATTCTCCAACTTGCCGTGGAGGCAGACAGCTTAAATTTGGCAGGCTCATTCATTGCGCACTTACTTACAAAAGTTAAGCAGGTTTCGTTTCGAAATTCCACCTGTAACGGTGAGTATCTGACATTGCACAGACTTTGGTTACCTAGCTTACAAGCTATACAAATCTATATGGTTGGTCCGATTTCAACCAAATTTTGTATGCATATACTCCTTTACCAGTAAAGGTTAACAAATTTTTTTTTAGGGTGGGGGTGAATGGGGGGGGGAATAGAATTTTGAACTCCTGCCACACTAACGGCTGGACTGATTTTTACCAAAATTCAGGGTGTGTGCGGGGACGGGCTGAGGTGTAAGGGGAAGGGTTTGGAGGGTGGACAGAGAGGAATAGTGGATGGTATTGGGGGCGGACGGGAGGGGTGGTGGGGGTTTATTTTCAAACCAATTTCGTAGTGTGAATAAAAAATTATTTTTTTTAGGGTGGGGGTGAATGGGGGGGGGGGAATAGAATTTTGAACTTCTGCACACTAACGGCTTGACCGATTTTACCAAAATTCAGGGTGTGTGCGGGGACTGGCTGAGGTGTAAGGGGAAGGTTTGGAGGGTGGACAGAGAGGAATAGTGGGGGGTATTGGGGGCGGACGGGGAGGGGTGGTGGGGGGTATTTTTCACCAAAATTTCGTAGTTGAATAAAATATTAAATTAAGTTAATGAGTGTTGCATTATCGTAAAGCTTATTGAATTGTCTTTCTAATATATCAAGTGCCGAGTGATTACAGCAATCTTGATACATTATTGCTTTCTTACTAAAAAGGTTATTTGAATCATCTCCGCTGCGAAGCGCGGGTATTTTGCTAGTACTATAATAACTGGCATTGAATACATATACGTTCACTGTTAGCATAGACTATAAAGAGTAACTTGTTCAAAGAAAGTGCTGAATGAAATATCTTATGACCTGCAGTTCTGAGTTCTCCACTTAAGCACACAAGTATTACTCTGAAGGATCATGGGAAATGTATTTAGGTACCAAGTTTGTCCTAAAGGCCTAAAAATGGTGTCAATCTTTTATTTTGGCTCCTACAGAAGGTATGTCCAAACTGTCTTTAACATTTCAGGAATCATCATACCTGTAGGTGTCTAGAATTGAATGAACAATCTTTCAACAAAATGTAAATTTAAACATAGTCCTAAAGCATAGCACGTATAGAAACAAGATGCACATGTCCTAAATCAAACATTAAGACACATGCATGGATTATCACACTCTGTTACATTGTTCACCAATAGCCATATCAGAGGACTCCTGGACATCTTTGAGATTAGGAGAAAATAAGTTTCATCAGCGGATTGGAAAACATTTCTTTATAGTGAGAATGGCGAAACTGATTTGTTAATGGCAAATTCATTTGAATAGCTTTATAGTAGGCTGGATAACTTTATAAAACTAAAAACATTGAGAATTATCAGTATTAATATATATATATATATATATATATATATATATATATATATATACTTTTTCCAATTGTCATTGAAATCGGTAAGGTATCGCTATATGTAATCTTATTTTTCCACTGTTTTTCTTTTTTTTTTTTTTTTATGAACATTTAAGAAATATGGAACTAGTAGTGTCACAAATAATTGCAAAGCAAGCACTCTTCTGACATATTTGCAATAGATTGCTGGTGGGAAACAGTACAAAATTTGAACCTTGTTTTAATAATTTGGTATCAAATTTTAAAATATTGTGTAAACCATGCATTTGTTTTTTAAACCTTTTTTCATTTACTGAATAAATATCAGAACACAGAAATTATTTTAATATAACACTTTTTGAAAACATTCCAAAATAAAGTTTTGTGTAGTTATACTGTCCAGTGGCTGCCATTCAGTAGTTCCCAATAGCAACTTGATAAACGCCTGATATTTCTGACATCACATTTGTCAAAACAAAAAAAGAAAAAAAATAACCTGTGTATGGATAGCCTATTCTTAATTTCTTACAGTCTTTGAACATATAGCTGGGCAAGGTATGTCTCCCAGCTTTGTGTGAAACTGCTGTCCCTCCCTGGTCTTTGAACTAGTTGTAGAGGGGTATGGGCTGTGCTTATTCCAGCTTCCTCTCATGTCTCAGCCATCAAGATGAGCATGGGAGCTAAGTTGTCACTACCTCTAGCTCTGAAGTCTTTATACTAAAGATAAACATTGTAAGTCCTTAAGTATAAAAAATAACTTTAGAATATGGTTACGCTAAGCATACTAATGCAACATATGTAGTTGTGTTGATTCTGTTGCTTCATTCTTTTATATCTGTATTAATCTCTGTCTTGTAAATTGTTTAAATCCCTAAGCACTATTGGTTTATCAAATCATCTCCTTTTTTTAGTTTTCACAATTGTGTGTGTTTCTTTAAACTGATGGAATTTGCCTGATCTATGCAAAGTGTATAGTCACAGGAGCCGTCCTCAGAACAAACAACACCATGTGTCACACAGTCTTAAATACCCTCGGTACCACATCCTCGTGTAAACCCGCAACCCCATTACAGCATAACCAAGTACTATTATGTTGAAACAGAGAAACACAAATCATATAGTATGCTAACCTCTCAGGGTGTAATCATTAATACACGTTCGCGGGTAGTTCAAACATTCACGTCACTTCAAATGGACATCATAAATCTGTGTCCCCAATGCCTGGAGCTAGGCAACCCGCATCCCTTGCAAATGAATCTCCGTTAGGGGCATCCTTCCTGAAGTCATAATACAACTCATTTCTACCCAATACATAGGATGTGTGTCTGCTAAACAGCCCGCATCCATAGCAACGGAGCACCCGTCGTATGCATGATTACAGGGTGTAACATGATTACACTCTGAGAGGTTGGCATACTATATGATTTGTGTTTCTCTGTTTCAACATAATAGTACTTGATTATCGTATTAAATATATAAAAATATATATATATATATAATATATATAATATATATATATATATACTTTTTCCAATTGTCATTTGAAATCGGTAGGTATCGCTATATGTAATCTATTTTTCCACTGTTTCTTTTTTTTTTTTTTTTAAGAATGCAGCCTTTATTTTACTTGTAAGGAGTATCACTCTATCTGGATCATCAGTATTGCCTTAGGCAGCAGAGGTGACATGATGAAGAATTGCATGTGTAGATCCTAGATAAGAAAGCTATAGAGAAAACATCACCAAGATACAGTATAGTCAGCTTCTATAAGAATATAAAGATACTAATATTCTGTTCTAGGTTATCCGTTTCATCAAAACAGAGAACAATAATAGAAAATCTGACAGCAAATGAAAACGCAATGAGAAAATAACCATATCATAATATACTAGTAGACTTTAACCTTTAAATATGATCCAAGACTAATAATTTAGGACAACTAAAGCCTCCAAACAGCATTGAATCAGAAGGCAGAGCACACTTGATTTAAAGCAGTAATCTGCATTTAACCTTGCATTTTGATGCATGTGCTGGGAAATTAACTTTTCTAACATGGGGTTTATGTTTTATTTTCCAGAATTCCAGTATTGCACAGTGTGTTCACTGGCTATTGTGTTCTTTGCACATACCAAATCTTAAACTGCTGCAGGAGCCTGTTACAGAAGGTCATGCCTACTAGTATTCTCCAGCCAATCCAGTTGCAAGACACATTAGGCGGAAAGCACACAGTAATGTTATCCAGTTCTTGGGGGTTTACATTTACTTTAATGCCATTTACTGGAGTGGTAATTTACAGTGTATTTATTTTCGGGGGGGGGGGGGGGGTTAATTCTCTTTAAAGTCTCCATACAATGTTGCCCTAATAGAGCACATTCACAAAGATACAAAAAGCTGTGTCTCCCTTTACAATGACAGACAATCATTTTACAGCTCAGAGATTGTCCTCCCTCTGACACAGAACACAGATTTCATTTCAGTTTTTGTGTAAACACATTACAAATTATCCTGTCCCTAACAATGATAATTCCTTTTCTTTATTACAAAAAATAAAAGTAATATTTGCTGTTTATTTCTTTGCTAGGATGGATGTAAGAAACAGAATATTAATATTAGTCAAAAATAAAAGTATGGGAAATGGAACCTGCAACTTCTAAAGAAAGCTTTCTACCTCTATTCCACCAAGGGCTACTAGATAGGATATTACTACATGTAGAATCTTATCTTTTGATAGGAACATAATAGAAACAAAAAAAGTAAACCACTGTCCCAAAGGTCTGTTTGTTTCCAAAAACATAAGACAAGAAACGAACCTCAAAGGAGGTCTGAGAAAGAAGACCCCTTTAAAAAAGGCACACTCCATATTAGATCCACCAAAATAATAATAGGTCGTAGGTAGGGTTCCCATCAAAGTCAATTTATTAAATACTTTATAACATCAATTAAAGCATGCATATATGACAAGAATGCCAACTAGCATTCTAAGGCAATTACTATCTAAAAATCACATACATAGGCGTCCCTGTGTGCTTTTTAAGGTATTAAGCTGCCATGGACCCTGATTGTAGCAGTCTTAGAATCCCAAGACAGGGGTCCACACAAAGTGTCCACTAATTAATCACTACTTGTTTGCAATTCCAAATGAATCCTCCAGAAAGGAAAACAGTTACAGTTGTGGTTCCTAGGCTGTAATACCACAGGACTGAATAGTTACAAAGTGACACGATTGCTGTATTGTATATCGATTCCCCCAATGTTCAGAATAGTAAGTGGCAGACACATCCTGCCATAATAAGATGTCCACAATAGAATAAACAAAGGCAGAGAAAATGAAGAAACGCAGGGAACCGGGAATTACGTCACTCAGCCTAGCAGGTTCTTATCCGGTGCCTGGCTGCACAGCAATTCAACAGAAGGCGCCACTGTCTGATAAAGAGGTAATCGGAATAAAACATATACAGCACAATAGATTTTCTGGAAGTTGGGACTTCGTGGACCCACGTCCTGACTCTTCACCGGACACACCGCAAATCATTTGTCCGGTTCAGTCCTCCCAGAGGACATAATTGTAATGTGCCAAATCAGCAGTTCCTTGAATGGATTATAGGCTTCACCCCTCCGATTGAAGGGAATCCAAGGCTTAGAACAAGCAGGGTTTTTCAGGCAGCAACAGAGTCTCACTCCAAACCTACGTGCGTTTCACCCACAATCACCCAGTGTGCATAAGCCTAATCAGGGTGCTACAATCAGGGTCCATGGCAGTTTATTACCGTTAAAAACACACAGGGACGCCTGTGATTGCTCTATGTAGTGATGTTTTAGATAAGTTAATTGCACTTAGAATGCTATGTGGCATTCTTGTCATATATGCATGCTTTAATTGATGTTATAAAGTATCTTTAATAAAATTTACATTGATGAAAACCTACCTAGCAACCATTATTATTTTGGTGGATCTTAATATGGAGGTGCCTTTTTTTAAGGGGTCTTTTTTGGACCTTCCTTTGGGGTTCGTTCCTTTGTCTTATGATATGTGCTTCTCCCTTTGCACCTTAATTATCTCTATCCACGTATTGCTACTTGGTCTGTGCACTCCCCTATACTAGTCGTGATTGTTTCCAAAACCAGCACTTTACCAGTAGCCACCACTGCACATGCAGAAGGAGATAGTTTATTTCAGTAAATGTCACAAAAATCAGTTCACTATTTGTAATTTCTCCGGAAGGCTGTCGACAATTCACACTGGTTGTTAAATAAAAACAGCTGCATATATAAAGTTTGTACAAACTTGTAGAAATTTATATTTACTAGAAACATGATGGCAACAAACAAACAAAACCATAAATTCAGTACAGAGATTAGTTTGTGTTGTTTTGTAAGTTACCATGGGGATTCGAACTTGTGACTTTTGGGCTGTGGTGTTCCTAAAAACATGGCATTTACAGTGCGCCACCAGCAGAAGCTAGAAAAGCATAGAGATAGTGAATCCGGGGTCAGGGGCGTGGCTTTGAAGCCAAAATGGGTATTTAGTTGTACTGGAAACA
This sequence comes from Hymenochirus boettgeri, assembly GCA_019447015.1. Taxonomy (NCBI): domain Eukaryota; kingdom Metazoa; phylum Chordata; class Amphibia; order Anura; family Pipidae; genus Hymenochirus; species Hymenochirus boettgeri. The sequence continues at coordinate 148,014 of JAACNH010000113.1, forward strand.
ACAAGGAAGCCTTCTTTGTTAAAAATCTATTAATTACATGTACTAAATGCATGTACTTTTGCTTTAGAGGTGCCATAGACTGGTACAATCATAGTGGCAGTATTGTTCTCCAATCACAGCAATGAGATGGAGCATATAACATTGGAGATTTTGCATGGTTGTTGTACAGATGAAAAAGAACTAGCCTGTGGTCTCTCTAAGTAATAGTTGGTTTTCTGCTGGGTGTTTCCTTTTTATATATTAGTTGTTAACATTAACACTTAGACTCTAAAATTGCAGTTTTGTGGTTTGGGGGTGATTAACCTATATACAATTTTAAATTCAAGGGGTGGACTTGCTCTTTGGAGGTCACGCACTACTGGCTTACTTTATTTTCTAAATTTGTTGTAGAATGTCCACTATTCCATTTTGGGTGCAAACAGACACTGAAATGTGCAGATATAACGCAGAGCCTGCCAGTAGATTAAATACATCAAAAGAATAATTTCATAGACAGAATATGTGTTGGAATGTGTAGCTTTTAAATGGGTGATAGCAGGTCTACATATAATCAAAGCTTAGAAGTCACCTTTTGACAGTATATTAAAATTTTAATGATAACACTGCAATGATTAACATGAGAAAGATGCTTCTTCCTAGCCATGCTGCAATATGAAATATGCATGTCAGAATAGTTAGGGACAATATAAGGGTTACCTTATGCTAAGTAGTCAGAGGCTGGAAGTGTCTGGGAGATTCCGCATTTACTTGTACTACAGAGCTCTCATTTTCACTTCCCCTAAACATAAAAATACTGCTTTAAGCATGCAAAGATGGATTCCCACTGTATTTGGCTTTGTGCTAGATTCATGTTAGTTACTCACAGCAGCTGCATGCTAAATAGTGCCCCTGCTGTTTTTCTTTAGTGAGTGGTAAAAGATATCAACATCTCATTAAATTTTAAAAATGCCCAAGAATAAACAATGCACAGAACCTCACATCATTTTTAGCTCAGCTTTGTGATTCTTATTGCATTTGAAATTTACCAGCAACGGTGACAGCCATCAGAATTTTTTTCCTTAGAAATGCTACTGCCCGAGGGCAAGTTATATAAGGTGACAAACTAAGGGAGTATGGTGTTAACCCTTTCACTTTATATTATTTCACCACTCTGTCTCTCTGTGTAAAACACTGTTGTGTTATTGAAGTGTGGCCAGGTGTTTGAATGAGAGATCCCTGAAGATTGGCTTCTTATCTTCCATACTAATATGAAGATACCTCTCCAATTAATATATTACACCACAAGGGGAAAATAACTTTGTATTAGAAGCACCAATACAAAATGCAGCTAAAGAGACCTCAGTTTGAAATGATTTTAATTGCAGAGATTTCAGAGAATGCTGCTTTCCCTCCTGTGTGTGAATTCCATTTATTTGTTGAGCAAATTTGTACATTAATTTCCCATTTACTTTTATGGTTCACATTACATTATTTATTAGTTTTTTAAGTAAAAAAAAAAAATACCACTAAGGACCAATCTCTTTTTGTTGTTTCTTAGTCTGCTTTTGTTTTAACTTACATAAATGTCATCTAGCAGGTCACATTGGGTTAAGTTTTTTTAAATTTTTCCTACCAGTTGGAATGATGTGTATGGTTAATGAATCCCAGGAAGCTCCAGACGCTTACCATACAAAGATCTCTAGGTAAAACCTAGAACTATATGGAAGATGTTTAGCAATCTTTTTTTTACAACTATTTTCATGTGTGTTTATCTGTTTTCATGTCGGTTTTACCTGTTCCCATTGTCTTAAGTAATTCTGACTCTCAAGAGGTGTGGATACTGACGACAGAAACAATAAGAGAGTTGCATCAATGCCAAGTGTTACTTTAAAGTGATATAAATTCACTAATTTAAACATTTTCAGTGCTCATATGCGGGATCTACTATCACTTAATGTGCTGATTCTATGGCTCTTGGCAAATTAGCTTTGAACACAAAAGTTAAAACATCAGCCTTAGGCAAAACCAATTTGAATCGGGTTTATGGCAGCTGTGTTGGTCACTTTCGGAGAAACTGACAAAACCACTGCAAACCCTCTCTTGAATTCCTGCTAATCTATATAAATTGGTACAGATATATTTCCCAACAGCCAGGGGTTAGGAGTTTGACATCACAAAATCATTAATGTTCCAGAGCACTGTTTGAAGCAAGTACTGTTTATAAACAGTACAAATTGGTGGTTTCAAAGAGTATCTGTGCCATTTGTGTTGTTCTTGAACTTATGGAAACATTGACCCAGAAGGGTAGAAGCAGTTTGATTTCCCAGTTTATAAGTGCACACAAATGTTATATCTGTCATTGTGTCTTTTGTGAAAATTGTATGTGGATTTGTGTCGCAGCTTGATATTGTGTTACACCTGTCTAATAACTGATGCAATTCCAGAGGGGAAACCTACTTATGCTTCAGAGAGAAAAAGAATATGTTTCAAGAAAACATGTGTATATTCTTTCATACCTTTATCATGAGGTACTAATCCTAATGATACCACCAGCTAAGGATGTAAGGTCACTTAAAATAAATATTTATATTGTGCTCCACTTTAGGTTTAAACCTTTAAAAGTGATCTCTCTTACTATGACTATACAATAGTCAGGTGCAAATTGGCCGATTCTGATTTACTACCCTAATGATTATTAAGCACAGGGCAATTGCATATCTCTGTCCTTAAGGGATTAGTTCAGGGAAATTATCAATATTGTTAAATTGTTAGTTTGTGTACATGCAAAAAACTAGTTAGTCTACATATTTCTCCCATTTGAAAAATCAGTTGATTTCCTACACGTGCTGTGACATTAGTGAGCTGGACCGTTCAGTTATAAACAGTAATTCTTCTTCCACAGGATTGCACACAATGTTTGGAATGTTTCCTAACAGTAATTTCTACTGTTGGCTGTTAGATGGGTCAAAGATGTCGATCTCTCACTGAGCCAACTGAATCAACCCAGGAGCTGGGTTTTTTTTTTCAAGGGGCAAGACATAATGGGTCTATTAGGGGTCCTGCAAACAGGAAGTCAGTATTCGGTTGCATTTATTTATACAGACATAATGCTCAATTTGCAGATGAAGTTCATTGGGATGAAAAAATACTGCTTTTTTTCTGAAAAGCATTTGTATTGACACTGAACTTCCCATTTAACAGGTCATTATCTTAATGAAATACCAGGTGTGTAGGGTTTGCTTTTTTTCCAGTTTTTTTTTTATAAAAAAGCATACCCTATAATTTTCCATAATTCTAGGGCACGGACCACACTGCAACGACAATTGCAAATGCACAAATAGCAAACGCAACGCAGGCTTTCGTGCGTTGACTGCGTTTTTTAATGATATGAAAAAAACGCAAACACAAAAAAAAGCAGTGTGAACAGCCTTAAGCAGATCTTATTGTTGAGAAGAGTACATTATATTAATAATTTAATTTATAGTATATATTATCTTAATTCTATTAAATATCTTTCTCTCGTTGTCCCTAAAACATGTTTTAAACAGTAAAGGTATTAAAATTTAGAGCAGTGTTTTCAAATATATTATTGATAAATTTATTGTATGCAGTATTTCTTTCGTATGTGTTGGTTTGCTAAAATTGTTAAAAATATAAAGACACTTTGGTGTGTTACACAGTAATCATATAAATAAAGAGTAAGCAGCTGCGTCCCTCAGAAGAAATGAACATTGGACACCTCAAGGCTTACGGTAAACTTAACTTTTTATTCCATGTCGGCCGATTAAAAGACGCCCTGAACGCGTTCTGTGCTGTAGCAAAAGCACTAAATCATAGCTTCAAAATTCCTTTAGTGACTAAGTCGGTTAAATACCTATAATGCAGTGATCTGTTCCACCTCTTAAAGGATAAGTACATTAACAATTAAAATGCATTATATTTTGGTAGCTGCGCTTTAAGTATCTTTGCTGTTTTGTTTTCTTCTCGGCCCCCCAATGAGCCTAATTGTGAAGTCCTTGAAGTTCCTGGCATCTTGGATGTGCTTGTCTCCCTGCCTTAGATCCGCGCCCCACGAGATTTTCGTGACTCACACACCTTCTGGTGGTCTATGATAATACGCCCGTTGCGCCCCGTGCATACGCGAACGGGTGACACCTGTGATGTCATGGAACGTGTGCATGTCAATGCGCTGTGTCTGGCAAGAGCAGCGCAATGACTCACGCACCGCTGGACGCCATGCACACGCGCGACGGAGCAAACACGTGCATGGGCGCAATGGCCCACACTTTCATGACCATCAGAAGGAAGGAGCGGCAGAAAATCTCGGGGGGGGGGGCGGGGGATAAAGGCAGGACAAGCACAATCCAAGAGCTTCAAGGTAGGCTCAGAAGGGCGCTAGGAAAAAAACAGAAAAACTGCCTCAAGATTAGTTGAGCGCGCTCCAAATTATAAGCATTTGATTTAGAGTGTACTTATCTTTAAGAGAAACAGTGTCATAAAACCATAATATTCATTTAAATCTTAAAGGGCAATTATAGTGATGAAAATTTTTTTTTTTTTAATTGTTTCGTAATGTATCCTATAAGTCATCCCATCCACCAGGGTACCTTTAGTTTCTTAAATTCACAAGTCCCCGAGATAGTAAGCAGCTTGGAATATGCTGTGATTTGTAGGAGTTGCTTACACCTCTCTGTCAAACGTCAAAGGCGGGCACACACACACAATCCAAAGCTCCCCTGCGAGTCAGGACTGTCACACACTCTCTCACCCACACTATAGTGACAGTGCAAACATATAGTCAAAATGCTGTAGTGCTAAACACAATCAATAAACATAACCCAGCCAATATGGCATAACACATAATAATAAAACAGCCCCTCCCCCCCAATATCTTTTACATACATACAAAACCAGACTCAAATGGAACACTAATACAGAACTATAAAGTAATCAGAGTATATACAAACATAGATACAAAGCAACAGGCAATCTATGAAATATAAGACTAAAAGCAATGAAAGGTAACAGGATCCAAGCAAGTGTCACGTGTGTTGTGAAGGTCATCTACAAAAGCTGCTGTAACGAACTCTCTTCAGTGATATGATCTCAGCTAAGAAGGGGGAGAGATATAGGAAACTTTAGGTAAAAAAGTAAATAAAAATTATCAAAAGTTAGAGAAACGGCAGGAGTTCGTAAACTTATTGTATTAAGAATCTCAGCACCACTTGTCCTCCACTCTCCCCCTATTGCCCCTCCCTTCAGCTATTGCTACAATTTATTCCACAGCATTTGATTGCTGCAGTTAGTCGGAAAGGGAGGGGTGCAACAGGATGTCAGACACTTCATTTTAAAGTCTTTCAATGACAATGCTCGGACTCGTATACGCCGTCACTGCTTGGGGATGGGAAGGAGTAGCCAGAGGGGAGGGGACTACAACAGACTTCGGTACAAAACTTCTGCAGTGTTGTGAAGAACGAGCCCCACGCGAAACATTGAAACGTAAGGCAGCTTTACTAAGTGATCTATTACATTGTTACAGACAAAGTTGTTTTTTTCACTTATAGTTGCCCTTTTAAGCATCTGTTTGGCTTATTTGTTTATTTGTGATGCGCCACTACTATGTGTACAGGAGAGTGAAGCGGTCGGAGATTCAAGTCGCTGGCGGTATTGGGTAGATCGGCGGGATAAAAAGGTACATTAGCTATCTTCTTCAGTTTCTGGGCCCATGCAATACTAATTGAGATACGGGAGGTAAGCACTTGCTCCTTAACATCCCCGATCTTCAATCGTATAGTAAAGAATAGTCAATTCAGGAGTGAAATATCCTTAAGTTTTGCCGGTAAGCTTACTATATATATATATATATATATACAATGTATCTGTAAATGAAAGGATTTAAATAGACCACGTAAGTGTAATTTTTGGTTCAAGAAAAATTATGTAATAATTATCTATTTGTCTTGTCTTTTACACAGTACCTAGCGATCCTTTTTTTAGGGTATTTGTGTCTTTTTTGAATGCCTGTATTAATATTGGTTGGTTGCATGTGTTTTAGGAAACATTGTGCTGCTGTGGGAAACGATATTTACAAACCCAAAATAAATTGTCATGGGTTCTTAGAGTAATGCATGGTTATATAAACGTTATATGCGGGGGGGCACCGCAAACCCCAATACGAGCAAGCTGATTTTTAGGATGATTGTCTATCTGCCACAGATATCCAAAAAAAGACCAATACCCAAATTTCCAGTTTGTCTAAAGGCTTCTTACTGTTTGACAGTACAAAAACCAATAGATTCTTGAAATTGCTTCATGATGTGTATTGAGTTTGCATGCAGAGAGAGAAAGGATATTCATCTAGCTTGATTTAGCTGGACATTAAGCCAGTTTCGGGCAATTTATTCATCAAATATAGATTATATTTTTTTTTTTTTTTTTTTTTTTTATTTATCCATTTTTTTTTTTTTTTGGTTTTTTTTTTTTTGGGAATTCAAGAAGATTTTTATTGCCAATAGTATCTAGTAAAACAACGTTGGAGACAGAAACCAAAACAGAGAACATGGAGATACAGTATAACATGCTATCAAATATAATTTTAGTCTTAGTATTATGTGTGTGGATTTAGTTGTTATATACTCTTGTCTAGCTTCCCACTTGATTTAGATACAATGATGCAAATATAACATTAAAGAAAGATAGAAATAGAGAGTAGGGGGAGGGAGGGAGGGTGGGGTGGACAAAGGAGGGTGGGGTTGCCCAGGCCTATTTTCACCTCTTATGAATTACCTTCGAATAAATTTGTTTACTATTTTATTGCAGGGTTTCTGTGTATGCGCGACTAGGGTGGAGGTGGGTGGATGATTTCCTAATTATTTTTTTGTGGGCTTGGATAAACTTCAAGATTTCGAGAATGAATCAAGTTTTTATACTGGATGATGCCTGGAAGGTTATCCAGGCGGACATTGTCTATTGATTTTTTAAAGGTTAAAGGTCGGCCCTGGCTAGTGAGGTTCCTCCAGTCTCATGATCTTCGGTTATGTTCCGATATCGCATCTTTGTATGGAGGGAAAAAAGGGGATTGTTTTCCGTGTCGGGGAATCACAGCCTTGAGACTGGCGATCAGGAAAAAAGGCGCGCAAGATGGGAGGGTCTGATGTCTATCTGTGTTCAGGGGTGATCAGTGGGTGATATTAGTAAGGTTAGTTGGAGGTAGAATGGGCAATGGGCCGCATAAGATAGTCGTCTTTGTAGGTTTATGATCTGGTCCAAGCTGTTGATCGGAGGACAGTCGAACACATATATGTAGTAGGTGCCGGGTCCTTTTGACATCTCCAACAGGTGTTAGGATGAGGGAAATATGTATGAAGAAGCACAGGACACTGACCATCTGTGAGGAGTTGTAATATTTTTTTCCTGCGCTTGCAGGCTCCGAGATCTGTGTGTGTGAGGATGAACTGTGTTCCCATGTGTTCTGTGGTAAATGATAAGTGAGGTCCTTCTCCATTTTGTGTAAATGTTAGAGAAGTTGGTCTGTTGTGAAGATTGTAGGATTCCGGTATTGGTGGAATTGAGATGGTTGTGGAGACAGACTGATCTGTGATAGTAGTCAAATGGCGTTTTGAAGTAGCTTGAGGTTTGTCTCTTTGTTATACTCTTGATAAGTTTTTCATTGGCAGTTTGGAAACTGTGCCCATGAGGTGCGTGGAAGTTTGTCATTATTTAGTGGATTGAGACCAGTAGTTGTTTTGTTCTATAAAAACCCTTGGCCCAGGTCTCGGTGTGTAGTTCTTTTCCATCTTTAGGAATGGGTCTTGAAGGTAAGGCCAGGTAGGTGTGGGGTAGGGGGTAAGGTGAATTAGAGATGACACTAGTACCAGAAATTTCGGAAAGAGGACTGGTTTTTTGTTCTTCAGGATTTCATCCAATATTGAAGGATATGTGGGTAGGAAGAGGATGATTGTATGGAGGTTTCCGGTTCCCACCGGTCGACGCCGGAGGGTAGTGTTGTTAGGGGGATTGTTGGGGCTAAGATGGTGACCACCTCGCCAGAGTTTATTCTTCTGGTATGGTGTTGAAACCGTCTGTTATATGGGTTAGCATGATTGCCTGATTGATGATATGGTTTTATAATCTTGAGAGGATAGTCCTCCGTGTTCCTTTCGTATTTGGTTAGTGTTGCAAATTTAAGTCTATGGGGGTTTTCTTTCCCATTAGTATGGGTCATTTAGATTTAGCTTGCAGGGATTTGAAAAATGGGGGCAAGAGCTATGGATAGCCTGATGGTTATAATTTCAGGCAAAACATTCTGCGTATAACATGAACTTTCCCAACCCACCAGGAGGGTTTTTATTTTTCCCGAGTTGCAACAGGTCGGAGGGAGGACAACGCAACCAAAGGGGGGGGTAAAATTTCAATTGGTATAGATCCTGTAAGGTGTGTGTTGAGGGATTTTGACCCAGGTATGTGACGAGGAATTTACTGTGTTTTGAAGGGGGAAATTGAGTTTCGATGGAGTTGAATATATATGTTCAGTAGGTAGCGAGAGTTTAAGACGATTGACATTTAAAAGTTACTTAAAATGCCAAGAGAGCCATAGGTTTGTAAATTTCTGCCAGTAGGTCGGGATTGAAAGTAAGGGGTTTAGAGGAATAAGGGTAGTCATCTGACCGTATTATAAAGCATAGTCTGTGGTTTATTTGGTTTATGTTATGACCGGAAGAGTGTCGGGGTTGGAAAATCTGATTGCATTGGCAGGGTATTCAGTGGTTATAATATAGAGTAGCGGTGAAAGGGGGCACCCCTGACGAGTGTGCCGTTTGTGGATTTAAATTCGAAACGGAGTCGAAATTTGGGTTTATTCTGACTTTTGCCAGAGTTGTGTGAGTATACGCGCCATTATTTTGTTAGGCAATATTGGGCCTACCCGGGGCTTGTAGGACAGGGCCAGTCTTAGGTAATCCCAGCGTGACCCTGTCAAACGCACTTTTCTGCGTCCAAAGAAGAGGCAAGAGGGGAATGTTGTTTGTGGTGCTTGATCTATTATAGTTATGGTTTTGATGGTTATGTACTCGTTCCTTCCTGCCAGGATTAAATCCCATTGATCCAAGTGGGGGCAAGGAATTTAGTTTTGAGGCTATCTTTAGCCATATATTTTAATTATCGATAGTAATTAAAGATATAGTTCGGTAACTGCTCGCACGTTAGAGGGTCCTTATTGGATTTGGGTTATGCTACGATATGTGTTTCTACGATCTGTGGGGGGAAGGGAAAGGGAGACTCAGGGGAGAGGATCAGGGGTGTTGGGATGTTTTGAGTAGTAGTGGGTGATAATTCTTTTGGAAAGAGTTGTATAATGGGGGTTAGAATCCGTCTGGTCTGGTTTTGTTCCCTTAAGGGAGTCCAAAGTTGGTCATAATCAGTCATAGAGAAGGGTGATTCAAGTGGATGCTGTCGTTCTGGTTAGGGCAGGTTATGGTGTTTTTTAGGTTTCCTTAGTTTCAATATGTTATGAGTGGAGTGAGGAAGATGGTTGTGGTGGGGTTTCGAATGTGCATATAATTGGAAATAGAAATGCTTGAATTGTTCGCGGAGTCCTTCGACTGTGAACATTTCATCTTTGATCTGATTTTACCTTGGAAACAAACGTTTGGTTTTTGTTATTCCTAAGGGAGTAGCCAGGGGTTATCTCTGCCACATTTGTTGCTGTGTTCGTAATCATTCTGTTTGTAGTCTTGTCTGAGCAATTAGGCTCTGTTGCGGTGTGCAGAAGTTGGTTTCTGATCGCAGTAATTTTGAATGTTTGTTCAGTCTCTTGGTAATTTGTTGTGTATGTTTCTAATCTTAATATTTGCGATTGTAAGTGTGTTGGTGTATTGGGTTCGCTTCCTTTTACTCTGGTGCCAGTGGTTATTAGAATGCCCATCAGAACGCACTTTAGTGCTTCCACATTGGTAGTGGGAGGGGCGGGGGTCTGATGGTGGGCTTCCATCAATATAGATATGTTTAGTTGGATATTTGTATGCAAATTTTATCTCTTCAGTAAGTGTTCGTTTAGTTCCAATCCATGGTGGTTGACGAGTTGTGTAGGTATCTCTAATGTGGAAGGTAAAACAGGGGAAGTGGTCCGACCATATGGATGTCCCACGAAGCAGTCTGGTCGCCCCATGATAGTAGATTGTGGGAGATTAAGATAGATCGTATCTGCTGTGTAAGTGTTATGGGGGACCTGAACTAGGGGGCGAACTGAATAATATGTGGTAAGTATTTTGGTTTTTGGGTGGTTAAGATTCTCCAGATGTCCATGATTGGTGTGTCGTGCAGTTTTACGTTGATGTTATTGAGGGCTCTGTCGGAGCATATGTGTGTGTCAGATGTGAGAATCTAAGTTTGGATCTAGTACAGCGTAAAATCACCAAGACCAAAAGGAATTATATGTATGCTGCGCGAATTGTTAGTTGGTGTGGATAATGGATGTGGCTACTATTGATTTGTGCCTGATGGGTAGATACCAGTTGGCTAGTGTTGACATTGTATTCTTAATGGTAAGGTTTAGCATTATATATCTGCCCTGTAAAACTATTTTGTGTTTGTGATTACTGCGTTTAGTTTTTTGTGGAGGGATATGGAAACCACTTTTGATCTTAACCTCCGGGTTTGTTACTATGTGAAACCATTGAGTGTAGTTTTTTGATCCCAGATTGAAGGTATGCATCGCGATACTAAATGGTCTCTTGGAAGCCTAAATTATATGTCTATTTCTCTTGCGTGCACATCCTTGACTGGTAGACTACTGCGCAACGCGTTTTTGAGCGACACGTCACGGTCAACACCTTAGTCGGTATGTGCAGACCCTAGCTTCGTCCCCAATAAACAGCTTAACGTAGTTTCTAGCAAGTAGTGTTAGCCGTGGCAGACGGGAAGGAGATTAGGGGAGATTTGGGGGAGTGATTGGTATAGGAATGGGGAGAGTGAGACAGAGTGATATAAGCAGAAGATTTCCTGTGCAATAAAAAGCTGGACACACCACCTGTGTTTTTGTGTCGAATTATTGTCGACGCGAGTAGGGGTGGTTTGGGGTGTTAAAAATGGAGAGAGCATTTACATGCACAGGAGCCTGTTCCTGTGATCAGTTCTCGATCGGAAGTAAACGTTAGAGTAAGGAAAAACAAATAAGACTTAACATCTAAAACAAAACATAATAAACATTATAGAACGAAAAATAAAAAACATTGAACCAGGCGGTGGCCTGGTGAGAAAAACCTATACACGTTGACCCTCGGGGTCCCTAGGGGTGTTTATCCCGGTGGGGACTAGAGGTTATCGACGGGTAGGTTTCATGTGTGGCCACTTGCCCCCTTTATACCTTTTGCATTGGTGGGTTAGGAATTGAAAATTCCTTTTTGTTGCCCCAGGAAACAGGAGAGAATGATTTTGGAAAGCGTGGGTGTCTGATGCGGGTGTCAAAGTTGAGTCTTTGTGGTCTGCGTCCTGGTTGTTGAGGTGGTCCCCGAAATAACGTGTGACCGGACATTTGTCTTGTTGGGGTTTCTGGGCCTCCAAGCCTCTCCGTCGGGTATTGAGTAAAGGTAGGTTGAATCCCATTCTGGTTAGGGAGACTTGAGGTGATCCAATTTATTTAGGAACGAGGGGAGATTTCCGGGGCGTTGAAAGGATGGCGATTTTGCCATCCTGTTTTGCTATAAGAGGGAGAGGGGCAACAAGCCCCACTGGGTTATGGGTGTTACGTTTCTTGTAATAGGAAAGAGGGTTAAGGGCCCTTCTTGTTGTAGTGTCTTCATGACAACGTCCGAGAACAGACAGCAGCTTAGCTCTTAAGTTTATATCAGTGCAAGTTTCTTGTTTTGCAATATTTGCTCTTTAATTGAGTAATAGTGTACGCAAGCCAAACACGTCCCTCGCCGCCGGGAGTCACTGATTCTCCCTGGGGCGCAAAGCTCCGAGGTGGCCTGTCCAGTTCATGGAGGGAGTCCTCTGGCGTCTCTAGCAGGGGGGATCTAGATTTTTTTATAAAACATTGGGTAGGTCGCTCTGGGTAGTAGATATATTTCATGGGAGGCCTCTTACCCTTATGTGGTTTGCGGCCCCCTCTTCTCAAGGGTCATCGAGCTGGTTTAAGGAGGGAGCGGGGAGAAAGTGGCCTTTTGGCCTCTGTCATAGCAAGCGACTATTTTGTGCTAAGGCGGACTCGTGTTGTTCGGTTTGTGTTGTCAGCTCTCACTACCTGTGGCTGATGTCTTTTATGTAGAGCGAAGAGAGCAATCTCCTCCTTGCAGGTTGCCTGTCTACCCTCGTAGGAGGTTAGCGAAACTCCCTAGTGGGCCATTGAACGTAAGGACAGACCTGAGGTCATCCAATACGCTCCGCGTGCTTCGTTCCGAGTCTGAGGGAGAGCTGAGGTTTCCTCGTGGTGGGCTCTCACTGCGTGTCCGTTTTAGGTCGGACGCCACTTGGATGGGGTCCGATTTAGTTTGTTGAAAACGTATTCAAGTGGGATTGTGGCTCCGCGTTGTTGAGGCTGGTGGTCGTTGGGGATAGTTTGGGTTTACCCATCGTACGGGGTAGTTATACTTGGGGCAATATGATCTTCTGTGACCGGGGGTAGTATCAGGAGCTCTCACTAAACATGCAGAGCTCCGAGACGGAACCCGCGTTAAGCCACGCCCCCTTATTTACATTTTTTAAAATATATGTTCTGTTGGGAAATATGCCAAACGTTTATATATTGTTATTTTGTGCTTTGTAAATCCTTTATTTTTTTTTGTTTTTGTTTTTTTGTTGGAGCGCTTTTCTGTTACTCTCTCACACTCAATGTATTCCTTCTAATTTTGACACAGCCGCTTGAATGCTGGATAAATTGATTGAGGACTTGTCAGATGAGAAAAGAAGCTCTATGCATGAAAAGAAACAAGAGAGTGTTTCTGATGTGGAGTCGAGGACTTTTGACCATGAATTCATTGCTTCCTCTTGATGTCCACAGAGGAGGAAAGCATTTTTCATGGGTTAGACGGGATGTTGTGTGGATGTCTAACGTTTCTTCAGACTAAGCTTTAATTCCATTTAAAGGATTAAACCCTGGTTTTAAACATAAATTGGATGATACGAAGTGTGGCACTAGTATACAAATTAACATTTAACACAACTACAGTGAATCCAGTAGCGTGTGGTAAATTTGTAGATGAAGAACAATTTTACTTGATGGGAAGCAATAGGCTGTTTTTTTGCTGTGTGAAAATGACTAATAAGGAAGAGCGTCTTAAATGCACCAGACTAAATTTTATAATCCCAACTAAACTGTATCTCTCCATTTTAATTAAAAAGCAGCAGAGAAATCATCGTGTTTCAGAGGATATAGCTTTCCAAAGTTGTTCACAGATCCAGATTGCACATAAAAACTGAAAGGAAACTTTGGTAAGTCATGTTGTTATAAGAGAGAGATATACTCTTTTAGTGATATGGATAAGAAGCACAATTAAGCTGAAAGCAGCGCTTGTGAAACTAAAAAAAAATATCCACTAGGTGACCTAACTCTGACGCTATTGTAATCAAGGAGAGCTGACAGTTCGAAACTTTGTGTTATACAGTAATTGATTAGAGGATGACACAAAAACGAGTTTCTTTCAGACTTTCTTTTTAAATCTGAAAATCATAAATTTAAAAATGTTTTAATAACTTGGATTTTCAATTGGAATTTTTGATTTTGATTCTATTCCAATTGATTGTTCAATAAAAAGGTCAGAGTTTGAAAAATTTAGAAAAAACTCTCGGAGTCCGTACGTTTCGTAACACCACAAGTTTTGAATCGGAAAACCAGGTTTGTTTTGTGAAACTGGGGTTATCACTGTATTTAATTAGGAATTATAGAATTCGAAATTCTTTGGCTTTAAAACTTTTTACAGTACAATGTTCTGACCTCATTTTTTAATAATTTGGGTAAAAATTTTAATTCAAGGACCCACAGGTGTTTTTTAGAGAAAGTGTTTTCCTCTCTAGCAGTCCCACATATCTAGTTCAATTTGAGCTGTATGCTGCAGAGGTAATCTGACAACAAATGGAATGAATTTTTAATTTATTAGAAGGGATACATTCAATCAACTTGCCACAAAGATAATTTTCCCAATATTGCTACTATATGGAGATTGAGGTAATGCTAAATGCCATGTGGGATTGAATCGCAATTTTATTCATACAGTGCTGCCGTAACCCAAGTGGCGCTTTATTAGAATAAATTATATATACATAAAATACATACATTTCAGAAAACAAATAAAGCAGTGCAGTGAAGAATGCTCTGATTGTGATGTGGGGGGAGGACAGAAACCACGAAAGCAACTGCCAGTCAATTAGTGGCCCACAACTACAGCACCGAAGGTTGCCACATCGAACCTCGAAGGTAACCAGGGCTCGAGGCCGTGTACCTGCAATCTTAAGGATAAAGGACATACATTGAAGAGGATAATTGTATAACATTGGCAAAGGAAACATGACTGGTTCAAGAGATGGTGTTAATGAGGCCATTTATGTGAAAAAAAAGAACCAAGGCCTAATAGAGGTGCGGGGGTTCACCCATCGTCTGCCATGTATACAATTGTGTTTTGGACACCTTACTCTGGGGCGTTCCTATAACACCTCTTAGCCACATCTAATCCACACCCTTACCACCATGGCTGTGTGATATGCTTATGGGGATTTCAGGTACATAATTGCCACCGATCTTTGTACAAGTCTTATGGAATTAGAAAGCAGTGGAAGATGACTAGCGAAACGTTTTCAAGAATAAACGCTTCAAGTGCCGGTTGATCTAATGAATTACAACAGAGATATAAGCAGACTAACATATATGAAGTATAGGTATAATTCTGTTCCCATGTTTCTAAATTATTTTGGAATATGCTTGAAATTAATACATACAGGTTCTCGGTGTCATTAGGCGTTGCTTTTGTATCTTCAACTTCTGTTTAAGAGGACCAGACGGTAGGTACCATATATTTCTGCGAAAAGAATAATCAAAAATGTGGCGTTGTACTTGTGCAAAGTGTACAGAATGTAAAGAATCTCTCATGTGGCAAAGTTATGACATTATACTGATAATCCTAGTATGTACTATTAGTGTACAGCCGTGATGAAAAACATTTGTCTTCTAAACCCAATAGGTTAGCAAGTAGTTCCTTTACTACTGGGAGTTAACCCATGAGCATAAAAAATTGATTATTGGGACAATGACCTTTCATAATATAAATTACGTACAGCCTCTCTCTCCGACTGTCAGTCCCGGCCCTCTGCTTGCAGAAAACTGCACGCCAATCACGAATGCGCTTCCGGCTGTGGTAACTGAACGTTGGGGGGAAAAGGCCAATGTAAGTAGAGACAGGGGGAATTTTTGCTTAAAACACTATAGCGGTGGGCGGAGCGGGAGCCTCTAACATCGAAGAAAGATGGGTAGTTTACAACCATTGTTTGCCCCCAGAGGACGAGCCAGGAGGCAGGTATGAATAGTAGCCATACCACAAATGCGACGCTGTTTGTCTAAAAGACCAGACCCTAAATGCTTGTGTTTGACGTTTTTAAAAGTATGCGAAATCAACTTACCCAACCTCGTTCCCCTAGCCTCTGCATCTATTGCTACTTCTGGAAACGGAGTAGTAGTATAGCAATAGGGGCCGGACCAACCGCCATTTCTGTGACTAGCCAAGAGTCAGACCATCACAGATGTGGCTGCCAGCTATGAGAGAGAGAGGGAATGAGGGCCAGTAAGTCTATTTCTTTTTAAACTTCAAACAACACTAAGCGTTTTTAGGGGCGGGGGGGCTCCCCTTCACTACCGCAATGTTGTTTTTTTTTAAAATGAAATGCTTAGCACATCGGATACAGATGGAGAGAGGGGGAGAGAGCACACAGGGTATGCCAGAGTCCTCCGGAGGACAGAGAAGGGGCAGATAATTGATTACACAGAGGAGCCTCCTACTCTTCACGTTCTGGACAGCAGCCACTGCAGATGACCATAAGGTAAGGATTTTTCAAACACTTAACAGCTGGGGCCAGCAGTGAGGGCAAAATTTTAGTTTGAGGGGTGGGAAATGCCCTTAAAATAAATTATCACAGCAAAGCACATTGCCTTTGCCACATTTCACACACTTACTTACTAGTAGTGTGGGCGCAGCTTAAGGCCCTTCGTTGACAGCTTAAAAGAGGATGCCTGCTTCAGATTGATATCTGAAGAAATGGGGGGATAGAGTAACTAAAAAAATGGTACAGTAGTGGTTGGGAATTACCAGTTTTTTAGTTAATAGGAAATTAAAAAATGTATTTGAATATATTGGATGACAAGTAGTTAGTTTTTTTTTTGGAGGGGTAAGTAATATGCCAGCATACCCCCTCACAATATTTTGATTGGATATATATCCTTTGCTTGCCTTAAGAAAGATGCACAAATGCGTGGGGGTTTACAGAAATGTCTTGGCTTCTTAAAGCAGATTTTGACTTTTGAAACTTAATTTCAACAGTTGAAATTTCATAAATTTTCTGTTTAAATGAACTGTAGTTTGAAATAATTGTTGAATTCTATAAACCGAGTTTGGGTTAAAACGCTGGTTGGTTATATCCCCAAATTAAAGAGGACATGTATAATATAGGCATGTCCATTCTTAAAACAAATAAAACTGCTGATTATCAGTCTCTGACCACAACCCCCAAATTGCTAGTTACCAGTTTATAATTAAATTTGTAGCCAGATATTTAAATGATAAGTTCTTAATTCTTCTGACAAAGGTATTGTGCCTCCTCTCTTACTTAATAAGCTTTTTATAAGAATTGAGCTGTGTAGAGGAGACAACAGGTGAATGAGTCAATTCAATTGGCTGTGATGTCAGTGATCACCAGCATTGATGACTGCATGGAGAGAGGGGCAGCTCAATCACAATAAATTATTCTTTAAAAGGGCACTATACTGTAAAAAATTACTTTTTTGAAATTAAGAGGACAGGGACGTAAATTTTTCATCTGCCTGGTTTTATGGCTCAGGGCTTCCTGTAATAAAGTAGTGCTAAAGCACTAGGAAAACCTGGCAGAAGCAGTTTTCTTCTTGCTGCAGCTCCTCATATTATTTTGAGAGTATAATTACCAGTCCTGGTCTCCCTGCCCCAGATACTTTTAATTTTAAACAGATTTTGAAAATAAGTATATACGCACTATAATTCTCCATGTAAAATCCGGTTGGTATGCAGGCAGTAAGTAAAGTAAACTGACAATGGACCAGAGGACCTTCCTCTTTTGAGGGTCTTGTATTTCTTCTACCAATTCTTAGGTAATGAAGACATACAGTATATTTATCTATTTAAGGATTCCATACTATATATTCTGAGCTTGCCCCAACTAGCTAAGTGAGACGGTAACATTGCATCTACATGTCTTTTGTGATTTATCATTCCTAGGTCATTGATTCAAGATAAAATTGTATGATCATGTTGCACTGAGAAAAGTAAAGACAGCACCGATTTATCATATCTATTCAACGCAATCACCTGCTGAATTACTCCATAAAAAAATTCATTTGAAAAGTAATCCTGTCAATTTGTCACAGCACTAAGGAAACGGCAAAAAATGATCATAAGGATAGTTAGAAGAATTTAAAGAGTTCCGTTGAGAGATGTATTACATGATGTTTTTTTTCTGGGCCAAAGGTCCGATCCGATGACATTTCTCCTTGGTTCTGGAAACAGTTCAGGAAACAATTACACTGATGCTTTGATTATAAGGTCACTATTGATGCCATAATTGAGAGAGGGTTATGGGCCAAGTTCACCCAATGCATATATTAATTGAGCTTTCTTCTTTGCCTTTTCATTAATGCAAACATGTAAATTATTATTGGTCTGCGTTGTTGACTTCTAAGTATAATAGTAAAAATATTTCCCCCTCACAAAAGTCAATTGACTAAGATTTTTCTATTGTTAAAGAAACATTATTTGTTATGCAGTATTTTGGTCTGTAGATTAAGAAAATTATTGACACAAGTATGAGAGCTAACTTAGATTATAAAAAAAAAAAAAAAAACATATTTTTTTTGTATGGATTTAATTTCATTAGTGCAAGGGGGCTTTCCTTAAAAATTTTTGTCTTGCTTTGTCTTGTTGTTCTGTTCTGTAGTGTCTATATAGAAATATGCACCAATAATAGGAGTGAAATGGAGTTGCAGAGTACAGCTTTTAAGATTATGCAAAAAGGCATAACAATACATACACTATAACAAAACTTTTTCCTCCAGAGAAGGATGCCAAGTCAATACAAGCATATCTCAACCCTCAATCAGTTTTTTGTTATAAATGTTTTCAGCAGCGCTTGATAGATCGTTTGTGTGAACTGCTAACTGGAAATAAAATGCCAATTACACTGTCTACATGATTGGAAGACTGTTTTTTTTTTTTTAAAGTTTTATACATCCTTTTTAGATATCTATTTGATCTCTTTATTGAACTATTGAGAAAGTATTAATTTATGATATACCCACAAAAACTTAATTAGCCTACTCGTCAAATGTTTGTCTGGATAGGGATTTCATCAAGTAAGATAGAGGATGTGTGTGTAAAGAAAAATCTTTCCCATTTTTTTAATCGTTGATTTTATATCAGTAGAATTTGTGGGCTTAATTGTTTTTGGCCAAATTATCTCTTAACTCAAAATGTTAATTTGCGTTTTTTTATAATTATGAGAACACATTGAAAAGGTGACTTAACGTAGCATGGACACGACAAATAAAACTTTGTTATGCTCTGTGGAATTGAAGTCCCTGTTGGCATCTTACAGGAAAGATTTTACCTTGCATATTAAAAAAATACTGTCTTTTTGATCAATATCACTTTATGATTCAGGGAATATTATGGACAATGAAAATATTTTAGCAAGAAAGTTCAAATGGAAAAGGTGTTTAAAATATATTTTTAATTTCGTTATTTTTTGTTAACTCTAAAATCCATTAATTGCCTTTGGGTGGTACTAAAAACAGTGCGGGAATGAAATAGACATATATTACAAAGATACGAAAAATGGCTACTCACTGTGGTTAAATCAAGTCTTATTTGAAAACTAACAACACCTAACAAGGGTTAAAGCTTATACGTTTTGTGGTATAACCACTTCCCTCAGCTCTGAATGCCGGTCTCCGAATAAGACAAGGGCATGATTGCGGGTGGGCTAATTTCTGTTATTAAAGGGGAAACTCTGGTCCAAAAATGTAGGTAAAGTGAGAGTGGAGAACAGAGGAGTTCAATATGTTTTCACATAGTGGGAGAGTAGGGGCTGTAGATCCATGAACTTCCATGTGGGGATACTTCACACAGCAGGCAGTGGGAAGGGGGATTCCTGTCTCATGTCTGCCACTAAAGTCGCGGGGTGTGCTTGCCGGCGGCGAGGTGGAAAGAGCAGCTTTTAAAAGGGCATGTCCACCCCAAAAACTGAAATTTAACCCCATTCTGGCCACATTCCTGTAGTTTAAAAAAATCCTTACCTGACATTTCTACTCCAACTGGTTACCTGATGTGCCTTTTCTATATTTGATATTATGGTAGGAGAAGCTGCCCACCCCCAACCACCATAATATATTTTTTAAAAAATATGCCCCGATCGTTACTACAGACTCTTCTCTCCGGCGGGGTCTGTGGACGTCAGCAGCTTTGTGTTGGCCTTAGATGCGGATGGTGGGACCAGCACCTGCTTGCAACTCCGCAAGCAGGGAGCGGATAGAAGACGGCGCGGGAGAGAGGGCGGAAGTAACTTTGCGGGCAGATTTTGAAAAAATATATATGGCGGTTGGGTGGTGGGCAGCTCTACTTACCATATCTCAACAATATTAGATTTCAGGTGGGGAAATGCCTTTAAGAATGTTACATGCAGCCTCCCAACATTAACATTTACTGGCAGTAATTCTTTATATCTTGGACTGTAGGAGAATGTAGAGAGTGGCTTGATGGCTTGTTTTAAAGGTAGGAAACTGGCCTTTCATATAACTTGTTTGGAGGACCCCAGTTCCCCTTTTAAGTAGTAGTGATCTAAAATGTTCTTTGAGGACGCCGTTAAAAGTAAGGTACTCTTACTGCGGTCTGGGTTATACTGGAGTCATTAAATCAAATTACATTTAAAGGTGGGGGCAATGACCATTAATATTATAAGATTTTTGTTGGGATATCACGGGTCCCCCCTTCCACGTAGATAAAAAAATTCTCTTAACCCTAAAGGTGAGGTGAGGGAATTCCTATTGTAATGACAATTTGAATTTTATAAATATTCTGCCACTTTTTTTTTGGGCATATTTCGTATGTTGTGGAAAGCGAATGGTAGGGGGGGTTTTTAAATGTATGAATTCTTTGTCATTCTGTGAGAAATGGGTCATTATGGAACAGTGAGAAGACATGTGATGCTGATTTCCTCCAGCAGCCATTGGCGCTCAGTTGGGGAACTGCTAAATTGGAGGAAAAGGTTCAACTGGCACTTTTGAAATGTTGTATTCACTGTTGTCAGAGTTAAAGTTATAGATTGCTAGAATACATCACCAGACTTGCTGTAATGTATTTGAGGGATGTCAGCTATCTATCTTGTAGCAACGCCCCCTTTGATCTGGGATTTCGTAGCCCACAAGAGGTAACAATTACCGAATTTTATGGCTACTACAAAAAAATATTCTACTAAAATAAAAATACGTGTTTTTTTACCTTTCGGTCTTTAACTCACGTTTAGAACATATAGCTTGTTTGTTTGTGTTCAAAAAATGGAACATACTAGTATAAAAGAAATTAACCAACACTTTGGCGTGTGAAATTCACTCCTGTAGACTAATTA
The DNA here is from genome assembly GCA_019447015.1 of Hymenochirus boettgeri. Taxonomy (NCBI): domain Eukaryota; kingdom Metazoa; phylum Chordata; class Amphibia; order Anura; family Pipidae; genus Hymenochirus; species Hymenochirus boettgeri. Next base: position 168,840 of record JAACNH010000113.1, read on the forward strand.
TTCTCTTAATATTTATGAAAAGTCACAAAACCTGATAACGAAATATCACCTTGTTTTCTCCTGAGTTGTTTGGGTGGCTCCTAATCTCATAAACAAGTTGCTAACAGTTGAGAAAAGAGTGAATTGGAAATGAAAAGGCATGATAGTGATAGAGGAAACCAGAATAGTGAGGATCGAAACTAAAGGGACCAACAAGGTAATAATGGTTGAGTTGAGAAGCAAATCAAGAATGACACAGGTTGCTTTAAAATAAAAGTCCACTGTAATAAAGCTACATACACCCCAAACACCAGGAAACATGCTCGGAAGGCTAGTAACATTCTATGGGATGTTTTATGTCTTATTACCGTATTTTAAAGTTTTATCCTGTAGCTTTAATTTCTTTATTCAAAAGTATTGAGATTAAATTTGTGTAATTGTAATGTATTTACCTATATCAACGATTTTAAATAGCAATCTTGATTTGTTTGTTAATTTTTGTTTTGTTGTACTTAACACTTTATAGCTAATTTATGCAGTTTTGGTTAAAACAATCTAAAATATGAAAAGTGCAGTTGAATTTAAGTATTAAAGGCAGTAAAAATTATTTCAAAATAGTGTTTGCATTGTTTGACAGTCAGACCCCCAACTTCAGAATTCGTTGCCTTTTGACAAAGTCTGTCAGCTACGGGGAAATTGAAATACAAATCCCTTGATCTGTTTTCCTTTAATGCCTTTGGGTTCAGTGTTCACAAAGAGCTCTCCCTTGTGTACTTAGAAGGAAGGGGGAAATGTCAGAAAAAACATTCGGTGAATGTTGAAAACTGAACTAAATTAAAGTAAAAGGTTTTTTTTCACCTTTTTTGAAGTGTGGGATTGTGTGTCATTTGAGAATTAAATCTTGGCATTAAACATGTGGCATTTTCATAGAGCGTTAGGGATATTGAAGTGAGGGATGAGGGAACCATATTTTCATTAACTTATGAATTGTACATAAAGTTTTTTAATACCAGCATGACAAAATCTCTAAGATACTTAAATAGTAACCTCCTTGAGATTAAATGGTCACAAAATAAGTTTCATTCTGCTCAGATGTCAGGAGGCTAACAAACAGACTTTTTGTGCTAAGCCTGATCGTTCACACAATTTTTTTTGCATTTTTTAAAACTCATTTATCCCATATATCTCTACACAAAGTACACACAGCATTTTCCATAAAACTTTAGCACTGTGCAGTTTATTTTTCTTCTATGTTAAATATCAAAAACAACAAGATTATTCCTAAGCTTTTCTACTTCTTACAGAGTTTAAGGGCTAGGCCACAATGATACGATCCCTTGCCTTAAACAAGCCGCCCACTAATGTGGCCCAATTGATGTAGCACACAAGTGACGTAACATTTTTGCCAATAGCATGCGCCCCTGGTGCTCACCATTGGACGGATAGCAACACATACCAGGAATGCACATAACAGTAGCGCATTGTAGTGTTGCTCATCCCAAGTGGCCCTAATTTTAAAACTTAGGTTGCTGGAAGGTGGGGGTATTTGGATATGTACGTAACTTCCATGTCAAGAAATCAGTTTTCAGTCCGGTTTTTTTACTTTAAAAAAAAAAAATTCACAGGCAGCCAACCTTTCCAGATTCATATAGCTGAAATACTGAAAGTTCATTCTATGCCCCCAACACCTCTCATCAGCTCATTGGAGAAACAAATTAATAATATGATGGGAGAAGCTTATCCCCAAAGAAAACCACTTGAATTTTAAGGTGGAGCGGAAGGGCTATAATGTTCAAAGTTGCCAGTTTGGAGAAAGAACTTACAAATCTACCTTACTGCAAAGGAGAGGAAAAGGTTGTTATAAGCAAACCACTGCGGAAAAGGGGCATTAACCCTTACCTAAGTTACTATTTGACTTTTGGGAGACTTGTATTGGAATTTCGTTTGTACTTTATTTGTATATTGAAAAGAAAATGAGATTCTTTCACAGTTAATATAAATGAGATTCTGGAAAAGCTCCAGAGGGGGGCAGGGCGTTCCTGACCATTGGATGACTGGGATTGGTAGTATGGGTTCCGAGTAGTGTAGGACTTCCTTGGGGTAGAGAACGCAATGGCCACTAGGATCGCGCAACGAATGGAGCGTCAGCCATATGACCCAGTGCGACAGGAGGGTGGAGGGGATCCCTACGGAAACAGCTGATCTATGGGTCTGGGGGAGGGGGGGGGGGGAGGATGGGAGGGAGAGAGGGGGGGGGGTTTCCGGGGGGGGGGACCGGGGTGAGGGGGGGAGGGGGGGGGGCTGGGGGGATGGTCGGGGGGGGGGGGGAGGGGGGGGACGGGAGCGGAAGAGGGGCATTTGGGGGGGAGGAGGGGGGGGGAGGGAGGGGGGATGGACGCGTGGGGGTGGAGGAAGGGGGGGTTTCGGAGTAGGGGGGCTGGGGGGAGGGGGGGAGAGGTGAGGGACTGGGGGCGAGGAGGGGAGGGTGGGGGAGGGGGGAAGTGTGGGGGGGGGTAGGGGGGGAGAGTTGGGGTGGCGGGGGGGGGGGGGGGGGCGTTGGGGGGGCGGGGGGGTGTTTGCGGGGGGAGGGGGGAGGGGCGGGGGGGGGGAGGGAGCGGGCCATGGGAAAGGTTCTTTTTCTTTTTTTCCCGATTTGTTCTTTTGTTTTTTTTTTCTTCTTTCTTTTTTTTTTTTTTCTTTTTATTCTTCTTTTTTTCTTCTCCCATGAGGAACAAGCAGCATTTTGTTTAAGCAGATCGAGCAGAGTTAAATTTCCCCCTCCATCCCTGGGTTTGTTAAAGCTGCGGGAGGTCAGATTTGTCCAAAAGCATGGAGGAGTATGTCCTTGCGAGGTTACAAAAAATGCCAAAGCCGGTTAATGCCCTCTGTTAATAAAAGGCATTGAATATTATGCGTAGTTATTTGCATATGTAAATTTTTAAATAAAGCTTAGAGCCACCAATTCTTTCAATAAGAAATTGTATTGTGATTTTATTGCCAAATATATGTAATTAATAGGAGTAAGGACAGGTCTTCTCCCAGTCATTTAAAAAAAGATTAATTCAGGCTGACATTCAGGTTTTCTGTCATGGGTAAATAGTTTACATACACAGTGTAGATTTTTTATGTCCTTTTTTTTTTGTTATTGTGATTGAAATGTTGCCATTTTTTCCAGATGAGCTATATGTTGCCTATATTGCCTATACCGTTGCCAGCATCATATTGTACTTACATTTTAAAAGGCTTTTAATAGGCCTCCTACATTTTTATACATTTATAACAAGTTATGGGTAACCCTTTTTGTGCCAGGTTTGATGTGTGATGAAGCAAAGAAAGAAAACTTCTTACAGTGCTGGATGAGTGGCCAGCTCTTTAGCTACTAATAACATTTAAAGTTTCAGGATTATACAGTCACGCACATTACTTTCAGTTCGCCAGTGGCTGCCTGGTAAGGTTAAAACACTTTGTTTAAGTATTGAAGGTTAGGGCGGATTTCCTTTTGGGTATTTAATGATAAAAACGTTAAATAGTTAGAATGTACAAATACATCTTAATTCCATTTTTTGTTTTTTTTTATTGTCTTGGTGGTTACTGTTCGTGAAAACATTGACAAAATGAATTTTAGTAAAAAAATGAAGTTTCAAATCCGTTTTCTGTCTAATTTGTTCCTGATTTGCATATATTGGGAAGTATTTGCTAATCATTAGAAATATTTTGTGCATAAGGATGAAAATGAATTTACTTGCATTAGTCAAATACTATTTTCCGTGCTCAATTATTCCTTTAAGAATGTACAATGATAACAGCTTGTCTAGGGAATGCAAAAACTAATTCATAATGACAACCTTCTGCTCAGGGAGTTTTAGAAACGCCAGCTGCCCCTCCCCCAACTTCTTAAAACCCAGACGGGCAACAAAGAGCAACATCATTAGAAGCCCCCTAATGTACATGTTCCTATTTCAATCATGTTCTATTTCAAATCCCAAAAACCCTACAGTAAAGTAGAATTATGAACTAGCTTTTGGAATTGCTTAAAATTTTACACAATATAGAAATATAGAAAACTTTGTTAAAAATGGTCTAAATAGGTTTTAAAAAAGTCAGCCGTCGAACATGTCAGGATAGTTGGTCAAAATTGATAGCCTATATTTATCTTGGACAATTAACCTTAACTAACAGAATTTTGCAGGATTTTGTATTAATGTTTAAAGCAACTCTATAGGAGTGAAACTCGCTAATGGTCAATTGCCTGTAAAAGGTTCTTTGTTCCTCCCTGGGTGGATGCCATGTTTAAGATTTTTCAGACACAATGTAAGTATAAAAACTTGTTGGTTTCCCTCTACTCTTAAACTTCGTTTTTAATGTGTTTTCAGATACACTTCTTCTGATGGCAATTGTGATTGGTAAAATTCTATGGAGGGAAGACGGGTTGCTACTAAATGTTTCCTTGTCCTGCTATACTTTTTCAGTTTTATTTAATGCAACATTTAGAAGTTATAAAATATCCAATATAGCTCTCTTACAATTGTTATATCGAACCTTGCCGAGGCAAACCTCTTCTTTTGGTCGGGAGGAATGAGTTGCAAGGTTGATGATGTGGGCAACAGTAAAATCTATGTGAGCTGTAACTTCAGGGGAAATTAAGTCAGGACTGCATCTGACCTTAAGTGTTCTATGACGCAAGGAGATATGAGTATTGAAGCTTCAGTGTAATTTAACAAAACTGTCATTCTCATGGCCCGCCCCAGGCATACATTATTTATCTGCTCTACAGTATTTTATTGGTGCACTTGCAATAGCATGGGTACATTTCGAACGATTTTTTGTTGCAACTAGTGTTTAAGTAGAGTTCTAGAGGTGGAATATTAGCAGCAGAACTTTATTTCCTAGGTAGAAAAAAAACTATGTTAAGGTTTAAACTAATTTCTGCTTCACGTGTTTAAGACAGATCAGAAGATTCTGCCCCAGTTCTATGAAGTTAAACTGTTTTGGGTGTTATCATGACAATACACGTACCGGAAGTCCACCAAAAATGGCATTTTCAACCCCATGGTGTGCGATTCACGTAGGTATGAGTTTAGTCTTTTGTGTGTGTTATCAAATAAGAACTCTCTATTTTATTGACAGCAACTTCGTCAACTAACCAAGTACAGTTTTACAGCGTTGAAGTACATTCTTTGCCCCTGCTTGTAGTTTCTTCCAAAGACGTTTCACATCAGTGCTTGTGCCAAGGAAAAGGTCCAATAGTTCGATGACATACAGAGGTGTGATGGTTCACAGGTTTACAGTGAAAGTATTTTAAAAAGTGTTGTTTTTGTCTGTAACCTCATTTAAACTGTTCACACTTTATCAGCTGTGAAAATCGCTTACTTACATTTACACACACAGCCCTCTTTATAGTTCAAATTGATTGCGTATAAAAAAAGAAATGCAGCCTTTATTTTACTTGTAAGGAGTATCACTCTATCTGGATCATCAGTATTGCCTTAGGCAGCAGAGGTGACATGATGAAGATATTGCATGTGTAGATCCTAGATAAGAAAGCTATAGAGAAAACATCACCAAGATACAGTATAGTCAGCTTCTATAAGAATATAAAGATACTAATATTCTGTTCTAGGTTATCCGTTTTCATCAAAACAAGAGAACAATAATAGAAAAATCTGACAGCAAATGAAAACGCAATGAGAAAATAACCATATCATAATATACTAGTAGACTTTAACCTTTAAAATATGATCCAAGACTAATAATTTAAGGACAACTAAAGCCTCCAAACAGCATTGAATCAGAAGGCAGAGCACATTGATTTAAAAGCAGTAATCTGCATTTAACCTTGCATTTTGATGCATGTGCTGGGAATTAACTTTTCTAACATGGGGTTTATGTTTTATTTCCAGAATTCCCAGTATTGCACAGTGTGTTCACTGGCTATTGTGTTCTTTGCACATACCAATCTTAAACTGCTGCAGGAGCCTGTTACAGAAGGTCATGCCTACTAGTATTCTCCAGCCCAATCCTGTTGCAAGAACATTAGGCGGAAAGCACACAGTAATGTTATCCAGTTCTTGGGGGTTTACATTTACTTTAATGCCATTTACTGGAGTGGTAATTTACAGTGTATTTATTTTCGGGGGGGGGGGGGGGGTTAATTCTCTTTAAAGTCTCCATACAATGTTGCCCTAATAGAGCACATTCACAAAGATACAAAAAGCTGTGTCTCCCTTTACAATGACAGACAATCATTTTACAGCTCAGAGATTGTCCTCCCTCTGACACAGAACACAGATTTCATTTCAGTTTTTGTGTAAACACATTACAAATTATCCTGTCCCTAACAATGATAATTCCTTTTCTTTATTACAAAAAATAAAAGTAATATTTGCTGTTTATTTCTTTGCTAGGATGGATGTAAGAAACAGAATATTAATATTAGTCAAAAATTAAAAGTATGGGAATGGAACCTGCAACCTTCTAAAGAAAGCTTTCTACCTCTATTCCACAAGGGCTACTAGATAGGATATTACTACATGTAGAATCTTTATCTTTTGATAGGAACATAATAGAAACAAAAAAAGTAACCCATGTCCCAAAGGTCTGTTTGTTTCCAAAACCATAAGACAAAGAAACGAACCTCAAAGGGAGGTCTGAAAGAAGACCCCTTTAAAAAAGGCACACTCCATATTAGATCCACCAAAAATAATAATAGGTCGCTAGGTAGGTTTCCCATCAAATGTCAAATTTATTAAAGATACTTTATAACATCAATTAAAGCATGCATATATGACAAGAATGCCAACTAGCATTCTAAGTGCAATTAACTTATCTAAAACATCACATACATAGGCGTCCCTGTGTGCTTTTTAAGGTAATAAGCTGCCATGGACCCTGATTGTAGCAGTCTTAGAAATCCCAAGACAGGTGGTTCCACACAGTGTCCACTAATTAATCACTACTTGTTGCAATTCCAAATGAATCCTCCAGAAAGGAAAACAGTTACAGTTGTTGGTTCCTAAGGCTGTAATACCACAGGACTGAATAGTTACAAAGTGCACGATAGCTGTATTGTATATCGATTCCCCCAATGTTCAGAATAGTAAGTGGCAGACACATCCTGCCATAATAAGATGTCCACAAAATAGCAATAAACATAAGGCAGAAATGAAAGAAACGCCAGGGAACCGGGACTTACGTCACTCAGCCTAGCAGGTTCTTCATCCGGTCGCCTGGCTGCACAGCAATTCAACAGAAGGCGTCCACTGTCTGATAAAGCAGGTAATCGGAATAAACATATACAGCACAATAGATTTTCCTGGAAGTTTGGGACTTACGTGGACCCACGTCCTGACCTCTTCACCCGGACACACCGCAAATCATTTGTCCGGTTCAGTCCTCCCAGAGGACATAATTGTAATGTGCCAAATCAGCAGTCCCTCTGAATGGATTATAGGCTTCACCCCTCCGATCTGAAGGGAATCCAAGGCTTAGAAACAAGCAGGGTTTTTCAGGCAGCAACAGAGTCTCACTCCAAACCTACGTGCGTTTCACCCACAATGCACCAGTGTGCATAAGCTTCATCAGGGTGCTACAATCAGGGTCCATGGCAGTTTATTACCGTTAAAAACACACAGGGACGCCTGTGATTGCTCTATGTATGTGATGTTTTAGATAAGTTAATTGCACTTAGAATGCTAGTTGGCATTCTTGTCATATATGCATGCTTTAATTGATGTTATAAAGTATCTTTAATAAATTTTACATTTGATGAAAACCTACCTAGCAACCGATTTATTTTGGTGGATCTAATATGGAGTGTGCCTTTTTTTAAGGGGTCTTTTTTTGGACCTTCCTTTGAGGTTCGTTCCTTTGTCTTATGATATGTGCTTCTCCCTTTTGGCACCGTTATATTTTTAGCGTTCTCCTATCCACGTATTGCTACTTGGTCTGTGCACTCCCTATACTAGTCGTGATTGTTTCCAAAACCAGCACTTTACCAGTGAGCCACCACTGCACATGCAGAAGGAGATAGTTTATTTCAGTAAATGTCACAAAAATCAGTTCACTATTTGTATTTCTTCAGGAAGGCTGTCGACAATTCACACTGGTTGTTAAATAAAAAACAGCTGCTATATATAAAGTTTGTACAAACTTGTAGAAATTTATATTTTACTAGAAACATGATGGCAACAAACAAACAAAACCATAAATTCAGTCAGAGATTATGTTGTGTTGTTTTGTAAGTTACCATGGGGATTCGAACTTGTGACTTTTTGGGCTGTGTGTTCCTAAAAACATGGCATTTACATGGTGCGCCACCAGCAGAAGCTAGAAAAGCATAGAGATAGTGAATCCCGGGGTCAGGGGCGTGGCTCTTTGAAGCCAAAATGGGTTATTAGTTGTACTGGAAACAACAAGGAAGCCTTCTTTGTTAAAAATCTATTAATTACATGTACTAAATGCATGTACTTTTTGCTTTAGAGGTGCAGACTGGTACAATCATTAGTGGTCAGTATTGTTCTCCAATCACAGCAATGAGATGGAGCATATAACATTGGAGATTTTGCATGGTTGTTTGTACTAGATGAACAAAGAACTAGCCCTGGTGGTCTCTAAGGTAATAGTTGGTTTTCTGCTGGGTGTTTCCTTTTTATATATTAGTTGTTAACATTAACACTTAGATCTCTAAAATTTGCAGTTTTGTGGTTTGGGGGGTGATTAACCTATATACAATTTTAAATTCAAGGGGTGGACTTGCTCTTTGGAGGTCACGCATCTACTTGCTTACTTTATTTTCTAAATTTTGGTAGAATGTCCACTATTCCATTTTGGGTGCACTACAGACTACTGAAAATGTGCAGATATAACGCAGAGCCTGCCAGTAGATAAAATACATCAAAAAGAATAATTTCATAGACAGAATATTTGTTGGAATGTGTAGCTTTTAACATGGGTGATAGAGGTCTACATATAATCAAAGCTTAGAAGTCACCTTTTTGACAGTTATATTAAAATTTTAATGATAACACTGCAATGATTAACATGAGAAAGATGCTTCTTCCTAGCCATGCTGCAATATGAAATATGCATGTCAGAAATAGTTAGGGACAATCATAAGGGTTACCTTATGCTAAGTAGTCAGAGGCTGGAAGTGTACTGGGAGATCTCGCATTTACTTTGTACTACAGAGCTCTCATTTTCACTTCCCCTAAACATAAAATACTGCTTTAAGCATGCAAAGATGGATTCCCACTGTATTTGGCTTTGTGCTAGTATTCATTGTTAGTACTCACAGCAGCTGCATGCTAAATAGTGCCCCTGCTGTTTTTCTTTAGTGAGTGGTAAAAGATATCAACATCTCATTAAATTTTAAAAATGCCCAAGAATAAAACAATGCAACAGAACCTCACATCATTTTTAGCTCAGCTTTGTAGATTCTTATTGCATTTGAAATTTTACCAGCAAGGTGACAGCCATCAGAATTTTTTTCCTTAGAATGCTACTAGCCCGAGGGCAAGTTATAATAAGGTGACAAACTAAAGTGAGTATGGTGTTAACCCTTTCACTTTATATTTATTTCACCACTCTGTCTCTCTTGTTAAAACACTGTTGTGTTATTGAAGTGTGGCCAGGTCGTTTGACTGAGAGATCCCTGAAGATTGGCTTCTTATCTTCCATACTAATATGAAGATATCCTCTCCAATAAATATATTAACCACAAGGGGAAAATAACTTTGTATTAGAAAGCACCAATACAAAATGCAGCTAAAGAGACCTCAGTTTGAAATGATTTTAATTGCAGGAGAATTTCAGAGAATGCTGCTTTCCCTCCTGTGGTGAATTCACATTTATTTGTTGAAGCAAATTTTACTTAAATTTCCCAATTTACATTTTATGGTTCACATTACATTATTTATTAGTTTTTAAGTAAAAAAAAAAATACACTAAGGACCAATCTCTTTTTGTTGTTCTATTAGTCTGCTTTTGTTTTAACTTACATAAATGTCATCTAGCAGGTCACATTGGGTTAAGTTTTTATATAATTTTTCCTACCAGTTGGAATATGTGATTGGTTAATGAATCCCAGGAAGCCTCCAGACGCTTACCATTACAAAGATCTCTAGGTAAAACCTATAAGAACTATATGGAAGATGTTTAGCAATCTTTTTTACAACTATTTTCATGTGTGTTTATCTGTTTTCATGTCGGTTTACCTGTCCCATTGTCTTAAGTAATTCTGACTCAAGAGGTGTGGATGACTGACAGAAACAATAAGAGAGTTAGCATCAATGCCAGTGTTACTTTAAAGTGATATAAATTCACCTAATTTAAACATTTTCAGTGCTCATATGCGGGATCTACTATCACTCCATGTGCTGATTCTATGGCTCTTGGCAAATTAGCTTTGAACACAAAAGTTAAACATCAGCCTTTAGGCAAAACCAATATTGAATCGGGTTATGGCAGCTGTGTTGGCACTTTCGGAAACTGACACAACCACTGCAAACCCTCTCTTGAATTCCTGCTAATCTATATAAAATTGGTACAGATATATTTCCCAACAGCCAGGGGTTAGGAGTTTGACATCACAATAATCATATTAATGTTCCAGAGCACTGTTTGAAGCAAGTACTGTTTATAAACAGTACAAATTGTTGGTTTCAAAGAGTATTCTGTGCCATTTGTGTTGTTCTTTGAACTTTATGGAAACATTGACCCAGAAGGTAGAAGCAGTTTGATTTCCCAGTTTTATAAGTGCACACAAATGTTATATCTGTCATTCTGTCTTATTTTGAAAAATTGTATGTGGATTTGTGTCGCAGCTTGATATTGTGTACACCTGTCTAATAACTGATGCAATTCCAGAGGGGAAACCTACTTATGCATCAGAGAGAAAAAGAATATGTTTCAAGAAACATGTGTATCTTTCAATACACTTTATCATGAGGTACTAATCCTAATTATACCACCAGCTAAGTGATTAAGGTCACTTAAAATAAATATTTATATTGTGCTCCAATTTAGGGTTAAACATTAAAAGTGATCTCTCTTTGTACTATGATCTACAAAATAGTCAAGGGTGCAAATTGGCCGATTTCTGATTTACTACCCTAATGAATTATTAAGCACAGGGCTATTGCATATCTCTGCTTAAAGGGATAGTTCAGTGGAAATTATCAATATTTGTTAAATTGTTAGTTTGTGTAATGCAAACTTAGTTAGTCTCCCATATTCTCTCCCATTTTGAAAAATCAGTTGATTTCTACACGTGCTGTTGACATTAGTGAGCTGACCGTTCAGGTTCTAACAGTCCTTTTCTCCCAGGATGCACACAATGTTGGAATGTCCTAACAGTAATTTCTACTGATTGGCTGTTAGATGGGTCAAAGATGCTCAGATCTCTACTGAGCAACTGAATCACCCAGGAGTGGTCAAGGGCAAGACAATAATGGTTCTACTAGGGGTCCTGCAAACAGGAAGTCAGTATTCGGTTGCATTTTTTTATATACAGACATAATGCTAAATTTGCAGATGAAGTTCATTGGGATGAAAAAATACTGCTTTTTTTTCTGAAAAGCATTTGTATTTGCACTGAACTTCCCCTTTAACAGGTCATTTCTCTTAATGAAATACCTAGGCTGTAGGGTTTTTTTTTCAAGTTTTTTTTTTATGAAAAAAGCATACCCTATAATTTTCAATTCTAAGGGCACGACCACACTGCAACGCAATTGCAAATGCACAAATCGCAAACGCAACGCACGCTTTCGTTGCGTTGCTGCGTTTTTAATGATATGAAAAACACGCAAACACAAAAAAAGCAGTGTGACCTAGCCCTTAAGCAGATCTTATTTTTAGATAGAGTACAATTATATTAATAATTTAATTTATATATATATTATCCTTAAATTCTATTAAATATCTTTCTATCTTGTCCCTAAAACATGTTTTTAAACAGTAAAGGTATCTAAAATTAGAGCAGTGTTTTCAAAATATTTTATTGATAATTTATTGTATTGCATTTATTTCTTTCTATGTTGTTGGTTTGCTAAAATTGTTAAAAATATAAAGACACTTTGGTGTTTTTACACAGTAATCATATAAATAAAGAGTAAGCAGCTGCGTCCCTCAGAAGAAAATGAACATTGGACACCTCAGGCTTACGGTAAAACTTAACTTTTATTCCATGTCGGCAGATAAAAAGACGCCTGACGCGTTCTGTGCTGTAGCACAGCACTTAATCATAGGCTCAAAATCCTTTAGTGAACTAAGTCGGTTAAATACCTATAATGCAGTTGATCTGTTCCACCTCTTAAAGGATAAGTACACTCTAAAATTAAATGCATTATATTTGGTAGCTGCAGCTTTAAGTAATCTTTTGCTGTTTTGTTTTTCTTCTCGGCCCCCTACTGAGCCTACTTGTGAAGCTCTGAAGTTCCTGACATCTTGGATTGTGCTTGTCCCCTGCCTTTAGATCCGCCCCCCGAGATTTTCTGACTCACCACCTTCTGGTGGTCTATGATAATACGGCCCGTTGCGCCCGTGCATACGCGACGGGTGCACCTGTGATGTCATGGCACGTGTGATGTCAATGCGCTGTGTCTGCAAGAGCAGCGCAATGACTTCACGCACACGCTGACGCCACTGCACACGCGCGACGGGCACACGTGCATGGGCGCAATGGCCCACACTTTCATAGACCATCAGAAGAAGGAGCGGCAGAAAATCTCGGGGGGGGGGGGGGGAGCTAAAGGCAGGACAAGCACAATCCAAGAGCTTCACAGGTAGGCTCAGAAGGGCCCTAGGAAAAAAAAAAAACTGCTCAGATACTTAAAAGCTGCAGCTTCCAAATATAATGCATTTGATTTTAGGTGTACTTATCCTTTAAAGAGACAGTGTCATAAAACCATAATATTCTTTAAATCTTAAAGGGCAATTATAGTGAGAAAATTGTTTTTTTAATTGCTTCTAATGTATCCTATAAGTCATCCCATCCACACAGGGTACCTTTAGTTTCTTAAATTCTCATAGTCCCCGAGATATAAGCCTTTGAATATGCTGTGATTTGTAGGAGTTGCTACACCTCATCTGTCACTCAAAGGCACACACCCACACAATCCAAAGCTCCCTGCAGTACGTCACACACTCTCTCACCCACACTATATGTACTAGTGGCAACATATAGTCAAATGCTGTAGTGCTAAACACAATCAATAAACCATTAACCCAGCAATATGAGCAAAACACACTATAAAAAACCCCTCCCCCCCAATATCTTATATACATACATACAAAACCAGTGACTCAAATGGAACACTAATACAGTATATATAGTACAGATACAGGACTATATACCAAACAAGACACACAGTGCAATCTATGAAATATATAGACTAAAGCAAATGAAATGTAAACAGGACAACAAGCAGTGTGCACTGTGTTTGTGAAGGTCTCACTACAAGCTGCTGTTACACTGATCTCTCTTCAGTGATTATGATCTCAGCTAAGCAGGGGGGGAGAGTATATATGAACTTTAGGTAAAAAGTAAATAACATTATCAAAGTTAGAGAACGGCAGAGTTAGTAACTTACTTGAAGAATCTCAGCACACACTTGTCCTCCTCTCTCCCCCTCTGCCCCTCCCTTCAGCATATTGCTATTTATTCCACACTTTGATTGCTTGCAGTTAGCTCTGGAAGGGAGGGGTCAACAGGATGTCAGCACTTCATTTAAAGTCTTTCAACTGACAATGCTCGGACTCTGTATACAGCCCGTCACTGCTGAGGGGGAGTAACAGACGAGGGGAGGGGGACTACACAGCTTGGTACAAACTTCTGCCAGTGTGAAGAAACGAAGCCACACAGAAACATGAAAGTAAGGCAGCTTATACTAAGTGATCTATACATTGTATACAGACAAAGTTTTTTTTTCACTATAGTTGCCCTTTAAGCCTGTTCTGGGCTATATTTGTATATTTGTGATGCGCACTATGGCTGTACAGGAGAGTGAAGCGGTCGGAGATTCCAGCTTGGCGGCGGTAGATCGGGTAAAAGGTACATTAGCTATCTTCTTCGTTCTCGGCCCCTGCAATACTGATTGAAGATCGGGAGGTAAGGCACTGCTCCTTAACCTCCCGATCTTCAATCAGTATATTAAAGGAATAGTTCACTCTCGAATTGAACTATTCCTTTAATATACTGATTGATTGGCAAGGTATTCCATGGTTATAATATAGAGTAGCGGTGAAAGGGGGCACCCCTGACGGGTGCCGTTGTATAATCGAAAGGAGTCGGACATTTGGCCGTTTATTCTGACTTTTGCAGAGTTGTGTGAGTATAGCGCCATTATTTTGTTTAGGCAATATTGGCCTACTCCGGCTTGAGACAGGGCCAGTCTTAGGAAATCCCAGCTGACCCTGTCAAACGCCTTTTCTGCGTCCAAAGAAAGGAGGCAAAGGGGAATTTTTAGTTTGTGTGCTTGATCTATTATAGTTATGGTTTTGATGGTATTGTCTCTTCCTTCCCTGCCAGGGATAAATCCCACTTGGTCTCTATTGATCCAAGTGGGGGCAAGGAATTTTAGTCTTGAGGCAATCATTTTAGCATATATTTTAATATCGATATTAATTAAAGATATAGGTCGGTAACTACTGCACATAGACGGGTCCTTATTGGATTTGGGTATGACTACGATATGTGTTTCTAACTCTTGTGGGGGGAAGGGAGACTCAGGGGAGATGTTGTTGTATGTTTTGAGTAGTAGTGGTGATAATTCTTTTTGGAAGAGTTTGTAAAATGGGGTTATGAATCCGTCTGGTCCTGGGCTTTTGTTCCCTTTGAGGGAGGCTAAAGTTTGGTCTAATTCAGTCATAGAGAAGGGTGATTCAAGGGATGCTGTCTGTTCTGGTGTTAGGGCAGGTATGGCTGTTTTCTTTAGGTATTCCTTAGTTTCTAATATGTTATGAGTGGAGGAAGAGGTGTGTGGTGTTTGAATTGCATATAATTTGGAATAGAACTGCTTGAATTGTTCAGCGATGTCCTCCGACCTGTGCAACATTTCATCTTGATCTGATTTTACCTTTGGAACAAACGTTTTGGTTTTTTTTATTCCTAAGGGAGTTAGCCAGGGGTCTGCCACATTTGTTGCTGTGTTCGTACATCATTCTGTTTTTGTAGTCTTGTCTTAGGCAATAGGCTCTGTTGAGCGTGTGCAGAAGTTGGGTTCTGACTTGCAGTAATTCTTGATATGTTTGTTCGTCTCTTTGTAATTTGTGTGTAGTTTCTAATCTTAATATTTCTGATTGTAAGTGTTGGATGTATTGGGTAGCTTCCCTTTTTACTCTGGTGCCATGTTTTATTAGAATGCCCCTCAGAACGCACTTTAGTGCTTCCCATTGGTATGGGGCGGGCGTGGGGTCTGATTGGTGGGCTTCCATAAATATAGATATGTTTCGTTGGATATCTTGTATGCAAATTTTATCTCTTAGTAAGTGTTCGTTTAGTTTCCAATTCCATGGTGGTTTAGAGTTTGTAGGTATCTCTAATGTGAGGTAAACAGGGGAGTGGTCCGACCATATGGATGGTCCCACCGAGCAGTCTGGTCGCCATGATAGTAGATTGTGGGAGATTAAGAATATATCTATTCTGCTGTAAGTGTTATGGGGGGCTGAATAATATGTGTAGTCTTTTGTTTTTGGGTGTAAGATTCTCCAGATGTCCATGATTTGTGTGTCGTGCAGTTTTCGTTTGAGTTTATTGAGGGCTCTGTAGGAGATATGTGTGTGTCCTGATGTGGAATCTAGTTTTGGATCTAGTACTAGGTTAAAATCACCCCCAAGAATTATATGTCTGCTGGCGAAATTGTTAAGTTGTGTAAGATAATGGATGCTACTATTGAATTGTGCCTGATTGGGTAGATACCAGTTGGCTAGTGTGAATTTGTATTCATTAATGGTAAGGTTTAGCATTATATATCTGCCCTGTAAATCTATTTGTGTGTTTGTGATTACTGCGTTTAGTTTTTTGTGGAGGGATATGGAAACCCCTTTTGATTTAACCTCTGGGTTTGTACTATGAAACCATTGAGTGTAGTTTTTGTCCCAGATTGAAGGTATTGCATTCGTCCTAAAATGCGTCTCTTGAAGCATTAATATGTCTATTTTCTCTTTGTGCATTTGATGTAGAATCTGCGAGCGTTTTTGAGGAACGTTTAAACCTTTAGTGTTTAATGTGCAGACCCTTAGCTTCGTCCCCATAACAGCTTAACGTAGTTTTCTAGCAAGTAGTGTAGGCCTGGGCAGAGGAGATTAGGGGAGATTTGGGGGAGGATTGGTATTAGGAATGGGGAGAGTGAGAGTATAAGCAGAAGATTTCCTGTGCAATACAAAGCTGACACCACCCCTGTGTTTTGTGTCGAATATTGTCGACCGCGATAGGTGGTTTGGGGTGTTAAAATGGAGAGAGCATTTACACTGCACAGGGAGCCTGTTCCTGTGATCAGTTTCCTGATCGGAAGTAAACGTAGATTAAGGAAAAACAAATAAGACTTATACATCTTAAACAACAATATAAACATTATAAACAAAAATATAAAACATGACCAGGTCGGTGCCTGGTGAGAAACCTTATACCGTTGACCTCCCGGGTCCCTTGGGAGGTGTTTATCCCTGGTGGGGATAGAGGTTATCGCGGGTTTCATTGGTGGTCACTTGCCCCTTTATATCCTTTTGCTTGGTGGGTTAGGAATTGAAAATTCCTTTTTGTTGCCCCGAAAGAGAGTTTTTGGAAAGCGTGGGTTCTTATTGCGGGTGTCAAAGTTGAGTCTTTGTGGACTCTGTCCTTGGTTGTTGAGTGGCTCCCCGAACTAACGTCTGACCGGAACATTTTTCTTTGTGGGTTTCTGGGTCCTCCAAGCCTCTCTCGTCGGTGTATATGAAGTAAAGGTAGGTTGATCCCATTCTGGTAGGGAGACTTGAGGTAGATCCAATTTATTTAGGAACGAGGGGAGATTCTCCGGGGCTTGAAGGATGGCGATTTTGCCATCCTGTTTTGCTATAAGAGAGAATGGGAAGCCCCACTTGTATGGGATGTTACGTTCTTGTAATAGGGAAAGTAAGGGTTTAAGGGCCCTTCTTTGTTGTAGTGTCCTTCATGACAAGTCCGAGAACAAAGACAGCTTAGCTTCATTAAAGTTTATATCAGTGCAGTTTCTTGCTTTTGCCATAATTTGCTCTTTAATTGAGTAATAGTGTACGCAGCAAATCACGTCCCTCGGCCTGGAGTCACTGTTCTCCCTGGGGCGCAAAGCTCGATGTGCTCTGTCCAGTTCCATGGGAGAGTCCTCTGGCGTCTCTAGCAGGGTATTAAAGATTTTTTTTAAAACTTTGGGTAGGTCTGGCGTAGATATATTTTCATGGGAGGCCTCTTACCCTTATGTTGTTTCTGCGGCCCCTATTCTCAAGGTCATCGAGCTGGTTAAGGAGGGAGCGGGAAAGTGCCTTTTGGCCTGTCATATCAGCGCCTATTTGTGCTAAGGCGGCTTCGTGTTGTTCGGTTTGTGTTTCTAGCTCTCCTACCTTGTTGCTGATGTCTTTTATGTCAGCGCGCAGCGATGCAATCTCCTCCTTGCAGGTCTGCCTGCTCTACCCTCGTTAGGAGGTTAGCGAAATCTCCCTTAGTGGGCAGTGAACGTAAGACCGACCTGAGGTCATCCAATCGCTCCGCGTCTTCTTCCGAGTCTGAGGGAGAGCTGAGGTGTTCCTCGTGGTTTGGGCTCTCACTGCGCGTCCGTTTTAGGTCGGCCGCCATCTTGGATTTGGAGTCCGATTTAGTTTTGTTGAAAAACGTATTCAAGTTGGGATTTGTGGCTCCGCTTTGTGAGGCTGGTGTCTTTGGGGATTTAGGTTTACCCATATCGTATCGGTAGGTTACCTTTGGGGCAATATGCTCTTCTGTAACGGGGGTGAGATCAGGAGCTCTCACTACATGCGACCGGACGGAACCCGCGTTAAGCCACGCCCCCTATTTACCATTTTTTAAATATATTTCTTTGGAATATGCAAA
Organism: Hymenochirus boettgeri; assembly: GCA_019447015.1. Taxonomy (NCBI): domain Eukaryota; kingdom Metazoa; phylum Chordata; class Amphibia; order Anura; family Pipidae; genus Hymenochirus; species Hymenochirus boettgeri. The sequence goes on from JAACNH010000113.1 coordinate 186,874, forward strand.
GTATAAATATTTGTATATTTTTGTGTTGTAGAATCCTTTATTTTTTTTTTGTTTGTTTGTTTTTTTGTTGGAGCCTTTTTCTGTTACTCTCTCCACTCAATGTATTCCTTCTAATTTTGTAGCACAGCCTCTTGACATGCTGGATAATTGAATTGAGACTTGTCAGATAGAAGAAGCTCTATGATGAAAAATAAAAGAGAGTTTTTATTTGGGTCGAGAGACTTTTTGTACCACTGAATATCATTGCTTCCTCTTGATCACAGGAGAAAGCATTTTTCATGGTAGACTGGATGTGTGGATTCTTAACGTTTCTTCAGACTAAGCTTTAATTCCTTAAAGCACTTAAACCCTAGTTTTTAAACCATAAATTGGGATACGAATGTGGCACTAGTATTACAAGTTAACATTTAACACAACTACAGTGAAATCCAGTGTGTGTTAAATTTGTAGATGAAGATCAATTTTACTTGATGGGAAGCAATAGGCTGTTTTCTTTCTGCTGTGAAAATGACTAAAAGGAAGACTTAAATGACCCAGACTAAATTCTATAATCCCTAACTAACAGCTGTATCTCTCATTTTTTAAATAAGCAGCAGAGAAATCATCGTGTTTGCAGGTATATAGCTTTTCCAAAGTGTTCACAGATCCAGATGCATAAAACTGAAGGTAAACTTTGGTAAGTCATGTTTTTATAAAGGAGATATACTCTTTTAGTGATATGATAAGAGCACAATTAAGCTGAAAGAGCGTTGAAACTAAAAAAATTATCCCTAGGTGACCTAACTCTGACCTCTCTGTAATCAAGACTGAACAGTTCGAAAACTTTCTGTTTATACAGTTACTGATTAGAGATGAACAAAACTGAGTTTCTTTCAGACTTCTTTTTAAATCTGAAAATCCTAATATTTAAAATGTTAATACTTGGATTTTCAATTGGAATTTTTGATTTTGATTTCTAATATCCAATTGATTTTTCAATAAAAAGGTTCAGAGTTTTGAAAATTTAGAAAAACTCGTCGGGTCCGTACGTTTTCGTAACCACAAGTTTTGAATCGAAACCAGGTTTGTTTTGAAACTGGGATTTATCACTTATTTTACTTAGGAATTATAGAATTCGAAATTCTTTGCTTAAAACTTTATACAGTACAATAGTCTGTACCTCAGTTTTTTAATAATTTGGGTAAAATTTTAATTCAAGGACCCCACAGGTGTTTTAGAGGAATGTTTTCCTCTTCAGTCCCACATATCTAGTTCAATTTGAGCTGTATGGCTGCAGGTAATTAGACAACAAAATGGAATTTTTAATTTTTATAGAAGGATACATCATATCCACTTGCACCAAAGATAATTTTCCCAATATACTATAGTGGAGATTGGGTAATGCTAAATGCATGTGTGATTTGAATTCTGCAATTTTATTTCATACAGTGCTGCGTACCCAAGTGGCGCTTTATAAATTAAATTATATATACATAAATACATACATTTCAGAACAAAATAAAGCAGTGCAGTGAAGAATGCTCTGATTTGTATGTGGGGGAGACCAAACAGCAACTGCATCAACTTATGGCCCAGCACAGAATTGCCAATCCCTCGGGTCAGGACTCAGCCGTGTACCTGCATCTTAAGGATAAAGGACATACATTTGAAGAGTATAATGTTAACATATTGGCAAAGGAACATGACTGGTTCAAGAGAGGTGTTAAGGAGGCCATTTATGTGAAAATAAAGAAACCAAGCCTAAATAGAGGTGGGGGGGTTCGACACCATCTGTCTGCCATGTACAATGCTGTTTTGACACCTTACTCTGGGCGTTCCTATAACACCTCTTAGCCACTATCTAATCACACCCTTAACACCTGGCTGTGATATGCTAATTGGGATTTTCCAGGGTACATAGTTGCCACAGATTCTTGTACAAGTCATTCTGAATTGAGAAAGCCAGTCGGATGACTAGCGAAACGTTTTCAAGAACTAAACTTCAAGTCCGGTTGATCTAATTGAATACAACAGATATAAGCAGTACTAACCTATATGAAGTATAGGTATAATTCTGTCCCATGTTTCTAAATTATTTTGTATAATGTATTTGAAATTAATACAATACAGTCTGTGTCCTTAGGGTGCTTTTTGTATCTTCAACTTCTGTTTAAGAGACCAGATCGGTACCATATATTTTCTGCGAAAAGAATAATCACAAATTGGCTGTACTTGTGCAAAGTGTACAGAATGTAAAGAAATCTCTCACTGTGGCATAATATGTACATATACTGTATCATAGTATGTACTATTATTGTACAGCAGTGAAAACCATTTGGTCTTCCTAAACCAATAGTTAGCAAGTAGGTTCCTTAATACTGGGAGCTTAACTCCATGAGCATAAAAAATTGATTATTGGACAATGACCTTATTCATAATATAAATTACTTACATGCCTCTCTCCTCCGACGTTCAGTCCCGGCCCTCTGCTTGCATGAAACTGCCAACAGCCAATCACGGATGCGGCTTCGGCTGTCTGAACGTGGGTGGAAAAAGGCAATGTAAGTAGAGATCAGGGGAATTTTGCTTCAAACTACTATAGCGGTTGGGAGAGGGAGCCCTACACTACAGAAAATGGGATTTACACACATTTTTCCCCCGGAGGAGAGACAGGAGGCAGGTATGAATGAAGCATACACGCGATCAGCTGTTTAAAAGACCAGACCCTAAATGCTTGTGTTTGACGTTTTAAAAGTATGCAGAAATCAACTTACCCAACCTCGTTCCCCTAGCCTCTGCCTCTATTGCTACTTCTGGGAACGGAGTAGCAATAGGGGCCGGACCAACAGCCATTTCTGTGACTAGCCAAGAGTCAGACCATCACAGATGTGGCTGCCAGCTATTGAGAGAGCAGAGGGAATGAGGGCCAGTAAGTCTATTTCTTTTTAAACTTAAAACCCTAGCGTTTAGGGTCGGGGGGGCTTCCCCTTCACTACCGCAATGTTTTTTTTTTTTTAAATGAAATGCAGCACCATTGGATACAGATGGAGAGAGGGGGAGAGAGCTCCACAGGGTATGCCAGAGTCCTCCAGGAGGACAGAGAAGGGGCAGATACTTGATTACACAGAGGAAGCCTCCTACTCTTCACTTTTCTGGACAGCAGCCACTGCAGAATGACCATAAGGTAAGGATTTTTCAACACTACACAGTGGGGCCAGCAGTGAGGGCAAATTTTAGTTTGAGGGGTGGAAATGCCCTTTAAAATAAATTATCACAGCACAAGCACATTGCCTTTGCACATTTCACACACTTTAATACTAGTAGTGTGGGCGCAGCTTAAGGCCCTTCGTTGACAGCTAAAAGTAGGATGCTTCAGATTTGATATCTGAAGAAATGGGGGATAGAGTAACTAAAAAATGGTACAGTAGTGGTTGGGAATTACAGTTTTTTAGTAATAGGAAATTTAAAAAATGTATTTGAATATATTGGATGACAAAGTTAGTTTTTTTTTTGGATGTGTAATTAATATGCCAGCATACCCCCTCCACCAATATTTTTGATTGTATATATAATCCTTTGCTTTGCCTTAAGTAAAGATGCACAAATGCGCTGGGGGTTTACAGAAATGTCTTGGCTTTTAAAGCAGAATTTTGACTTTTGAAACTTAATTTCAACAGTTGAAATTTCATAAATTTTCTGTTAAAATTTTAACTGTAGTTTTGAAATAATTGTTGAATCTATAAACCTGAGTTTGGGTTAAAACGCTGGTATATCCCTAATGTAAAGAGTTACATGTATAATATAGGGCATGTCCATTCTTAAAACAATAAACTGCTGACTTATCAGTTATCTGACCACAACCCCAAATGCTATTTTTACCAGTTTATAATATACATTTGTAGCCAGATATTTAATGATAAGTTCTAATTCTTTCTGACAAAGGTATTTGCCTCCTCTCTCTACTTAATAAGCTTTTTATAAGAATGAGCATGTGTAGAGGAGACAACAGGTGAATGAGTCAATCATTGGCTGTGATGTCAGTTATCACAGCCTTGATTGACTGCATGGAGAGAGGGGCCAGCTCACTCACAATAATTATTCTTAAAGGGCAACTATACTGTAAAAAATTACTTTTTTGAAATATAAAGGGACAGGGAAGTAGAATTTTTAATCTGCCTGGTTATGGCTCAGGGCCTTCCTGTAATAAAGTTAGTGCTAAAGCACTCAGGAAACCTGGCAGAAGCAGTTTTCTTCTTGCTGCAGCTCCTCATATTATTTTGAGAGGTATAAAGTACCAGTCCTGTCTCCCTGCCCCAGATACTTTTAATTTTAACAGATTTTGAAATAAGTATATACGCACTATAATTCTCCTGTAAATATCCGGTTGGTAATGCAGGCAGTAAAGTAACTGACAATTGACCAGAGGACCTTCCTCTTTTTAGGTCTTGTATTTCTTCTACCAATTCTTAGGTAATGGAAGACATACAGTATATTTATATATTTAAGATTCATACTATATATTCTGAGCTGCCCAACTAGCTAAAGTGAGACTGTAACATTGCATCTACAATGTCTTTTGTGATTTATCATTCCCTATGTCTATTGATTCAAGATAAAATCTGTATGATCATGTTGCATCTGAGAAAAGTTACATACAGCAACGATTCATCATATCTATTCTAACTGCAATCACCTGCTTGAATTACTCCATAAAAAATTCATGAAAAGTAATCCTTTCAATTTGTCACAGCACTAAGGAAACGGCAAAAAATGATCCTAAGGATAGTTAGAAGAATTTAAAGAGTTCCTTTTAGAGATGTATACATGATGTTATTTTTCTGGGCCAAAGTCCGATGACATTTCTCCTTGGTCTGGAACAGTCAGAAACAATTTACACTGATGCTTTTTATTAAAGGTCACTATTGATGCCATAATTGAGAGAAGGGTTATTGGGCCATAGTTCCCCTCCAATGCATCATTAATTGAGCTTTTACATTCTTTGCCTCTTCATTTAAGCAAACATGTACATTATTATTGTCTGCGTTGTTTGACTTCTAAGTAATAATAGTAAAAATATTCCCCCTTCACAAAGTCAAATTGACTAAGCAATTTTTCTATTTGTTAAAGAAACATTATTTTGTTTCTGCAGTATTTTTGTTCTGTAGATTAAGACAATTATTGACACAAGTATGAGAGCTAACTTAGATTTATAAAAAAAAAAAAAAACATATTTGTTTTTGTATGGATTTAATTTCTTTAGCTGCAATGGGCTTAAAATTTTTGTCTCGCTTTTTCTTGTTTTATTGTTTCTGTAGTGTCTATATAGAAATATGCACATATATAGGATGTGAAATGCATAACAATAAAAAAAGCATAACAATACATTAGCACTATAACAAAACTTTTTCTCTCAGAGAAGGATGCCATAGTCAATACAAGCAATATCTCACCCCTCAATCATTTGTATAAATGTTTTCAGCATCGCTTGATAGATCATGTTTGTTGAACTGCTAACTGGAATATAAAATGCCCAATTACACTGTCTACATTGATTGGAAGCTTTGTTTTTTTTTTTTTAAAGTTTATACACCTTTTTAGATATCTATTTGATCTCCCTGAACTATTGAGCAAGTAAAAGAACTCCAAAAACTTTCATATAGCCTACCTCTTCAAATGTTTGTCTGGATAGGGACACAAAGTCATAGACTAGAGGATGTGTAAAGAAAAATTTTCCCATTTTTTTAATCGGATTCATATCAGTAGAATGTGGGCAATTTTGTTTTTTGGCCAAATTATCTCTTTAACTCAAAATTTAATTTGGTATAAATTAATGAGAACACATTGAAAATGTGACTTTTAACAGTAGCATGGACACCGACAAATAAACTTTGTTATGCTCTGTGATTGAGTCCCTGTTGGCATCTTACAGGGAAAGATTTTACCCTTGCATATTAAAAAATACTGTCTTTTTGATCAATATCACTTTATGATTCAGGGAATTATACTGGCAATGAAAATATTTTGATCAAGAAAGTTCAAATGGAAAGGTGTTAAAATATATTTTACATTTCGTTATTTTTTGTTAACTCTAAATCCATTAATTTGCCTTTGGGTGGTACTAAAACAGTGCGAATGAAATAGACATATATCTACAAAGATACCAGAAAAAGTGGCTACTCACTGTGGTAAAATCAAGTCTTTATTTGAAACTAACAACACCCTAACAAGGGTTAAAGCTTTATACGTTTTGTGGTATAACCACTTCCTCAGCTTCTGAATGCCTGTCTCCAGAATAAGCAAGGAGCATATTGCGGGTGTGCTAATTTCTGTTATTAAAGGGGAACTCTGGTCCAAAAATGTAGGTAAAGTGAGAGTGAGAACAGAGTTCACATATGTTTTCACATAGTGGGAGAGTAGGGCTGTAGATTCCCTTAACTTCCCTGTGGGGATCTTCACACAGCAGGCAGTGGGAGGGACTTCCTGTCTCCTGTCCTGCCACTAAAGTCTGAGGCTGTGCTTGCCGGCGGCGAGGTGGAAGAGCAGCTTTAAAGGGCATGTCCACCCCCAAAACTGAAATTTAACCCCATTCTGGCCACATTCTGTAGTTTAAAAAAAATCCTTACCTGACATTTCTACTCCAAATGGTTCTCCTGATGTGCCTTTTCTATATTTTGATATATGGTAGGTAGAAGCTGCCCACCCCCAACCACCATAATATATTTTTTAAAATATGCCCCGATAGTTACTTACAGACTCTTCTCTCCTGCGGGGTCTTTGATGACGTCAGCAGCTTCTGTGATTGGCCTTAGATGCGGATGGCGGACCAGCCCCTGCTTGCAACTTCCGCAAGCAGGGAGCTGGATAGAAGACGGCGCGGGAGAGAAGGGGCTGTAAGTAACTTTCAGGGCATATTTTGAAAAATATATTATGGCGGTTGGGGGTGGGCAGCTTCTACCTACCATATCTCAAAATATAGATTTCAGGGTGGAAATGCCCTTTAAGAATGTTACATGTCAGCCTCCCACCCATTAACTTTCTGGTCAGTAATTTCTTTATATCTTGGACTGTAGAGAATGTAGAGAAGTGGTTGATGGCTTGTTTTAAAGGTAGGAAACTGGCCTTTCATATAAACTTGTTTGGAGACCACAGTTCCCCTTTAAGTAGTAGTGACTAAAATGTTCTTTGAGGACGCACGTTTACAAAGTAAGGTACTTACTGCGGTTCTGGGTTATACTGGAGTCATGAAATCAAAATTCCATTTAAAGGTGGGGCAATGACCATTCATATTATAGATTTTTGTTGGGATATCACGGGTCCCCCTTCCACGTATATAAAAATTCCATTAACCCTAAAGGGTGAGGGAATTCATATTGTAATGACAATTTTACTTTTAATAAATATTCTGCCACTTTTTTTTTTTTGCATATTTAGTATGGTTTTGGAAAGCGAATGGTAAGGGGTTATTTAAATGTATGAATTCTTTCGCTCATTCTAGTGAGAAATGGGTCATTCTGGAACAGTGAGAAATGTGATTGCTGAATTTCAAGCAGCCATTGGCGCTCAGTTGGAACTGCTAAAATTGGAGAAAAGGTCAAACTGGCACTTGTTGAAATGTTTTATTCACTGTTGTCAGAGTTAAAGTTACTAGATGCTAGAATACACTTAACAGACTTGCTGTAATGATATTTGAGTGATGTCATGCTATCTATCTTTGTAAGCCACTGCCCCCTTTGATCTGGGATTTGTAGCCCACAAGAGGTAAAATTACCGAATTTTTATGGTACTACAAAAAATATTCTACTAAAAATAAAATTAAGTGTTTTTTTCCCTTTCAGGTCTTTAACTCTACGTTAGGATACACATAGCTTGTTTGTTTGTGTTCAAAAAAATGGACATATAGTATAAAAGAAATTAAACCAACACTTTGTGCAGTGTGAAATTCACTCCTGTAGACTAATTATTCTATTAATATTTATGAAAAGTCACAAAACCTGATAACTGAAATATCACCTTGTTTTCTCCTGGAGTTGTTTGGTTGGCTCCTAATCTCATAAACAATTTGCTAACAGTTGAGAAAAGAGTGCATGGAACTGAAAAGGCATGATAGAGGAACCAGAATATTTAGGAATCGAACTAAAGGGCCAACAAGGTAATAATGCGTTGAGTTTGAGAAGCAAATCAAGAATGACACAGGTTCTTTAAAATAAAAAGTCCTGTAATATACAAGCTACATACACCCCAAACACCAGAACATGCTCGGAAGGCTAGTACATTCCTATGATGGTTTCTATTGTCTTATTACCGTATTTTAAAGTTTTATCATGTAGCTTTACTTTCTTTCAAAATTATTGAAGATTTAAAATTTGGTGTTAATTGTAATTTATATTACAATATATCAAGATTTAAAATAGCAATCTTGATATTGTTAATTTTTTTTTTGTTTACTGTAACACTTTATAGCTATTTATGCAGTTTTTGGTAAAACAATCTAAAATATGAAAAGTGCTGTTTGTAATTTTAAGTATTAAGGCAGTAAATTATTTCAAAATAGTGTTGCATTGTTACAGTCAGCCCCTCCACTTCAGAATTCGTTGCTTTGACAAAGTCTGTCAGCTACGGAAATCTGCATACAAATCCCTTGATCCTGTTTTCCTTTAATGCCTTTGGGTCAGTGTTCACAAAGAGCTCTCCCTGTACTTAGAAGGAAGGGGAATTGTCAGAAAACATTACTGTGAATGTTGAAAACTGAACTAAATTAAATGTAAAAAGTTTTTTCTTTCCCCCTTTTTGAAGTGTGGGGATTGTGTGTCATTTTAGAAATTAAATCTTGGTATCTAAACATTGTGGCAATTTTCATTAGAGCTTTAGGGATATTGAAGTGAGGGAACCATATTTCATTAATTATGAATTGTACATAAAGTTTTTTAATACCAGCATTGACAAAATCTCTAAAGATACTTAAATAGTAAGCCTCTTGTAGATAAATGGGTCACAAAATAGTTTCATTCTGCTCAGATTTCAGAGGCTAACAACAGACTTTTTGTGCTAAAGGCCTGATCTTTCACACAATTTTTTTTTTGCATTTAACTCATTTATCCCATATATCTCTACACAAAGTACACACAGCATTTCTCCATAAAACTTTAGCACTGTGCAGTTTATTTTTTCTTCTATGTTAAATATCAAAACATACAAATATTATTATATAGCTTTTCTATTCTTACAGAGTTTAAGGGCTAGGCCACACTGATCCGATCCCATTGCGCTTAAAAAAGCGCACACTAATGTGGCCCAATTGATGTAGCACACAAGTGCGATACACATTTTTTGCACAATCGCATGCGCCCTGGTGGCGCACCATTGGCCGATAGCAACACATACCAGGAATGCACATGAACAGTAGCGCATTGTAGTGTTGCCTCATCCCAAGTGGCCATAATTTTAAAACTAGGTGTCAGGAAAATGTGTAGAGTGACTTGGTAAGAATGGGTTAACTATTCCTATTAGTTCTTAGGACCAATAAACATTCCATTCCAACCTGGAACAGTCCTATTGTTTATATTATGATTAGTCAAGCATGGAACCAGATCTCCTTTCTCAGACAATGTGGGGCCGAACCGTGCATCTGGAATTCTCTTCAGCTAGGGGTCTGGTGGGTACTAAGAGGTCATTTTAAGGACAAGTCATACATGTAAAATAATTGTATTTCGGTATTGGAATGTGTAAGACAGAAACCAATGTTATATTTGTAAATATAATAATATGCCCATTAATAGGATACCCAACATGGAGCCCTTATTCCCTTGCCAAGGTGAGATATTAATATCTGGGGAAATATGGATTACACACAGGTCATGTTTGGTATTGTAGGAATTGATAATTAATAAAGGAGAGGAATATGTGATCAATATCCCAATACAAAGTACATATCTACACTTATATGGAATCTGTCTAAATGAGGGGGAATGAATGCTTTTGGCTAGTCATAAATCTGGGCATTCCTGGACACTCCCACCTCATGTGGAGGGCGTAGTTCAACAAATAGTTTAAAAGTCCATGTAGTCCAAGATAATGTTGTTCATACTTGGGGACATGCTAAAAACGTGTGTATGGACCCAATGTTTCATCCTGCCCCAGGACACAGGACTTCTTCTAGTGAGTAGGGTCTGTGAATAGTTTTATCCTTTTTATTTTCTATAACTGTTGTACTTATTGTATGTCATTTTATTATAACACCATTTTATTTTATTTTTGTATTATATGCACTGTCCACCTTTTGGAATATTAAATCTAAAATTTAATAAGTTTTGTCTTTGATGCTCTAAAAGAACTCAGTTAGCCTCTGATAAGTTTATATGTGTTTGAATGGAGTGTGCAGTGTAAATGCTAATTAACTCTTGTGAAGGACTGATGCTAATTAACCAGTTAGTTGCTGGAGTGAATGGTGTAGTGTTAACCATTTAGCTGCCAGGACAGGGGTGTGCATAGTCAGTGAGAGTCAAGAGTGGGTTTTTGGGGCGTCTTTAAGGCCGTAACTTAAAGTGGTGGCAGCGAATACCGATTAATTAGTCAGATCACGTGCCCAGCGAACTGGCGTTCGTGACACTAGGTCTGCTGGAAGGTGGGGTATTTGATATGTACAGGAACATTCCATGTCAAGAAATCAGTTTTCAGTCCGGTTTAAAAAAAAAAAATTCACAGGCAGCAACCTTTCCAGGCTTCATATAGCTGCAATACTGAAAGTTCATTCTATGCCCACACCTCTCATCAGCTCATTGGAGAAGCAAATAAATAATATGATGGGAAGCTTATTCCCCAAAGAAAACCACTTGTAATAAAGGTGGAGCGGAAGGGCTATAATGGTCCAAAGTGGCAGTTTGGAGGAAAGATACTTACAAATCTACCTTACCTGCAAAGGAGAGGAAAAGGTGTTATAAGCCCAACCCCTGGGAACAGGGTGCATTAACCCTTTACCTAAGTTACTATTTGACTTTGGAGACTTGTATTGGAATTTGTGTACTTTATTATGTTATTGAAAAAGAAAATGAGATTTCTATTCACAGTTAATATACAATGATGATTCTGGAAGCTCCAGAGGGGGCAGGGCGTCTGACCATGGATGACTGGGATGTGTAGTATGGGTCCGATAGTGTAGGACTTCCTTGGGGAGCGACGCAATTGGCCACTAGGATCGCGGCACGAGCGTAGCCTATGACGCCATTGCGACAGGAGGGTGGAGGGATCCCCTAGTAAAAGCTGTCTCCCATGAGGAACAGCCGCATTTTGTTTAAGCAGATCGAGCAGAGTAATTTCCCCCTCCCTCCCTGGTGTAAAGCTGCGGAGGTCAATTTGTCAAAGCATGGAGAGTATGTCCTTGCGAGGGTACAAAAAATTCCAAAGCCGTTTCATGCCCTCTGTTAATTAAAATGCATTAATATTTATGCAGTATTTGCATATGTAAATTTTTAAATAAAGCTAGAGCCACCCATCTTTCCAATAAGAAATTGGTATTGTGTATTTTATTGCAAATATATGTAATTAATAAGGAGTAAGGACAGGTATTCCTTCCCCAGTCCTTTAAAAAAAGATTAATTCAGGCTGACATTCAGTTTTCTGTAATGGGTTAAATAGTTACATACACAGTGTAGATTTTTTTATTGTCTTTTTTTGTTATTGTGATGAAATGTTGCCATTTCAGATGATCTATATGTTGCCTATATTGCCTTATACAGTTGCAGCATATTGTAAAATTACATTTTAAAAGGCTTTTAATAGGCCTACATTTTTTATACATTTATACAAGTTATGGGTTACCCTTTTTTGTGCCAGGTGAAGCAAAGAAAACTTCTTACAGTGCTGGATGATGGCAGCTCTCTAGCTCCTATTAACATTTTCAAGTTTCAGGATTATACAGTCACGCACATTACTTTCAGTTCGCAGTGCTGCCTGGTACACGTAAAAACTTTGTTTAGCTATTGAATGGTTAGGGATTTCCTTTTGGGTATTTAATGATAAAATAAGTTAATAGTAGAATGTACAAATACATCTTAATTTCCATTTTTTTTATTGTCTTGTGTTAATGATTCTTGAAAACATTGACAAAATGAATTTTAGTAAATGGAAGTTTCAAATCCGTTCTAATTTGTTCCTGATTTGCATATATTGGGAAGTATTTGTAATCTTAGAAATATTTTGTGCATAAGGATGAAAATTAATTTACATATGCATTAGTCAAATACTATTGTTCAGTGCTTCAATTATTCCTTTAAGATATGTACACTGATAACAGCTGTCTAGGGAATGCAAACTTAATTCATAATGACAACCTTCTGCTCAGGGAGTTTTAGAAACTCCAGCTGCCCCTCCCCCAACTTAAAAACCCACAAGGCAACAAAGAGCACATCATTTAGAAAGCCCCTAATGTACATGTTCTATTTCAATCATGTTCTATTTCAAATCAAAAACCCTACAGTAAATTAGAATTATGAACTAGCTTTTGGAAATTGCTTAAAATTTACACACTATAGAAATATAGACTTTTTAAAATGGTCTAAAAAGGCTTTAAAAAGTCAGCCGTCGAACATTTTTGCAGATAGTTGGTCAAATGATATGCCTATATTTTATATTGACAATTAACCTATAACTAACAGAATTTGCAGGATTTTGTATTAATGTTAAAGCACCTCTATAGAGTGAAAATCGCTAATGGTCCAATTGCCTGTAAAAGTTTCTTTGTTCCCTCCTGGGTGGCTGCCATTTATTAAGATTTTTCAGACACAATGATAAGTATAAAACTTGTTGGTTTCCTCTATTAAACTTCTTTTTTTAATGTGTTTTCTATGATACACTTCTTCTGATTGCATTGTGATTGAAAATCTATGGAGAAGACGGGTTGCATACTAAATGTTTACTTGTTCCTGCTCATACTTTTTCAGTTTATTTAATGCAAACATTTAGAAGTTATAAATATCCAAATATAGCTCTCTTACAATTTGTTATTATCGCACCTTGCCGAGGCAAACCTCTTCTTTTGGTCGGAGAATGGAGTGCAAGGTGAATGATGTGGCAACAGTAAAATCTATGTGCTGTAACTCAGGGGAAATTAAGTCAGGATGCATCTGCAACTTAGTGTTCTGACGCAAGGAAGATCTGAGTATTTGAAGCTTCAGTGTAATTTAACAAAACTTTCAATTCTCAATGGGCCCAGGCATACATTTTATTTCTATGCTCTACAAGTATTTTCATTATGGTGCAATAGCATGGGTACATTAGAATATTTTTTGTTGCAACTAAGTGTTAAGTAGAGTTGAATCTTAGCAGCAGAACTTTATTTTCCTAGGTAGAAAACTATTTTAAGGTTAAACTAATTCTGCTTCACGTGTTTAAGACAGATCAGATTCTGCCCCATTCTCTATGAAGTTAAGACTGTTTTGGGTATCATGACCATACACTTACCGGAAGTCCACCAAAATGGCCTTTCCAACACCATTGTGTGCGATTTCACGTATGTACGAAGCTTTAGTCTTTGTGTGTGTATCAAATAAGAACCTTCTATTTTATTACAGCAACTTCGTCAACTACCAATTACATTTTTACAGAGTTGAAGTACATTTTTGCCCCTTGCTGTAGTTTCTTCCAAAGAGTTTCACATCAGTGCTGTGCCAAGGAAAAGTCCAATAGTTCGATGACATACAGAGGTGTGATGGGTTCACAGTTTACAGTGTAAATTATTTTTAAAAAGTGTTTGTTTTTGTCTTTAACCTCCTTTACATGTTCACACTTTCATCAGCTGAAATCGCTTACTTACATTTACATCACACAGCCCTCCTTTATAGCAAATATGATTGGTAAAAACCCGCCTCCTACCTGACCCTGAGCCATGGTTAACACAGCACTGGTGGGAATGTCTGTTGCATCCTCTCTCCTCCTCCTCCTGCCAGTCAAACAAACTTGAAAAGTCCTGTTGCTAGGATACAGCCTACATAATCAGCTGTTCAAGGGTGGGTAGAGGGGTGTTTTCTCGATTGCTAGCTTTGAATGACAGGGAGACAGAATTGTTATGCCTCCTTCACAGCATGGCTAATTGAAAGCAGAGAGATGCTCGAAATCAGGGGGAAAAGGTATAGGGAGGGCTGCATACCTTTACTCTTTTTATAGCAATAAAAGAAAAAAAATGCATTGAAGCAGTACAATTATACTTTAACGTGGCACCATTATATGTATAAAAGGCATAGCTTTAATAATGTTAAAAAAATAACATATTATTGTCTAGCTTTCTCCTCAACGTTAACCATGTTATTTGTGTTTGTATTACCTGTGGCTGCCACTTAGATTCATTGAATATTTGATGGAAATTGGTGAAATCTCCTTTCCAGCACATACACAAAGCATCTGAGTTGTTGTCATAAGAAGGGTCTGGAAAAAGGCTAAAAATCTGCTTTTCATGCATTCTAATATTAGGAATTATGAATGGACCCATTGTATTTACTATTCAAAAGATCCCTTAGAAATCCTTCCTAGCGTGCTTTATCCACCCAGCACATTTGATTCACTGTAGGCCTATGACATCTAACTGAAAGGTGTAGTAAGATGTGAAATTAAATTATTTCCCAAACTTTCTAACAAGCTTCTTGCTGTCTTTGAGGAAACAGACCAAAAGGATTCCACAGAAAGCCTGGTATTTTTCAGATGGTATGCATTCATTCTCAGAATGTAATGCCCTGTTCTCTGCTCTTTACCGACTGACAGTCAGACTGCTTACATTGTGTTTTGCATTTGTTGTTTCTGGTTGTATTGCTGTTCTCATTCTAAATAAAGTTTAAATCTTTCCTAAAAGCATGTTATTGTTTTAAGAGAGATACAGTATATTTGGTTGTTGTCAATTTGTGTTGCTCTTTTATTTACTGTACTTAGACCACTGTGTTTTGAACAATATTCATTTGATTTTTAACTTCTTAAAGTATATATATTAACAACTGAATGTTATAAACAATTAATTAGTGCTGCTTAGTAATCATTTGTAAACATTTGTCAAATCTTTGTATTTGCAGAGAATAGCTTTTATGTTTGATGGCTTATCCCTTATACCTCCATACTGTACCTCCTGACTGGGTAAGGAAATCCTAGTAAGAGCAGGAACTAACATGCATTGGAGAGTCTCTTATTTACAGAAATTAGTGGACTTAGTAAGAGATTGCTTTCCTTCTGTGCTCAATTGCAACCCGTCTAGCCCAAACCAATAGAAACTCACCCTGGGTTCAGGGATAATTGGTATTCTTTCAGAGATTCTAAATGCCATCCTGAAAGATACTGTGTTCAATGGGCACTGGGTAGCTTCTGAATGTCCCATTTTGGTAAAATTCCTTGATCAAATCTGCAAATGTGCTTCACCATTGTAAACGTCATTGAATATTTCTAAAAAGTTTTTGTGCCTTTACAAACTTTGCAAATGGTATATTTGAAATAAAGTCTCATCATTTGATCTTTGTTGAGTAATAAAAGGTACTCTAACAAAATGCATAAATAATTAGGTGAAGCCGTAAAGCTGAGAGGCATTTAGAAACACACAGCTAAGTAATTATTGATATCTTCAAGATCAATCATATGAAAAATACATTTCAAGGAGCAGTTCCTTGGCTGCCAAGCATATGCCGAGCTGTTTACAAAGGATTTAGTTTTCCAAAGGGGTTAAAACTATATTTATTCATCAAGTTAAGCAGAAATAGACACAAAGTTTTTTTGCCTCTACAAAACAAATTTTAAATATCGCCAAACACTGCAACTAGTAACTAATTACTAGGAGAATGGAAAGCCCTGTCATGCCATAACATTTACTTAAAGGGGAAAAATTTTAGGCTTTAAGGCTAGAAGTGCTACACTGTATGTACTGATGTGACAGTATATCCATCTAAAGCTGCTGAGGTGAAACAGTTGGGTACCTACATTTTTCAGTTATAGAAATGCTCCATAGCTTTATATTTCCCATGGTGCTTAGTTCCTTGAGTACTGTAAAAAAAATCTCAATCCTTTTCTCACATTTGTAACCTTTCTAATGCATTGGTTTTAATTGGCTAAATATGCATGAAAGGGAGCTGCAGCTTCCTTTTTAAGGAACATTTTTTTTAAGTGTAAATGTTTATTGAGGTAACAAACAATGAGGCACATTTATAAAAACAACGTTGTTACCTTATTTTATTTTTATATAACAATATCAACTAACAGTAAAATAACCATCAGAAGTGAAATCAAAAAGTTAAGATAAAATTAAATCTTTGGCATTATAGTGACATTATCTTTAACAGTATTGACAAAAAAGGAGCAATTTAGAAACATTTAAGAATTACCTATAACATTTGGGTTAACTCACCCTAATCCAACAGATTGGAAGAGCTATCCCCCCCCCCGATCAGATGGTGTGTACATATGGTCTGAACTTCCTCCTGCTGGTTCGTAATTAGCCATTCACTCCTTCTCAAGCCTCTGCTCCAGGGTCATCACCGTCAATATTTTCTCTTCTCCTATCTGCATTGTCAGTTGTCTCCAATAGAGCACTCTGGGAGTGGGTCATGACTGACCAGTATAGTCAATCCAAGGACCCCAAATAGCTTTGTATCTATTTCTTCTATTCCTTAGTTGTGCTGTCAGGTGCTCCATAACTTGGACATCATTAAGTTAATTAACTCAGTGTGGGTAGGGGTTTGAGTGCTTTTCCAATATTTTGGAATTAAACATCGGGCCGCCATGAGAATATGTTTAGTTAATTCCCTTCCAGTAGTTCTGGATGTGGGGTGTTCAGAAGAGCATGTTCTGGGGATAGCTGTATAGGTCTCCGAAACACTGTGTCTACAAGGGTTTGCACTAGTGACCAGTAAGGCTGCAGCTCATGACAAGATAAGTATATGTGGAAAAGGGTTCTTGGAAAGGATCTACAGCACCAACACATTGCTGGGAGAGTTGGGTTAATGGCGTGAAGTCTTTCAGGGGTAAAGTTCCAGTGTAGTAAGACCTTATATCCGTTTTCTTTGTGTGTGATGTTCATTGAGGTCTTAGCTGTGGTTTCCCAAATGATATCCCAGGTCTCTCTGCTTATGGAGTGTCCCAGAGCTGTTTTCCATTTAACCATATATGGGTGTATAATAGGGGAATCTGTGTGTAGAGAGTTCAAGATATAATATATTCTTATGTGGTCCCTGGGTTAGAATGCTTTAAATGTGATAGTTGTGGGAATATTCTGTTTCTAGTTAGTTTGTCAGCTCTCTATATATTTTATTTGGTAGTACATGTAGGAGAGAGTGGGAGGTACTTTCTTTATGGAGACCAGTTCTTCGAATGTATATAGACGTTTTGTTGTTTTATCTACGATGTCAAAATATCTGACCATTGAGTGGTTTGTCCAGGGTTTGAAATATGCTGGTATCAAAGTTGTGGGGAACTCTGGTGTCTGGGCGAAAGGGAGTAGTTGAGAAGGTTTTTGGATAAAAGAGTATTGCTTATTTACCCGGTGCCAAAGTTTATAGGAAACTCTCATAGGGTTAGTGTATAGTGGGTTGTTCCTGTGTGTGGTGTGTGAGATCAATGCACATTCTTAGGCCCCATACAATATCATATTATCTGCACACTGGCATACTTTATAAACAAAGGGGTTTTGGTATACATTACTGTGATCACAAGAATGAAGACCAAGAAGGTCTTAATTGGCGCCTACGTGTCAGTCGAGGGTTATAAGTCTGGGTATAGTTGTATTGTTGTTCCTTTAAACATCACGACGTTCATGAGGCGGTAGTGGGAAAGTATTTTCTCTTTCATGGCAAAGTAGTGTAAGCGACAGATAATGTCTCTTGGGAATTTGGAGCTTCCTTTAGGTCGTAGAGGTCTGTGTATTTTGTCTATCTCTATGTTAGGGACGGTCATCTCCCAGAATGGTGTGAAAAAGGGAAAGTACTGTTTCTGGTAGGAAGCTGTCCTGCACAGTTTCAGGGAGGCCATGAATGCGTAGATTGGTGCCCCTGCCCCAATTTTCCAGATCCTCAACATGACAGTACAAATCTCTAAGTGCTTTGGAGTGGTATTTAACCACTTTTGTGACCACCTGGAGGTGCTGGTTAGTGGTCTAGGTGTTCCTCCTCTAGCGTCTCTACTCTGTCCAGTATCGCCTTTAGGTCCCCCCTTACAAGAGAAATTTCTGAGCGGCAAGCTGCTTGGATTTGCTGTGTCATACCCTTAGGTGTGTACATTTAAAAGCAGTGCCTGGAAATGATCACCCCCTTGAGCTGCAGTATTATAGTCTATGTGCTTTTAGCCCTTAGGTAATGCAGCCTGGGGACTGTAGTTTAACTGCTCCCTATGGGCTGGTGTAGGTGTGGGGGATGGTACCTGGTAGGCTGCTGGTGAGCTTCTCCAAGAGGCTGAGGAAGGGGTCGAGATCCTTGTAGTTCCCCCTCTGGAAGATCAATTGCAGCGTGTGCCTCTGTTGTCTGGGCTTTCGGTGAGTGTGAGCAATCCCTAGTAGCATCTGGAGTCCCATTGCTTGCAGTTGTGCGGCGTGGCTGTCTTTGGGGTTGGGATGCTTGTGATCCCGACAGGGAGACAGAGGTCTCTTCCCTTCTGTGTGTAGGGTCAGCCATATCAGAGGAAGCTGAATTCATCAAGATGGCGCCTGGTGTGCCGGGACCCTCGTGGTCTGCTCTGAAAAAGCCGTTCAGGTCCCGCTGCTTTGGGGCACCTGAAGGCATTTTGGGGGGTCTGCCCTGAAATAGCCATTCAGGTCCCAATGCTTTGGGGCACCTGAAGGCATTTTGGGGTCCTTGGGTTGGTGGACCGTATTTTTTCTTCCCATGGTTCGTTGGGGTGTTATATTGAGCCCGTTTTTAGAGGCAGTGGCGGGATCCCGGGAAATCCATGTCTGTTCAGAGCAGCATCAGGACACGCCCCCCTGAAGAAACACTTTTAATGAGGAACATACTATATTATAGATTGATAATTTATTTCAACAAATTACTTCTGTTGGTTCACTTAGTCAAATGTTTCATTTTTCAAGTTTGTCAATTAAAACATTAACCTTAATTGTATACTCTCAAACATTTCCTCTTTAATAAGAAATTAAGTTTCAGAACAACACTGAATCAGAAGGCAGAGCACCAAGATATAGAATTACAGCATCACTGACCAGTTTTTTTGCATATACCCAGTCCTAAGATACTGCAGGAACTTTTTACAGCAGGTCACGCCTACTGGTAATCTCTAGCCAATCCTGTTTAAGTTGATTTAGAAAGTGTACCCAGGGGTGAGGACTTATTGATTCATGTCATAAAAAAAAAAATAAAAAACTGCGCACACCAGACTTGATGCAACTGGTGTTAATTAATCCATTAAAAACACTGCGTAATGTTTCAGTTTAAGTGCACCTTCATCAGACATATACCATGTTGAATCAGTTCTGCGGTGTGCATTTTTTTTTATGAAATGTTTGCCAGCATACTGTGGCACCCAGCACTATAGTCCCTGACGACTGGAGTCTTGAGTGTGCAGGATCACTTCGTTCTCTTTTGACTTATTGATTCAGGATCTCACTTGTAAGGGGTACTTGTAAGGGGGAGGGGGAAGATGTTAGGACTATAATTATCCTTTAACTGCATTATACTCTTGAAAATGTTGCAGGCAACAATGTAAAATGTGAATAGTGGTCTTAAAAATGGGTTTAACAAAGTGTGTGGCCTTAGCAAAGTAAGCGGTGTCAAAAATGTTGTGATCTACCATGAAAGGGCCACTTGTTTTTTTTTTTTTTAAAGCTAACATCGCGGTTGGGGATGGGATAGTGTCCACTACACTACAGGAAAAGTTAAAAATGGAGGTGGAGATACCCTTTAATGCCAGTTACTGGAATGGTAATTTACAGTTTATTGATGTTCGTGTTTTTGTAACATTATTAGGGTTAGGCACATTAAAAAGTGCACACAAGGTGTGTTGCGCTGGAAACCACTAATCTTAACACTTATGACCTGCATTTTTGGGCAATCGCATGCTCTCCAATTGCTCAATCACAGTGCACAGCAATGCTCACTAGCACACCAGAAACACATGCACGCTTCCGTTGTGCTAGGTTATGCTGTAGTGTGGCCTCGGCCGTACAGCCCTGAAAGAGGAAATTTTAGTAACACCTAAGTAACTGTCTGGTAAGGGATGTTGGGTTATATCAACTAGGAAAATGTATAAGTGTTGTAGGGCTTTATTCATTCCATCCCCACTTGATCTAATAAAAGCATTTATTAAACAAGCAATTAAGTGGTCCTTCTGACCAAATTACAATAAAGGAGCATCTATTTAAAAGAACTGATAAAAAATGCATTGCACAGAGCTGTACTAAGATCAGGTTCAATTCATTATCCTCCCTCTGCAGGTCTGCACCATGTTGTTTCTATAAGTGTACCAAAGAGGATTGTTGAAGGGTATGTTTCTGCACAATATTGAATATGTTGCAGCATATGCAACATTAACCTGACATTATTTATCCGTTAAAATGCACATCAACATCCCTTAAAATAAAATCCTTAATATCCTGAAAAAACATTTAAAGAGAGGATATACAGTACATTAGGTACAGCAGGGCCACCATCAGACTTTGCTGGGCCCTATACTGGGTAAATTACTGGTCCCCCTATAACACATATTTTAACACGTATTAATCAGGCACACATACAAATAAATGTGGCACACGGACACTTGTTAAATTCTTGACACACACCCATTAGTAAAATGCTTGGCATGTGGACACTGGTAAAATGCTTGGCATCCCAACATTGGTAAAATGCTTGGCATACTAAAACTGGTTAAATGCTTGGCCCAGAAACTATTAAAATGCTTGGAAAGCTGGCACTCATTGTAAAATACTAGGGCACCCAGATGGCCAGACATTGGTAAAATAGTTAACACATATTGATAAAATACTTGACATTGGCAAGCTAACATTGATAAAATGTCTGGCACCCAGACACTTTTTAAATGTTTGGCAACCTGGCACTAGTAAAATGGTTGGTAGTGGCATCCACCCAGACACTGGTTAAATGTGTGGCAAAATAATACAGGTATTTACCAATACCCATACAAAAACCATTCAGGGTCATATGATAAAAATGTTACCATTGGAAGAAAAAAAAAACTGTACGGTTGACCATACAAGAACCAACGATTGTACGATATTGGGATTGGTAAGTGTATGGGGTCATGATTCTTACACTACCAAAATGCTTTCACAAATGTATATAAATGTTTTGGGTAACTGGAGCAATGTGATTTCCATGCATGTGGTGATTTAATCTGCTAATGACTAATCGTTACTGATTATTTCACCACAAATGTATTATTAGCACATATTGTCTTATAATATAGCTATGTGTACAGGGTTCCCTTTATATAAATATGAATATATTGCTAACAGCTTTTATTTTTATTTTGCATTTGCTTGTATTGTTTACTTAGTGTTTTTCTTGGTACAGTATCTAAACTGTGATAAGTTGTTTACCTATCTACCAGTTAGAGTACTTGGCACCAAAATACCAAATTCTGTCCTTTTGCTTGGCAAACTAGTACAGGTACTTACCACGTGATGAACCTGGACACATTTAAACTGGAACCAGCATAGCATTCAACAAAGTCTGCTAGTTCTCATGCTATTATTGCAAGTAGCAGTTATCATAAAGCCCTTTCTCTGATGGTACACAACTTAGATATAATGACATCTGGTTAACCAATAAAATACAATAAAAGGACACTGAAGGTATGCTAGGTATTTGAAAGTTTATTATATGGCATATCTTAACTGGACAAGTGATCAGGGCTAGACATAACATTACATAGACAAGCTTAGATAGTGTGTTGCAATGCAAACTCCCCACAGGAGTATGCTACCACCAAATTTAAAAAAATCTAGTTTTCCTACTATTTTTTATCTTGTACCTGGGTGTCAATTATTTTTGCTGTTTGCTTCTCGAATTCTGGTTTATATGTTTTCTTGTTGTTCTTAAATGTTAACACATGCTAAGTTTACTTTTTGAACTACAAGCCTATCAGCCACTGAGAAAAGTGTCTGACATTGCCAGAGACAATATAGACTTGCCATTGTGCTCTACAAAATGTTAATGTAGGAGGTTAAACTTAATTGAATTTCATTTGACCTCTGGTTGTTCCCAGTGGTCTCGGATTGTGATTGGGGGCCTATTACCATGTGAAAGACAATTATAAAATTTCCATATTCTGCCAAGTAATAATGCCATTTGATTTTCTGTAAATTGAAAGTTTTCCTTTGCTAAGTGAATGAAATTTCAGTCATTATGACATTTATTAGACTGAGTTTTTATTTTTAATTAGTGTGTCTCTCCTGAGAGAGAACCTTTTTAGCACCAGTCTTTTTGAAACCTTCTAGGATAAAAGTGGAAAATTCTTTCAAAACATTATTTACATGATTTTAATTAATGATTATAATCTCCATGGTCATTTCTGCAAAAAAGAGCATTTAATCCCGTTACCAACTTCATGATTTACACTTTCAAGAGGGAAAAAATAAAAACATGTAGGCCCTGCAGGCTTATTATCTGCTTTTTTCCCTCAATCAAGACTTATTTTTAGATATTTTGGGTTTGTTCCTTTTCCAAGTCCCATTTCAGACCATAACACCTGTTTTTCATGCAGAGTAAACTGGTGAAAAACGGAAAGTTTACTGCTTTTGCCAAGACAGAACATAGCCCTTGGCAAGGTTACCTTTGAAAACAGTTTTTCATGCAGAGACAGTATACAAGCTGCATCGCTGTTGCCAAGATCCTCTGACTAATGAAGGGTCGGAGCAATAGTGTATTCTTTTCATTGCTAGCGGCATGTATATGTAGCATTCTGCTGAGGAAAGTCACTCTAGCGTTTCAAACAAAAGCTAGAAGTTTAACCTTCTAGGAGCAAGGTCAATGTTAGTTTTGTATTGATAACACAGAAGAAAGCAACTTCATAGGAATATAAAAGACTGATTCTTTGCTAGCTGAAAGTATTCAACAGTGAATTTCAACTTTTTTTTCCATGTAACTCACATGGGGAATATTTTATTTACAAAATTTGCACTTAAATAAATTACCTTTGTAGTTAACTCATTAAAAAGCTCCCTTTTGTTTCTGTTTTTACATATTTTTTCTCTCTATTCCTAGTCAAAATATTGCTTTTCACTTGGCATGCATAGATAATTACTTTCAAATGTATATTCCTTATGTTTCTGATCACAAGTTATCCTTCAAGTATAAGAAAATATTTAATTCATGTTGATTTATATATTTGACAATATATTAATTTCACAAACAGTAGAAGTCAGTGAGCAGTGAAGTAGTCAGGGAATATGGTCAAGGATCTAGGCCAAAGTCTAAAATAAAGCCAGTTGGTACAAATGAGTGTATCTAAATGGGAGAAAGATGAATATGCATGATAGATAATTGTCATTGGCAATAGTGAAGATGCTGTTCTATTCAAGGGAAATTAGATAATTAGATACATAGACAGAGGGACAGATAGAAAGATAGACAGAGGGACGTATAGATAGACTGCTAGAAAGATGGATAGATAGAGACTGATATATGTGGGATAGATAAACAAACAGGACAGATAGGATAGATAAGAATATTGATTCAAAGGGATATTAGTTGGTTACAGTAGCATAAGAAGCAGAAGAAACAAATAACTTTGGAACAAATAATATATATATATATATATATTATACAATACATACTAAAAATGCTAATACCTTATATATTGTATTGCATTAAAAGTTAGGAAATAAATAATAAGCAATTTGCAAAAAACAAAGATACTGTTTTATGGCAAGTAACTTACATCATTACTGATTTATAGTTTTTGCATAATGATGATTGATTAAAGTATAGCAATGAGTAACTAGATTAGATGTCACACACAGTGCGACCAATCGTTTAAAAAATAGTGCAGTTCTGAAATATAAATTTTATATGGCCAGTTGCACCACTTGTAACATTCATCTTGAATACTTTACTGGATCTGAATTGATTTTCATTCAAAATTACTTTAAAATAATATTTAAACAAAGTTTTAAATTATAATGGCAGCTTTCTGTGCTGTGCAAACTGAAATTTAGTGGTTTTCTAATTTCTGCACTACACTGCAATTCTTACTATGCTTCTATAATTCTTGTATTGGATTATAATTTAATACTCTGCAACATCTCATGGAGTCATGTACAATCAGGGATTAAGCTAGAGACTTTGCCATATGGAAACAACGTGTACCATAGTATAATTAATCCAGCATGCCTATCCATATGCCACTGTGAAAGTGCATTTTCAACTGTGACTGGCCATCTTGAATTTGTTACAGATGCTTAAGCAACTTGGCCAAAGGGCAAAATTAAATTCCTATGCTGGTTTCAGAAGTGCAATTCAGCGATGTTCAGTGGGTGTAAATTGTTATATATATTATCAGTTATGTGGCTCTTTTGTCCTAACTCGATCTTTCTCAGCTGCTGGCAACCCTCAAAGCTCCAATCATTAGTTTTGAATGTGAGTTTCACAATGTGATTTACAAAGCCCCAGAAACATTTATTGTGGCTTTTAAAGACAAATTTCCTATTAGATTTCCTTTCAGTCACACATCTGAAGCAGCTAGTTAAGCGTCAATGGGTAATTGTCAATTACTCCCAGTGGGTTAAATGTCTACAAAGTTGTTTAAGTGGGAAATTGTCAGCTCACTACAACATTGTTTTATCAAATGTTTTCTGAAATTATAAGGATTGCTGCATCTTGAGCAGACGAACAACGTTATTGTTGGGACATTTCTTTCGTTTATTTTCTAAAATTTACACTGATTAATATTTGGAAGATTGAAGATGCTTTGATTCGATTTCTCTGACCTTATGGCTTCTCATCTTGTTCTTTCTATACTGCAAAATATTACTTACACCGTTTCAACAAGTAAGTTGTGGTGTTCAGTATTCCTAGATAGGATGTCACAGGTATGCCTTGGCGTCCTGTCCCCAACACCTCAATGGCAGTAATTCAAAATGTAAGATAAGATGCCTGACGACTTCAAGCACTCACACAAAGGTATTGCAAAAGATGAATAACTGTATTAGTACCACACAACATGTTTGACTATTCTAGGTCCTTTTTCCCACTTGAAAAAGACCTAGAATAGTCAAAAACATGATGTGTGGTACTCGCTAAATAATTTATTCATCTTTTGCAATATCTCTGTGTGATTTCTTGAAGTCAACAGGTACCTTATCTTACATTTTGAATTACACCCGTTTCAACAGCTTTACAAAAACAGCCTAATTCACCTCTGGCTGCAGAGGTAATATATGGGGTTAAAGTCACACTAATCTATTCAATATCGGTTAGCGTTAATTTAACCCCTTACTTGCAGTGGCTGTGTGTGTCGCAAAGTCACCTGCGCTGCAGCTATTTTTAATTTATTTCTTCTATAAGGTGGTATTTCTGTCTAATTTTTTTTTTTTTACAAAACTTATTTTTACATTTTTTTTAAAATTTAATTGATTTGATTGTAAATACCATCCTGTGCATGGCAGTCTGTTGGACAGACAGCCTGGTGATATTGGCAGTCTATCCATCAAAAGGGAATTGGACCAATCTGAAAATTTTCTGATCATCCCATCTGTGACTGCCAATGTTAAAATCTTTCTGCCCTAGATCGGTGCAGGGTGGTTTACGAATGTATGGCTAGCTTTAAAAGCCTTTGTGCAGCATTTGTACTGGTGCCTGCAGAAATTTGTAATATATTTCTTTACGAGTCACCAGCACTTTTAACAAAGAGTGGAGACGGAGACTTTAAAATATCTTGTTCAAGTCTTTAAATTAGTATTTTGGTTTTGGTCAGTTATACCATAAAACTCTGAAAACATTGTATTCAAAAGTAATTCCAGTATTAATGTAATTGCTATACCTTCTTTAAATTAGAAAGACCCCTGTATTCTGCAATTAAAATTAATTAGTAATAAACTACCCCAGTATGGTGTCCATTAAAAAACTAATTTACTCTGTGTTCTCTAAAATTAATTTTAGTAATGTCAATTGCTAATTTTAGCAGAACTAACACACACATTTTTTTTCCATTTCAGTGTTGCTAAGAAATTAACTGGATTTTAGCCACATCATAAATTCCTTTAATAATAGGATACATTTGATTTTTTTTGCAGCATACAACTATTGTTTTAATCAACCATGCATTTGCATACCACAAGTTTCCACATCGCAGTTAAGCTGGACACATACACACCGTTAAGATTTATAGCAGATGACAGATTCCATTGGAAGATGACTGTCATCGGCTATAAAATCCAACACATTCCCAACGTTCTTCCAATACTTTGTACAGGGACATTGTTTGGGTTGCCAGTGGCCACTGCCGGTTTCAGACTTTTATTGGTACTGTGTGTATGCAGCAATGTGCACAAATTATATTTAGATTGGTATGACTGGCCATTAGGCAATTAGTCCAAAACGATAAAGGAGGCGTCTGGGAGACCCCTGCAAAACCCTAAATTAATTTAACAATACGACATGAGGGATCACTAAACAATGTGGGGAGCAAAAAAACATGTTTCCCTTGCCACTTGCTTCGCTCAACAATTTTCTAACATGTGGCACGCTGACTGGCATGTTCTTGAGAGATACAAACCTCTCTGGGACTACTATCCAATATTTCAACCACAAGTCACTCTCAAGTCCATGCAGATAACCTTACGAATTTGAAAGAAAAGAAATGTATCATGGCAAATGCATGCTTATAAAAATAGATTTTAGCTTTTTGGTTTTAACGGGGTAGGGAAGTGTATGAATCTTAAGTATGAGGAGACTTTAGGAAGATGGTTAATTTCCAACCATAGACATTTTTTCAACAAAAATAAATGTCATTATAGAAGATGAACTCTACCTCAATTAAAACAATCAAATTAAATCTTTCTAGAACTTGGTTCTTCCTGTAAGTCCTTCAGAAATGGATGAACTCCATGAAGGAATCCAAAACAGAACACGTCTATTTAAGGGATGCTTCGACTGTATCAAATGAAATTGGTTATAAAGGATAAATCTCTTAGATGCTTCAGTTGTTTTGCATGATAGGGTATTTATGTTTTGGTTAGTTATGTTTTAGTATGTCTCTGTGAATTTCTGTATAAAGGGGAAATGACGTCTAAGTTTAAATATTACATTGTATAATATAGGTTCTCTTGAAATCTTGAGCTTTCCAATATTTAAACACTTAAATTGAAATAGTTGTTGGGCATTTTTTGGCTTATTTGCAGTAACAGGTGATGGAACCATTTTTCTGGTGGAAGAAATGTTATACACTGTCCCAATGTTCTCTTGTTTCAGAAAACTCCCCATGAAAGCAAAGCAATCATCCATTACTGGACCTGTCACAGAAGCAGCTATGAGAAGAACAGTGTGCATGCCTCTACAATGAGTCAGAGCAATGTGTGCATTTTTCATTCTTACTGCAGCTTCAGTGACAGGTCCTGTAATGGAATATTGTTTCCCTTTGGGGGAGATGTCTGATAACATCTGGTCAGTGTATTACATTAATTTACCTATAATTACTATCAGCAGACGGTTCAGTAAACTTAAACATGGGGATAGGCAGGCTAACTTAAAGAGATCAATAGTGGAATTTATCCTTATAAAAATCACTCTGCTACGTAGCTGAGTGATTTTTATAAGGATATAGTCCACTGCAGATCCCATTATAATTTGTATGTCTTGTGTATCATAGGGCAATTAAACTCTTTTATTCCCAGTGTGGATACCTAAACTGCCTTACCCTTGGGTTTTGCTTACAACCCCCTTACTAATTAAGGAAATGGAAAGTAGATGTTTCTGGGTTTATTTGAAAGATAAACCTGGCCAATGGTAATATGCGCATCTGGTTCCAAGCCATGAAGGGAGAACTGTTTAGGTCCCTTCCCTGGGCACTTTCAGAGTGGTAAAGTTGCATTATGAGATGCATGATGTTGGGGCTTGGGGTAATTAAGGAAATGGAAAGTAGATGTGTATGAGTCTATTTGAAAGAAAAGGCATCCTGGTGGCTTAATATTATGAGATCCCTATATCCACATGGATTAAATACAAATATGTTTATAATAACAGGAGCTTTGGTATGATGATTTTAAGTGACTCTTTATGATTTCATAAAGCACTTTGTTTTGGACTCCAGGGTCAGTCCCACCACTGCAAACTTTGTCTCTCATCCCATGCACTGGTTTTCTAGCTGATAGATAAAAAAGACTAACCCTTATGTCTTTACATTAAGGTCTAATCTCTGAATTAACAGGCAGCTTTCCTATCACAAACTGCAAATCTGCAAAGGTGAGGAGGGAAATAAGGTTCCTGCATTATTATGTGTTATTATGTTAATAAGATGAGGGTGGGGATTACCGTCTAGAATGTAGTGCAAGAACTGTTAATGATAATTGGGTGAAAAGGTTAACATTTTCTAGCATAAGACTGGAGATAGTAAATTACTTATTCAAATATGCTTTTCTAGTTGATGACCTCTTGCTATTTCAAGATTTTGGTTGCATGTACCCATAAAACACATGTATTTTATTATGAAAAAACAAGACATTAAGCCTGTTACATTAATGGGCATTAGACAAACGATACCATGTAGACAACCACCATGATTTAGGGCCACGCATGGACATAGCAACTAAGCTTTTATCCAGCCTCCCACCCGTTTTATGCAAGCCCAGAGGTCTGGCAACATTTCCCTCTTGCACAAGGGCAGCAGCATCATTCAGGAACACATGTAGGCAAGGACACCGTAATTAAGCTTTTATTATATAGAATTACGGTATTTAAATGTGTTCATCTGAGCATGCACATGTTTGTGAAACATGTATATTGGAATTCTCAACTCTTTGCAGTGAGCTCTTGGGGGTAAGTTGGAATTATTCTCTCTTCCTGCAGATTCCAGGAAGCCCATAACTCCTCTGCCCCAATGTTAATGCATTTTGTGTGTGGGCAGTGAGAACCTTTTTTGTGAGGGGTGGACATGCCCTTAAATACTGTAATAACATGGATTTATTCAAATAAATTAAAATAATGTTCAATTGAAAATTTAAATTTGCTTGTGGTTAACTTTTTCTGTTTTTTTCATCTTACATATTGTGTGCAGATTAACATTTAAATCCCAAACCACTAGTTTTGTTGAATTTATTACATATTTTACAGCATAACAATTGGCATTTTTTCACACATGTTGTTTCTAAATATCCTGTTGGCATCACTTCATATTTTGTGGGGTCATTGCCTGTCACACATTTGCTTGAAGTGGTAAACAGGCTCTTCAGCTCTGCTTCTGGTACTTGACTGTACCCTGAGGCCATTATCTGACAAGTAATGGCCATCTGTGCTGGATATTATGCATGGTTTAGCACAACATGAATCTTATTAACATGTCTTGCTCCACAATTTTATTCTGTGCCAATTCTGAGTTTATATTCCCCTGTGATCGCTGTCAAGTGTCATTCTTTTGCATAGGTGAAATATGGTTTACGGCAACTGGTAGTTCAGTTACACTTTCTGATAAAAAAAAAAAATAAAATAAAATTTGTAATTGAAAGTGTAGGATTCTATGCTTATTATAAAATTGTATTCTACATTCAGGCTACTTGCTGCTCATGGGAAATATCTGGATTGCCTCCAGCTGTCTTCTGTTGTTTCTCATGTAGTAGGGGCTTATGAGATACAATTTTACAACTGTGTCAACTGCAGAGGTCACAATATTAGCATCTCTCTCAGTTGTATAATCTTGTTAACCTTAAGTGACAGTTTCTGAATATTATGCTGTGACAATTATTATGACATGATGTGGAGAAATTCAATAATGTGTTTGGCAAATGAGACTTCCAACCTACATAGATTTACGTGAATGTCATTATTAGCTGCATTTTACGCTCTTATAAAATGTCAGAATTCTTCCTTCCAATTTAATTACAATCTTTCTCTAGACAGTTCATTCAAATATGAAGTATCTTTGGTTTAAAAGTTCTTTAAAACTCTCATTTCCCCTTGAATAAAAAGGAAATCTTCTATGGAAAATGACTTGTTTAAATTCATTTCTAATGCACTTAAAGACTATGCTGCATAATATGTCTGTAAAGCTGCCATTGTGCCTACAGCTATCATTCATTCACCTAAAAATATCAGCCTTAATGGTAAGGCTCAATCTATGTAAAATGTAGCTGATCTTTTTTTCCCCCTTAAACTGACTCTTGACATTTTTAAAATAATATGCTGATGATAAGGTAAGCATGAAATATGTGTAATCTAAATAGTCTGCTACAATTACTTAAAGGGGCACTAAAGCGAATATATTCAATAGCTGGCAGGTGGAACTGTAATTCACAGGGAG
Source organism: Hymenochirus boettgeri (assembly GCA_019447015.1). Lineage (NCBI taxonomy): Eukaryota > Metazoa > Chordata > Amphibia > Anura > Pipidae > Hymenochirus > Hymenochirus boettgeri. The sequence continues at coordinate 217,282 of JAACNH010000113.1, forward strand.
AAAGGATAGCTTATTCCTACCTCCAAACAAGCCCAATGCAGTGTTACAATTACACGCACCATTCTCTCTGTGGACCTATAGTGGAATATACAAGGTTCATTGGGACAGCCCACTGATCAGCTGTTTAGAAGCCTTGAGCACGCCTCTACAGGTAAGTGTAATGCTTCACTGGATTAGTTCTATTGAGCACCGAATGTTAGGAATAAACTATCCTTTCTCTTTAATATAAGTCACTATAAATATATTCACTTAAGTTTCCCTTTAATTCACAATAATACAGTGTTTAATGTATATAACGAGACATGATGTGTAATGTTTGCATTATCAACATAATATCAATACATTTATGTTTATGTTGTTGCCATCAATTTTAGATCTCAACTGTGCTGCAGTCTATCCCAGGCTCAGATCTGTGGCCACAGTTGGAAAATTCCAATAGGATAAGTTGCTCACTTATATAGATTAAGCTATTTAATGTGCAAACACATACACACATTTGCACAGTGTGCAAATTCTCAGAACTATGGGCTTCAATAGGTAATTACTATAAAACTAACTAAACTAATAACATTCTTTTTAACCTTATATAAAATTAATTTCTTATTATTGAATGGTGTACCATTAAGATGTGCACCATTTACCAAATATGTGGAAATTACTTATGCATAGACTTAATCCTTTGCTTATGGTTTGCTGTCTATTCCTCCATCTTTTCGTTGAGTTCAGGCAGTTGTGCGTCCACAGCATTCTTTTTTTAGCTGGATTCCAGCAATCGTTTGCCTGATGAAGTTCAGTCCAATGCTATTTTATCAGATCAGCATCTTGGTATGTACCTTTGATAAGTGAGCTTACTTTTTAAATTCTGGTTATCGTTGCCAACCCTGCTTGTTAATGGCGATGGGACCCGGGTCCGACACAGAACTCCCCTAGTTCCAAAATCCAAATAATCCGTCCTAATCCGGAACGTCTGGATTTTGGGACTTCGGATCACAATTTCGATTATTATCACATGTTCAAAGCTATTTTCGATAATTTTCGAAAATATTCTCGAACGTTGGATAATAATCGAAAATACGATCAGAAACTTAAAATTAGTCTCCAATCATATTTTCGAGGGTTATCGAACATTATTTTCGATAATTAAAAATTTGTTCTGTTTTCGGATTTTCCAGAGCCCTGGGAATCCGAAAACAGAACGAATCTGGTGAGTTTCGGCCATCTCTACTTGTTAACCAGACTTCTGACTCTCTGCTGCATACCCTGACATATAGCCTGTCTCTCTCCTCTGAACCTTCACCACCTGCCCTTACTTTACACCGTTACTCTGACCACGATTCAGTCTCTTTCTACTAGTCTATCAGAATGAATTCATACGTTTAAATGAGCTTTACAAAAATCTTACATTCAATCCTGCTTGTAGACAGACTACAATAAATGCTTTATTTTCCCTTTAAGATCTCATAGATTGTTAAATCTTTGCCTTATACATCATATACAGCTGGTGAATCTGCATCAGAGCTGGGGTTTTTTTTTGCATTAGTACACTTGATAAAAAAAAGCCTTGAATTTTCCTTTTTTTATATTTTTACCAGAACGGTTATAGAAATTGTCATGTGTATTTCACATTATCCTCAGTGATTTGGTGAAGAGGATATGATCATCCATGGAAGTGATATTGAGATAATGGGACTTTAAATCAGTTGTTAAAATAAGGTGAACCGGGCATCATATAAGGAAAGGGGATAGAACGCAGAGTCTCGCTCCCCCTGCTAACTTGTTTAGAAAACAAAATCCTAGAGATTTAGAGGCAAAAAAATGCAGCTGTCTGTTGACTAGCACATGTCTAGGTGATCTATGATAATATGCAGTTAAAGTGCAACTATATTGAAATATATGACTTTTCCTTATCTATATATAAATGTGTAAGTTGTGCTTACTCTGAGATGTATGTGTTGCTGCATGCCTTTAATCTAGTACTTGTTTTGCTCAGGCTCAGTTTTTTTCCCTTCCTCCTTTACCCACTCCCCCTTCCATCTGACCAAACACTTTTATGAGGACAAGCATGCTCTGTAATCACTATAAGGCAGTACTGGGAGAGGGGGTTTCCCACTTACCAACTGTCGAAACTGCACAGAGCATCTCAGCTGTCAAAACTCTGTCACTATTCCAGCTACAGCAAAGCTGCTCACAGAATAAGTGTTTATGATAATAAGGCACTTGGTTGCCAGCTGAAATATGAGATGATTCAGATTGGATATCTAACGGTGGCCATAGATGCTAAGATCCCTGTCATACAATATCGGGATATGCAAATATTGTACGGCGTATCCTGTATGTACGATATTTGTATCGTGGCAGTTGAAAATTTTTTTTGTCATGAAATCCGAAGGTACGATGCACGGATCGTTCGATTAGATTGTAGCCTCTATAGCCACCTTAAAGAAATAGTGGGCAGATCAACAATGAAAAAAATGGTCCAGTGGTGGTTGGGAAGATTTTAGTTTCCAGCAATGGAAAAAATATATAATAAATGTTTATAGATTATAGTTTGGTTTAATTTCCATAAAATCAATACAATTACTTGGACATTATCCAATCAATATAAGTTGCTGGTAGTGTGGCAAATGGCAATATGTGACACCTTCATCAAGGTGTCACAGGGAATTTGGTAAATTTACTATGTCTGTTGATAAAGCCAATTTGTTTGATGATGGCTTGATTATTATTTGTCACTAAGAGTTAATTATGCTGCATTTGTTTGGTTTGATTTCAGACAAGCTTTAGACCAAGCATCAGATTTAACCCTTATGTATTCATCTCAGTATCACTAACCAACTTATTGCCCACTAATCTACAGTATGTCAAGCACGGTAAGCTTTATTTAGTTGGAGATGAAGAGCCAAACTACTGTTGTTTTGTATTTCTTCTTTTTCTTTTATTCTTCCAATTTTTAGGACTTTATCTCCTCCCACAGTTTTCGAGCTGGAGACATAGATGTGCAGGACACATAAAAGTGTGCTATATTCTAGCTAATTAATCCGTGGAAGCATTACCCCATTATCAGCAAGTTATGGGCTATTTTTTACCATCGACTATAATGGGTCCAATCCTCTAACATGTACATTCAGAGGTTTCGGGGTCATGTGATCAAATCCAACTGTCACTTTCTGTATAAAATGCACCTGATTCCAAGGCTATACTAAATACACATTGTGTCCCTCTGACACAAACATAAAATACAACACACACAATTACAAAATGTCCTAAAATGTTTACAATAAAAGAACAATAATAAATGCATAAAGCACAATGTATGGTTTATGTATTTAGTATTAATTACAAAATTAGTTTTATAGCAGGGCTGTCCATCCCATGGTCCTCAAGGTGTTTGCAAATTACAACTCCCAGCATTCTCTGCTCCCATCTGCTGAGTGAACGCTGAGAGTTTTAGTTTCCAAAAAATATGCAGGGCCACAGAAAAGACTTTTATGTCTTTTATGGTCACAAACAGAAAAAGATTCTTCTCTAGTAAGTTGCAATAAAGAACATTTGTAATTTGGGTTGCTGGTCACCGAAACAGATTGTCAAGACAGACAACATGTTGACTCCCCCCTACATTTAGACTTCTACACAAAGATATTCTATTAACAATTAAACTTTGTTAATACTGTAATTTTTTCTTAAGATGCAGAGAACATATCTTCACAACAAATTATTTCTATAACCTTCATCACAATAGTCGACAAAGTTTAATGAACAGTGTTCTTGTGTTTTATAACAAACCACATTTTTCACTGTTTATTATTGTTTGGGTTTTGCTATCCGCAGGTTATAAGTACAATCTTGTAGATGAACTCTGGCTTATTTTTCATGTTAACACATTATGAAGACAATAAAAGTATCATTTCTGTTATAACATAAAAGTAAATTTCATTCTTGTCTTTCTGGAGGCATCAAACAGTAGATTGGAATAGAAGTCTGCAGAAGTAATCTAAAAAATTCTTCTCCTATCTCATATTCACCAATAGAAAGGTTGGCCTTTCAGGTAACATTGAATTAAATTGACCAAAAAAACCAAATAAACCCCCCCCCCCCAAAAAAAAAAAAACATAACTATCCAAATCAAATTTCTCAGAAGTTACCATTTTAAAACTTTTAAGTTTTTATTTCAACTTACTTTAGTAAGTCTCATTCTGTAATGCTACAAAAAGAGCAGCTGCACATCATTTGAAAATATGATACAGAAGTAGATAATAATACAAAGAAAGCTTATAATAGAAAGTATACTATACATTTATAGATTCTTGCAACGTATTAACAATGAATTGTGCATTAAATAACTGCAAAAACCTAAACATAGTGCTTTTTAGGTTAAAGGGCAATTCTAGTGAGAAAATATTTTTTTAAATTCATTCTAATATATCCTATAAGTCATTCCAACCACTAGGGTACCTTTAGTTTCTTTAAATTATTTATAGACCTCGAGATATATGTATGTATGTATAATTTTATTTATAAAGTGCCACTTGGGTACACAGCACTGTACATTATAAAATACAGAGTATACAACCAAGGGTATAAGTGCAAGCCATTATACAAATAGATAAAAATTAAATTAAATACAATTTCATACGCTTAAGAAAGCATATATATAAATTATGTATAAATTGATATAAGTGCAACAAGCCTTGACACATTAGGAATGAGAACCCTGTCCCGAAGAACTTACAATCTAAGTGGGAGGGACAACATACAGATACAAGTGGGGTATGGGTACAAAGTGCTTAAAAGGGCTAACAATCATTTGTTGTGCTGATGCTCAGAAAGGTAGGATAACAGTCTAGATTTGAAAGCATTAATGGATGTCACCAGGCAAAGCGAGAGAGGGAGAGAGTTCCAAAGGTAGGGAGCAGCAAGAGAGAATGGTTTAAGGCGGGAGGCAGTAGTGTTTGTTGGGGGTTTGTGGAAATTTCCTTGCGAGGAACGGAGTGCACGGCCTGGAACATAAGGGACCAAGAGGGAAAATAAGTAGGGAGGTGCAGTAGAGAGAAGGGATTTAAAGGTTACAAGAAGTGTATTGAATATGATTGTTTGATGGGAAGCCACCCTATGGACCGAAGTATTGGGGGTTGCAGGTTCTCTTTTGGAGGAGAGCCTTTGAATATGCTGTGATTTGTAGGAGCTGCTACACCTTATCTGCCACTCAAAGACACACACCCACACAACCCAAAGCTCCCATGCAGAACTGTCACACACTCCTTCACCCACACTATATGCAACATGTGCCACACATAGTCAAATGCCGTAGTGTTAAACACAATCACTAAACCATTAACCCAGCAATATAAGCATAACACATTATAAAACAAAACCATAAAAATCTTATATACATACAAAACCAGTGACTCAAATGGATATCACTATATAAACACTAATACAGCATATATACCAAACAAGACACAGTGTAATCTATGAAATATACAGAATATAGCAATCTGAAATGTTTCAGGACAACAAGCAGTTTCACTGTGTTTGTGAAGGTCTCCCTACTGCTGCTGCTACACTCTCTATCCAGTGATTATGATCTCAACTAAGCAAGGAAAGAGATGTGAATAATAAATAACACGTAGCAAACTTAGATAACAGACAGAGTTCAGTAACTTACTTGTAAAGAATCTCTGCACCACTTGTCCTTCTCTCTCCCCCTATGTCCCTCCCATCAGCACACTGCTACTTTCTCCCACACTTTGAAAGTAAGGCAGCTTATGCTAAGTGATCTGAACATTGTATATAGACATTTTTTTTTACTATAGTTGCCCTTTAAGTTAACTGCAGGACACCTAGAAGTTTTTCAAGCTATGTTTGCAAGCTACTACCCATAGCATACTGCAGCCAGTGAATACAGGGATTTGTAGTTTTGCAAAAATTTGGCGGAAAGGACATTCCTGATCTACAGTATTTTGACTTGTTCTACGGTATCTACAAAAGTACTGTTCTTGTTACTTTACATCGCTCATGCCTGTCTTTGTTTTCCTCAGAAACCTGCACTTTGAGACATCAACCACTTAGTAAAATATAAATAAAAACAATATGTGATGATTTACAAATAATTTAAAGGAGAAGTAAACTTATTTTTTACATTTTAATATGAAAGCTTTTTTCCCCAACACCTTGTACTTCTCTAGGAAGTGGCATTTATATACATGTAAGAAGTAGATTCTGTAACAATCCTTCCATGTTGTGGCCAGTACACTCCAAGCATATGTAGTCTTCAAAGAGATTAGTGAGCATGTTCATCTATTGGCTTCAACGCCTGATCTCAGTTTTCGCTGTCTCTATGCACAGAATATTTTTTGCTTTGCAGTTTATTTTCCAGCCTAAATTGCAGGCAGTCTACCAGCCTACCAGCCATTTTTCTAATTGAAAAAAAAAATGTTTTCTTCTGTTCCTAGTTTCTAAATTAACTATTTTCCTTTGTGTTATCTCTTGTAGCTCAGCAAATGCTTTGCTTTTAGAAACACACAGCCCCTGAGGTTATAGGTTCAAATCTCCAGACTTACTTAGTATAGTATTTGAGGTTGAATAAAGACATACGTCTATCCAGTCCAATCCATCTAGCAATACCCTCATTACCTGCCTTACTGATCCAGAGGAAGGCAAACCCCCCCCACCACCACTAAATTTATGAAGGGGGGGGGAAATTCCTTCCTGACTCTAACTGGCAATCAGAAATATCCCTAGATCAACTCTAGTTTGACTAGCCAAAGTCTCATTTAAAATGAATTTTTTTAAATATATTTTTGTGGTTTTGAATTATTAGCTTGATATGTTTGCATGTTCTCAGTTTGATACTTATGGAATTTTGGTTTTCATTTTCCTCAATGCTTGATAAGAAATAAACTAATGCAAACAGAGACTTTTGTTTAGCATTAAATATCTGTGTCTGAGCGTTTTCTGTGCTATAATATGATTGGCTGTCAGCTTCTAGGAGGCAAGATAGAAGCTTTGTTATTTTGATCTGCTATGCACTAGAGGGCATGTCAAGTGTACTGCAATCGTTTAGAATTCTACCAAAACATAAAGGTGGATTATAGGAACTGACCTCTAGTACCCACAGGTTACATACATAAATCACCTTCAGCCACAAAGCTTCTCTTATATTTGTGAATGTGCTTTATCTATTGGGACAATGTTTTTTGGTGACTTTAAACCTATTTTTAAAGGTTGACCCATACAAAAAGGATTTTCATATAAAACAATGTTATACCTTTTACATTCAAGGGTAGTGCTTGAGAGGAGAGAGGGCCCTGCCCAAGTGAGCTTACAATCTTGAGGAAATTGGGGTGAAACCCAAGGAGAATTATGTCTATAGGTTGTAAGTAGATTGTTTGGGGGGGTTAATTAGCAGGTATGACCATTTTGGGTCCACAAGATGGGCAATGTACTGTGTCAGATTATATGCTGTCCTAGGCTAGGCTATATGCTTGCCCAAAGAGGTGAATTTTGAGGTTGAGTTTAGAGATATTAAGGGATGTCGAGTGACAAATGGAGCAAGGAATGGAGTTCCAGATAAAAGGGTCAGCATTGGCAAAGTCCTGAATGCAGAGCGGATGTTATGCCTTGTATAGTATCTGTGGATCAGCTCTGAGATTTATGGAATGCCTGAATTTTCTAAAATGTTAAAAATGATCAGTTAACCAGTAACACAATAGGCCTTGGTCTACTAAATCTGTCTATTTTTTTGCCCAAAAACTTATTTAGTTACTTAATGTGAATGTAAAATTTGCATGATGGACTGAAGAATTTTAAAAGCACTCTGACAAATGCTTTAAATAAATCCTTCTAAAGCATATTTCAAATTACTGGAAGTCAATTCCATGATGTGCATTAGTTTTTTGCTTGATTTAAGGCCATCACTAACTGTGCTACTTTTTTGTATTTATTTTTCTGTTGAGTCCTTTATCTTAACAGCCTGTTAAATGTGTATTTTAGGGTTCACTGCTTCAGTACACACAAGGTAAGCTGGTTTTAAAATGGCAGTTAAAACTCATATGTAGCTGTGATTTTATTGACTTGTGTTTGACATAACAGAATGCCCATACCTTTCTCAATGGCAATTGTGATAACATATACCAGAAGTGGAAAACAGATAAACATTATTAAGGAAAACAATCTCAAATTGTTATATATTTGGTTTGTATTTGTAGACCTGTTGGGAACTGGATTTTTTATGGTCTTGGTGCTTTATTTCACCATATCTCCTCATGTTCATCTCCCCTCCCAGATACAACCAGAATAATTTAAAACCGCAATCCCGCATGGCTATTAAAACAAACAGCACTTAGCTCCGCCCAACGCGTTTCATAGAGTTACACGCCACTTCCTTGTAGCCCCTGAGGAAGTGGTGAGTAGTGCCATGAAATGCATTAGGCTGAGCTATGTGCTGTTTTATTTTACTATCCATGCGGGATTGCTGTTTTCAATGCTTCAGTAAAGTAAAATTTTTACCGTTCCTTACCTGACTGCGGTAGCCTGCTTGTATCACTAATGTTCTGACCAAGGATCGTACCATCGGGGAGATGGAGTACTTGTCAAGCGTTGAGAGCACCAGGTCTGGAGATCGCCAGGTACGGACATTGATGTGCTTTGAACACAACCAGAATAAGCAGGCATTTGTATTGGAGATTAGCTGTGTCTAAGAACAATGTACAGTGGGCTACAGCCCACCCTGTGGTGGTGTGCATTATTAAAGACACCTCTTCTCATAGGAAGGCAAATGGTAAGGTTTTCTTTCAGATGTAGGAGGGATTTTTTTAGGTGCAATGTTATATTGGGAGTGGGCTTCAGAAACACAGCACAGAGAGTAGCTAAAAGCATGTTTGGGTGTCAGCTGCAGGCAGAGTAAGAGCCATCAGACAAAGCTTATGGTTTGAATATGCAAAGGGAGCAGGTGATTGACAGTTCTTCACTGCCTGGCTGTGCCTCGATCCCCTTGCAAGTGAAACTTCAAGAGCTGAAAAGAAGGGAAATGAGGGACAGAAGGAGGAAAAAGCAAATATATTAATGGTGGTAATTAATCCTTATTGCTATGTGATTTGTTGGACAATGTATTTAGCACAGTTTAAAGGCCCCTTAAATTTATATCATTATAATTATCTCAAATATGTGTGAATTTTGAGTATGAGGCATCTGTTATATTTTACATTACTTGTAACACTCGAGTGACAGCTTTACATGTATTACACATGAAAACTTTTTTTTTACCCCCTTTACAGAGGCAAAACATTATGCTGTAATGGTTTTGGATAGCAGGAATATAGTACTTTAGTTTTCATTCTGTTTGAGAAAAGGCATGTTTGCTCAGCAGAATGTGAGTCAAAGCCAGTTCTTATAAAGTGTCATATTTCATAGTCATTTATGTGATGACTTCACTATGATATTTCTTTCCAGATTTTAAATTGCATCTGCCTGTTAAAAATAATGCAATTCAGACCGCTTAGAAAATATCCGAAGATTATTATTTATTGGATAGGATCTAAAGGATATTCATCTTTCTTTCTTTACTCCCAGACACATTTTTAAATAACTGATTGTAATGTTAATGCCTCCTCAGTCCTGCAGCTTGTAATCAATTTCTGGGTAGCAATTATTTATTTATAAACCATCTGTTTTGTGAATAGACTCTTTACAGATGTGCAGGGAAATGGGTCCCTATATTTCATTATACTACTTACGTCTCCATATAAAATACAAGATGATATTTGGAGTCGTTTTATTAGGACTGCTATATAGCAGTGTTTATTAAACCCCACAGGCTTTTGAAGTTTCTCTTGGAAGAACAGCATACAAAGAGAAAATGGAGGCTATTAAGCATACTGTCATATTGAAATATGCTAGAAAAGGAAATGACAAAACAGAAAGAAAGAAGCAGAAAGAATCTTCAATATTTCATGGTTTGCTTTAAAATTTGATGATGCAAAACGAAAACTTCTAACTCAAAGGTTAACAAATATGCTTAGTTGGTTTTTGAATGTCCTTTTAGAAAACATTCTGTAGTTGATTTAAAACTGATGGACGTTTGGTCTTTTTCAACCCAAAATAGCTATGTAACTATTTAACACGTGTCACCTCTTTTCCTCAAATAACTGAGTAGTAGGTCATTCCCCAGCTTAGAGATATGTGCTTATTGTCCTCACCCAGCCCTTCATGCATTCCTTTAATCTGAGGCTGCCCAATCCTGCCCTTCCTCATCTTCCTCATCTTTTACATCTAATGCTGTAGGTATGTAGGTAGGTAGTCAGCCAGAATAAAGCCTGTGCAATATATATGTCACTAATCTAACTGAAAATAACTATAAATCTAGTAGCTGCACTTCAGATAAACTATGCACAGTGCCCACTAAAGAAAACACATACACTCCCACAACCAATGTTACACCAATACATAATCCTCCTCATTATTAGTAAAGCTAATAATTGATAAGGATAGGTCGTTTTACTTCTCCTCTTAAGGATGCCATCAATCTTCCAGGGCCAGTTTGTGGAGTCCCCTGATTCCCCACAATCTTCAACCATTCATGACCTATGGGGGACCTTGGAGTTAGGGCCTAGGCCCTGTATACTTAAAATGTCAACTACCAATTGGAGCATTGCAATGTTTTACATAGTCTGGATATTGGTCAATGTTGGAAATCATGCAAGTCTCTCCCTTATTATTATGTATGACATTCTGCAGCAGAAAACAACTACAGTGCTTTTCTTCCTGTACCAAACAAATATTGTGATTTTAACAATCACTGGACTTAATGGTCAAGATAATAATTAAGGACAGTATAATAGCATTGTTCGGTGTATTAATATCTAGTGGCTTATGCTGAAGAAAGATTACTATTCATAAACAGGCAACACAGTTGATCTTCTAGATTTATCAAGTATGTGGTTTAATGTTTTTCCTTTTATCTGTATGTTTTTAGCTAGTCTGCCAAATAATAAAATCCTTGTTATAGGGGTCACTACTAACCAAATAATGTTTACAATTGTAAGTTTTATAGAGGAAGAATTAGAACACAAATAATTCCAACCCTTATTTTTTGAAAAGGGAAATAGGGAAATGTTTTTTTCACCCTAGAAATATCTAACAATATTTATATGCAGAGGAAATAATGGAAATTTACTTAACTAAAACTTCCTCTTCTCGAAGTTATTAGATTCATGGGCAAGTATGCTATCCATGTAGTAGGTCATGATTTATTGAATATTCAATTATTTGCAAGTCCCCTTCAGACAATTGCCACTAAAATATCTGCTTGTCTTAGCTAAAATATTTTACCAACCTCACATTTTTGAAAGCATTAATAAAACATTAGTTATGTTTCAATTAATCTGCACAATCCGCACATTTAAAATAGTTTTTTTTTTGTCTTCTGTTTGATTCAGAAGTTTAGGAACTAGCACCAGTCTCTTCAAGCAATTCAAAATATATTTCAGAGTTTATAAGAATTTCTGTGATTAGTATTTAAGATAAGTAAATTAGAATTTCTAAACTTTTCTGCATTTACTATCTGTTAAAGTTTCAGAGAAATCTTTAACTTATATAATTCTTTTTTTTCTGTTCCTTCACAAAAATTGATCCCTTAATTAAGGCCCAACTGAATGATAACTAGCGGTTAAAGGAAATCTTTTCTCCTTTTTTTTTCTCTAAGAACATCCTTATTGTATTTAAAGTTATTCAATATACACTTAGCTAAAAGAGAACTTACATTTAAGTTTTAATTAGAAAGAAACTGGTGATTTGCTGTAATTCTTTGAGTGATTATTTACAGTGATGAAATACTGCCATTCAGCGATTATTGTGGCTTTATGTGGAGCGCATTTAAGGATCCATGCCTACAATAATATTTACACATTTGCCTAGACAGGTGATAGAATATCTTTATATTTATTTCCTTAAATAACGAATATTAATGTTACCTGATCTCATCTACATTATTTCTTTATCTTTCACAAATAATATGGTGCAGCAAAGGTGAAGCATTATATAATACAGGTTAAGAGGGTATTTTCAAGCTTGACAATATAGGTTTGGGCCCAGGAACTCGCTGTGGCTATTAGCCAATATACTCGAAGTTGCTACACCAGTCAGTCCTCTACCAGGCACTTATAGCTATAGCACAAACAAATTTAGACTGAGGTGCACACTATTTGTTAGGCAGATCCTTTATTATCAATCACATATACAACATTTTAGGACCTTGTCCTGATAAAAGGGAAAAGGTGATCCCTAAAACTTTGTATATGTGATTGATAATAAAGTATTTGCGTAACAAATAGTGTGCACCTCAGTATAATTTAGCTTGTGCTCTTCCTCTGCTTGTGCCCTCTGCCTCTTTTCTTCCTTTATTCCCTTTGCCATTGCCTGTTGATTGTTTTCCTTGCCTAAATATTACAAATATACTACAAAAATGTAATGACTGATTTATGTGTTGGTGGTGAAATTTTGGTTGCCCAGACTTAAAAAAACAGTAGAGACCGGGCCCTGTATTTTATGGTAGTGAACAGACATGGTTGTACTGTCAAGAAATGTACATGAATTAGGTTTTTCTATAACAAACTCTGTTTTGGGGGGGATATAAATGAAAAACAATTTTAGATGTGCAGGTGTTATGAGATGTATGAGGCATTTACACAAGCTGATGGTGCGGAAATGTCTTGAGAACTTAAAAATAAATATAGCATAACTCTTCAGAAAAGCTTTTATAAACTCTAAAAATGCATTAGAAATAAAAGTCTTTGCAAAGCAATATAGGAACTACACAACAAAATAGATAGATGTGCATTTGGTTAGTAATTAGTTTTCTAATTTCTGCCAGGCACCACTGGTTAAAATTATGCTCCCTGAATGAAATAGCTTTTCCCAGGCCTTTAAGTGTACACACTGTACTGGCTTCACTTAATAAGACTGATTCATTTGGGAGCTATATATGTCTTTCTTTTCTGGCTCAATCAGAACTGCATGGCTTTCTCTATAAAGTAGCATAGTACCTTTTAAGTAACAGCTCAATAAAAATGTAATGTCCATCTCTAACTTTAATTATCTTCCGCTGACATAATCAGTCACTGGACACCATCAATGTCCACAGTGGTTACAGAGAGACTGAAGCAGAACATATTAAGTTATAGCTCTGTCCAGAAAACTCTTAGAGGACCACAATTTTTATTCTCCTTTATCTCTTTTCACTACACCAGGGATTAGTACAAAAATTGGTATTTAAACATAAACTGGGGTGATGTCATTCTCAAGAGCACCGAAAAACATTTCTTTAATAAAAGTTTCGAAGTTCAGTTGCTTTACATTTTACTAGTAGATTGGGAAAAATCAGTCCTATCATTCCATAGGGTAAATGCACCACAGCAACATGCTTTAGATAATGAAACACAGGGAGACATGGCCATGGACGCGAGATTAGTATTGTTAGTGGGTTAACAGCACATTTATCCCTCTGCATTCATAAAGATGGCAGAACTTACTGAAATCTGTTCCGCTTGCAGATTTGAGGATTTTCTAAAAAAATCCGAAAATCTGCAAATCCATCCAAAATTTTAGTAGGAATAGCAATGGTAGCTATCTGTAAATTCCTCAGAGATCTGGGAAATGGTCTGGGGAACAAGTTTCAATGACCAAAAAAAATACAGTGCAGTACTGGAAACTTCACGTTTTAAAGATATCTAGAAATTTCAAAAAGTTCTGGTATTCGGAAAAATCCGAAAAAGTCAGAGTTGCTGCATTCAAAGGTTATCTCTACATTTGAGTATTATCGTTGTATTCGAGGGCTATGGCCGAATTCGAGGGTTAGTAAATGCTACGTTTGTGGGTTATCGCCGTTTGCTAACCCTCCAATTCTCCCAATACCCTTGTATGCGGCATTGGGTAACCCTCAAATGCGGCCTTATCCCTCGAATGCAGCGTTCGGTGATGATATGTAAATGTCACCAAAACGAAGACTGGCAATCGATTAATATTTAATTTCCTTTCCTTTTGGTTCTGTTTAATCAGAGATCATTTTGTTTGATAATTATCTCCAGTAATATTTATAAAGACTTAACACCAAATAGCCCCATACACCTCTCACGTAAGCCTCTGCCCATACTTAAATATCTTTGGTAATGATGTCTTATAATGTCCCATATATTATGAGAGATTGCCCAAGTATGATAATTATGTTTGGTATTGTGCAACTATAACAAGATATAAATTCAGTAATCCTGCAGTACAGCCAACCAAGTGCTGCCATGATAAATGTAACGAAATTTCATGCACAGCCATATTAAAGGGTAACTGTAGTCTTGAATTCTTCCAAACTATTAAGAATAATATAAAAAGCCTTCCATCACATCCTCAAAATAAAACCTAATCACATCTCTAGATAAAATTTGTGAGAAGTTATAGCTGGAAAGGTTCAGCAATATTATTTCCTGCTTAAACACTTTCTGTTTTCAGCCATGTGACCAGCTTGTATTCATGTGACCAGTCTCTGCCTGCATTAATAGGCTCCCTTTCTCAACTCTTACCCCCCCCCAAGTACTTCCGGATTTCCCAAACATTAAGTCTTAACTGAGCATGCTTCTCCCCCGGGGAAGATATGCGAGGCAGAGGTCAGGTGATGTCACTCAACCTACTGGAAGCAGGAAGTTTAAACATTCACTTCAATGTAATTTCTCACAGGCTCCAGCCAGAGATGTGATTGTCAGCTCATTTTAAAGGAAATACTGCAGGCTTTCATTGAAACCTAACTTGTTTTTGAGACCACAGTTGCCCTTTAATAAAGACTGTCCAATTACACAAATGTCTCTGCCTATACGCAAAAACTTTAGTAATAGTGTAATGTAATATTCCATATGTTACAAAGCATGAACAAGTACAAAATGTACTTGGTGTTATCAGTCTATAACGGGATATTAATTCAGACACATAACTAGCTCCCGGGCCTTTATAGTGCCCATACATTAAATTACATTTTGCGTAAGTGCTACTGATCTGGTCAAGCATTTTTACAAAGAAAACATAATCAATGCACATTCCTGGGCCCCATAAAATATCATATCTGCTTACTGGCATACATTATAAACAAAGGGGGTTTAGTATACTTTACTGTGATCACATGAATGAAAAGCCTTCCAACCACGTCAAGGTAACCCCAGTCTGGAAGGTCCTAACTTATATACAAATACAAAAATTGCTGCTCAAACCTATATGATTGATTGGTGCAAATGGGGCTAGGCAATATAAACACAACTGAAGAATCCCCAGCACTCAACTACACATGTATATAAAAGTTAAACATATATGTAAGTTCTAAAAAGTAATCACTTATATTTAGTTTAAAATGGATACTTTTGGTTACACTGTTTGTACAAACATGCTTTAAGCTGATGCTTTAATAGGGGTATCCTGACTATGTTGTTGGAAAAGCAGTTAATAGAAGCCTGCAGAGGGAACGATTAAACCCAGATCTACCCAGGAGAGGATTCTGTTGGTAATACATTATGGGAGGGGTAGGGGCCATATAGGTCAGGTAGTTAGGAAACACTGGCACATTGTGCAGTGGGCTTACACAGAAATATCTTTAGCCCCTCCTTTGATATCGTATAGGAGGGGGCATGCTATAGGAAATGATTTGGTACATCCCTTAAGACTTGAAGAAAAAAGATTTAGGCTTCAAGTTCGGAAAGGGTTTTTCACTGTGAGAACCGTAAAACTATGGAACTCTTCCAGTGGACGTTGTCATTGGTCAGTTTAAAAAAAAAAAGTTGGATGAGTTTCTGCAAACAAGGAATGTTGCAAGTTACTGGTATTGATATATAAAGATATATATAGAGTTGATCCAGGGAAATTTCCAATTGCCACTTGGAGTCAGGAAGGAATTTTTTTCCCCTTCATAAATTTGGTGGGGTTTTTTTTGCCTTCCTCTGGATCAACAGTTAGGTAGGAAATGAGGATATTGCTAGATGGGTTGGACTGGATGGACATATGTCTCTATTCAAACTCAAATAGTATACTATACTATACATCCCCATTGACCTTACAGGGGGTCCAAAAATTGTGGGTATGTTCCCATGTCTTCACTGCCCGCAGTGTTCCTGCGCTGTGAAGGGTAATAAATTCCAACACACAAGCACTTCTCGGATGTTTCAGTTAAGGGGATACTATACTTGTATTTCCAAATTTGTAGTATATGTATTATTGTGTCCCAGTATTAGGCTTGTAGATCGTAAATTACCTGTCTCCAAGAATTTTATTGAAGCAGGTCACAAATAGAATGAAGATAGAGAGCTCAAACAAAGCGAGGTATGGTGGGTCAATAAATTGAATACTTTGGCCTCGCATGGCCTCAATAGGGACTATGACCTTTATTTGTTTTAGTATTAGTATAGATTAGTATATAGTGGTGTATTACAATGTAGTATAATATATACATGGTTTGAAATAAAGGGAGTCTGTGTTTATATACACAGGGTTCATAATCAGTGGTATAATGCCATTTCCTGTTCACATGTTTAAAAATGGATTCCGTTGATGCTCAACATATATCTTTTTGCCTTATCTGATGAAGGGAGCAGAGGCTCTAAAAATGTCACGTATATGGATGTATGTTGGATTAAGATTTTCCAATAAAAAGTTATTGAAGCAAGCGTTATGAGTGCTGCCCTTCTTGAATTGATGTTTATGGGAAAGAATACTGCTTTCATAGGAGATTGCATTGTGTTTTTAGGAGCTACCAATGAGGTGGGGGTATAGGATATTACATATAGGAAAGGTGTATATGTATGTGTGTACTCACACTTCTCACTATTACAATTTAAATGACTATTAGTACGTGTATATAAAGTATAGCACTGACTTATATCAGGTACAAAACAAAATGTACAAAATATTGAAACTTACTTACAGAGCTGAGATTCCTATTTCAATATGGTATAGTCAAAATGGGAGCTTAAACCACACCCCTGTGTCTGCTCCATGCGAATACTGAAAGAAAGTATAATCCAAAAAAGAGTTCTGTCTGCTACATCGGACATGATGTGTATTGTAATGGACATACACACCAAGGCTCCTTATATACCACTTCCAGCCTACAGGTAGTATCAGTGAGTATTAAGAGACAAGACATCCCTGCTCTCTATTGCTAGGAGGAGAGAAAGTGAAAGTAGAAGTGTGTGGTGTGATTCCCTGCACAGTGTGATGATTGAATGCAACACAAGATCCTGTGTATAAAATCCTGTTACCACCTGTTGGAAGGATAGATTATTGGAAGACAAGTTACCTTATTGGATACAAACTCTAAGGCCAACAGATAAGGGTACACCAACTTACAAGGACACACAATATACAGGCATGGTTAATATTCAAAGTGGTGCACCATAGGCAGGGACTATTCCATTACTGCACATTTTATGTGGGGAAACAGTTTGTTTTGTTATTAAATCATTGCAATACTTACTGTTAAATGTAATTAAAACTGGTTTATCTTGTTTAAAGAAAGTAAGTGCACTGTCTGCTTTGTCCAGGCCCCTCGCTCCAGCGTCGTTCTGATCCAGAAGTACAATCGGGGTGGACCATCAGCCGCGGCTGGGATTGGCTGAGAGGCAGCCAATCACAGCCACGGCTGCCAGCAATAGAGAACGCCGTGGGAGCAAGGATCTTTAAGTACAGTTCGGGTTCTATTTTTACACTTCCTATACAGTGGTTGGGGGTGGGAGGGGTTGCCTTGCAATGTATCTAAAAAATTTAACGCTTCATTAAGGGCAGCCAAAGAGGGTTTAGGAGGGGGGGGAAGGGCTCCCCTGCACATGCCACTGTCTTTTCGGAGGGCAAGGAGGAGGCAGAAACCTTTTTGACAGGAAGACAGCTCCTACTCCTCAGTTTCCTGGACAGGCACTGTAGTGCTTTGGACAAGCAGGGGAACCATAAAGAGCAGAGATGTAAGGTAAGGAATTTATAAAATACTCAGTGGGGCCAGTAGTGGGTTAAATTTTAGTTTGGGGGTGGACATGCCCTCTAAACTATGGAGGCTGCTACTGATAGTATTGATTTAAATCCTCCTGTCCTTGTACCTGCAGATGAAATGCCCCAATTAGACTCAGTAGCTCTACCAGGCCCAGTTGCCAAACCTTTTTTTTAAACCTGATCCAATCAGTATCCTGTGCTCTCAAGTCATAACATAAGCCGCTCTAAATGTGGCACTTGACGTAGAATGAATATAGCATGTTCAGTTTGAACCACATAGTGTGGCAGGATTACCTTGGTCTACTCTCAGACATGCAGAACTTTCCTATTTGGTTCCCCTGGATGCTGGTGACTGAGTAACAGTTTAAAACATACTTGTGTAAAGATTCTATATCCACCCAAGTGTTGACATGTTTCCGCCGGTCTAGTGGGCCATCATCACAACATCTGAAAAAACATATGTGACTGCATTAAAACAGGAAACCCTGACACACCCGTGACGTGATCTGGGACTGTCATCAGGATTACAGATACCTCATTTCCTGTTATATTTAAGGTAAGAGTGATTCACACAGCAATTAACTCAATTAACACTTAATAGCCCACATCCCAAACCAACTGTGATAACACATATCCCAAAAATATAGAATAAAGCATCCTCAAACATACTTAAAATCTAAATCAGCACACTTATGGCAAAGCATCCAATGTATAGGGTAACAGTTATAATGAATAAATATAAATATAAAGTGCTATGTGCTCCCTGTTAGACCAAATTATATATAAATAGATTCACACTCGCACTCAGTCCGTGTTCTGATGAAGGGACTCAATTTAGTTCCGAATTGATTAGTGAGGTGTGCTCAGGACTATTCCATTTTTGTATGTATGTATATATATAATAAATATATAAATATAATAAATAGGATGAAAATCAGGGCACACTCCACTCCAACCTTGCTGTGCCCCTGGTGCTACCCAGAAATTGGCTTGATAAAGGTCCTAGACTTGGACTGAAACGTTGCCTTTTTACTGCACAATTAAAATATATTAACTAGTCCCCTTCGGTGCACCTATTTCCTTGATATTGAACTATATATCCCCGGGTGACTAATCTTCAAATCGTACATATCCTCCCAAAAGAGCACTCAACGGGTCTTATATCACGAAACAATACATCCTTTATTAAATCAGCAGTCTACGCGTTTCAACCCGAACAGGGTCGTCGCTACACACAGTCCTTACTATCTTTTCAGCTCAAAAAAGCTAAAGAACACTTCTTGGAACAAGAAGGGGCTCATACTATTATAACTAAGAATGAAAATTCTAGGATAGATTTTTGTACTACATATACCCCCTTGAGTAAGGACATGCGCACAGTGACTGACCGTTATTGGGAATTGGTCCAAAATGATCAACCGCTTCCCTTTCACCAAACCCGTCTTAGACATACCTATAGACGGGGGCGTAATCTAGCTAGTCTTCTGGTGCGCACTGATATGGCAGCTCCTTCAGACACACATTCTTTTTTTTAAAACGTTTTTAGGGGCTTCTAACTTGAAAGTGGGATTTTACCGTTGCCCCAATTGCATCACCTGTCGCTCGATGCTGACAGGTAGAGATTTTGCTCACCCACACAACGGTAAACGCATATCCATCAAACAAAAGTTCACCTGTGAGAGCAAACTTATCTATTTCATAATTTGTCCATGTGGGTTGTATTATATTGGCAAAACTAGAACCACGTTCAAAGAAAGAATGGCGAATCATCGCTCTTCTATACGAACTGCCCTCAATACCCATAAAACCATAGCCTGTGATTCAAAATTTGGTGATCTAGCTGTCGCTCGACACTTTAAAAATTTCAGCCACCCACTTTCTTCTTTAAGATGTATGGTATTTGATGGACTTACACAACTAGAGATCAGATCCAATGTGGATCATGATAAGCTGTTACTTCAAAAGGAAGCACGATGGATTCACTATTTAAATACTGTGACACCAGGGGGCCTTAATGAGCAATGGTCTCTACATTGTTACTTATAGATTTTCTTATTAGACTAATATGTAGCAATGTCATACTTCAACACAGTGTAACACAGTGTATTGTCTCCTTGTTCTATTGAGCCACTTATCTTGTAATTCATATGTGTCTCTATAACTGTCAACATATTATCCCTTCTGTGCTCTCCAGGTTATGTTTACTTGGCTTGACCTTACTGCTACATTACAGGTTATGGCCATCCAATGGGTTCTTTGACACTCAGTGTTTTTAGTTTTTAAAGGTTCTTAATGGGTTAACATTTTTTCACTCCAGGTGATCTGTCATTATGTGTGTTTAAATGTTGGCTTATTGCATGTTACGTCATATCCTGAAGACGGCTTGTGTTTGAGCCGAAACGCGTAGATTGACGCTATCTTTTTTGCTTTTTTGTATTAATAATATATATATATATATATATATATATATTCCACATTGTGCAGCACTCTATAAAATTTATTTAAATAGAACACAGTTACATCGTGTTACACCAGCCTGTTTTTCTTTACCCTATTCAGTCAGCACGTTACTTTGGGGTAATAATTCCTCTCTCTTTTTTTCTAAGCACACAAGCAATGTTGCTAAAACCTGTTGCTTTTGTCTTTGTAACATTGTAAAATCAGTAGGTTCGTTTTATTTTAGTTACATTTTTCTTTTTTTTAGCTCTTCTCTGAAAAAAAAATTTAAAAAGACATTCATGATTATTATATATTGCAAATGTTGAATGATGATTTATGAATATTAAAAGTATATATGTGTCATTCTAAATAGAATTTGTGCCGAGCTTTTAATTTTTAAAATTTTTATCAAGTGTTCTGAATCAAATTAACTATGAAATTCCAGCACTGCGGTTCCAGCAAGTGGTCGGTAATCTGACAATGTTGAAAGACTAATTTAAAACACCCTTAAAGCTTCTTTTGATCTGGATCATATTCTGGCTTATGGACTAATTGCTTGTCCTAAGTATTCATTTGGAAATATTTCAAATGCAATAACAGACATTTGACTTGTTTATTCAGTATTGGTTTTATTATTTTCTGCTTTGCATTGAATATTTCTATTTTAGTATCCCTATCCTTGTATGAACTTTTTAGTTCAGCCTACCAGATATTTTTTTAGTAAAATTATAGTTATTGCTAAATAAGTTCATGCACTAAAAAATATTAGCATACAGCTGGTCTTGCATGGGTGGTGATTGCATTTTAAAATTGTACCCATGCTTACTTTGCATTTGAACTGGACAATGCTTCATAATTTCTCTACACTAATGAGGATTTTTGCAATCTGTGCTGATTTTGTGTTGGATACTGATACCTTTTATATAAAGCATACAGACACTGTAATGGTTAAAATATGGACGGTACTTTTTCATACACCACCGACTGATGTCAGATGAATGTTTCTTCATATTAGACAAAAGTTCAATTGTACATGTTGGTAAATTTTGGTCAATCACATGGTCGATCAGGTTAAAATGTCGTTTGGTGTGTAGCCTAAACATGATTGGCTTTCCCAATTAGCATCTGCAGGTACAATTAACCTTCCAATGCATCAGCTTTAAAAATATATCAACAATTAAGTGCACAGTGCTAGTTGAAAAACTGGACTGGATATGAGGGAGGATATAGGAAGCCAATAATATGTCCTGAAATTAATATATAGATATAACGTGCAAAGTCTAGGACTATTGGATACTTATAAACAATTAAACCCACAATAATATCCACCCCTTTGGGGTTATCAAATAATCCCAATCCTGGAGTGTGACTCCAAATCGGAAAAACCCAGATAAGTCATTATTATATATACCCTCTGTGATATCAGCCTTAAGTCCATGTAGCAAATATGAGGTGTTGTCCCCAAGTAAATAACTACTCTGAGTAACAGGTCTTTGGGCATCCCAGATTAAAGGAGAACTAAACCCAATTTTATACACTCCAGAATCTGAAAACAACCCCCCTAAAAATACCAATAAGCTATAAAATACCACTTCAGTAAATTGTATTAAAGTAAATTTAAGCCTGTTAAGAACTGGATGAAGTATCTGTGTGTATGTGCAGTGTCAGGCCACACCTCCTGACCTCAGTCAAATGCTTCCTTGCTTTATCTGTCCTGTAAAAGGATTGGCTAGAGATTTGTAATGGGTGTGGCCAACTGTAACAAGTTTCTGTCATAGTCAAGGATTGAGCATGTGCAGAACATAATGGTCGTTGACCAAACTGTGCGATACTAGAATGTTAAAGTAAAGCACAAACCATATGTTATTTAGGTGAATTTCCCAGTGCCCATACCATACTCTCATCTCCTAGTGGTAGCACGTTCGCCATCTCGAACTACCGCGTAGTTATAAATAAGTTCGGTAAGCTACTCAGACTTTGCTTGTAACTGCTGTCTTCTGCTACAGTTTGAAACCTAACATGGCAAGACTTCTTGGATCCGTACGTTTCTCCCTGTCTGGGCGGGGCTTCATCAGGACGTGTGTACACATATCCTGATAAAGCCCAGCCCAAATGAGGAGAAAAGTGTGTAGGCTTGTTATCGGTCCGGGCCGACAAGTGGAGGCTTGAAGGATCCTAAAGTCCTTGTCATGTTAGGTTTC
This sequence comes from Hymenochirus boettgeri, assembly GCA_019447015.1. Classification (NCBI taxonomy): domain Eukaryota; kingdom Metazoa; phylum Chordata; class Amphibia; order Anura; family Pipidae; genus Hymenochirus; species Hymenochirus boettgeri. Next base: position 239,925 of record JAACNH010000113.1, read on the forward strand.
AAACTATAGCAGCCTTATTATTAATGTACACCCATGATATGCTGCGAGTGCTAATAGGGGTTGCCTTTTTGAGGCCTTTCCTCATGTTTTTTTTGCTTCTATATATTATGCTGTCTCCCCTAGCACCATCATATTGAAGATAGACAGCATCTAGGTATTTTGGATATATATAGAGGTTATCCCCTCCTCATAATTTTTTGTGTTGTTTTAAATACATCAATTAAGTTCATTACAAAGAGTTTATTTTTAAGTAAAGTGTTCCTTTTATTGTCATATAACTTCTAGAAACATAACTGCTCTTCTGGTAAGATACAATGAAAGTGTTAATATGGCTTTGCTGTGTAATAGCTGTAGTAAACCTTATCTGTAATAGTCTTGACATTTCTCCCTGTAATATTGTTTATTAATGTTTAGAGTAAATATGGAAGCGCATACATGTAGCCATCATTCACTTTCAGAATGACTTTGTATAAAAATGTGCAGAGAAGAAATGAAGTCTATACTTGCTAAGCTCATTCAAATGTTAATTTTTGAATTTCATCAAGCACTACATTAATGTCTCTGATGGAGCCATTCCCTTTTACACCTCTGAGATGACTGAAATAAGGGCCTTTAAAGTAAGGTCTGATAACCAGGATATGGCAGCTCCAATTAGCTTCACTTTGCCCTGAAGTGCATCACAAACAGTAACAAGGTCTCTTAGGACCACTACATTTGCAAGCTCCATTGTCATTTTTCCTCATTAGTTCTTTTCAATTGCCACTAATGCCATGTACCAAACATCTGACTGATAGACAAAAAAAACAAAAAAAAAAAAAACATGAAAAACATGAAAAAAAAGGAAAACCTTTGCCTGGTCTACATATCATTATTTTCCATAATTCAAGTTTCTCTTTGATAGTTCAAGGGTGGTATTTCTTTTTTCTATTAACCTTTCCACTCTTTATAAGTTGTAGAATTTTTAAGTAAAATATTCATGATTTCAGGAGAATCTTTATAGCCCCAGAACAAGCTTAATATGATAATTGTACTGCATGTTTCTGGTTCTATGTATTTCCTAGTAGCATAGCTTAATTCCCTTGCCGAGTTAAAAAACAATACACAGAGGTTTTCTGTACATTTTATGCTGGCAGCTATTTAATGTCACACATTTAAGCGAACAGTAAAAAAAAAAAAGGTCCTGTCCAAAGTGTGAAAAGACCCTTTTTTTCTAAGTATTACCTTCATGAAAATGCTTTTAATCATGGTGTACATGGTTAAACTTTTATTGTTACTTAAGCTGGTTAGCATTTTTTCCTTGGTGTTTCCGCCAAGTCTGGACAACCGTCTTCCAATTACAGATGAATGAGCCAGGGTTGGGAATGTCTTGGGTAAAACTAATGGAAAGATGTGCTGACTTATGATGATTGATTTAACGATGAATATCTTTATTGTGTATTTCCAGCATTAAAGAGCTTTACTGCAAATAATCAGAACTTATTTCCAAAACTTTCTTAAAAATAAGTAGCACTGAATAAAAAGTGCAGTATATAAATGTGCAATGCTAAAAAACATAAATAGAATGTAACAATGTGTTTTTTGTCTGGATATCCAGGGATAAACAAATCACAAGAGCCAGGTAACTGGTGCGCCAATAAATTATTTTTGGAGACTTTTTTTTCCTTTGCACTTAAAGGATAATTTTATTCCCTGGCTACACAAAAAAATTAGATTGGCTGCTAGAATTTGCTTCAGGAACCCACCCCTGTTGAAAACCTGTCTAAATGATGGCTTTATCAGATTAATACAAAATTATTTTTTTTAAATATTTTATTAGAAATTATTCTAAAGACATTTTTGAATGGTTAAATTATTGCTGTGATCATGGTACTTGGTCCTTTTACTTATTATGTGTTTTTTTTTCTCTCTGAAAAACACAATTTTCCTTCGTATTTCCAGAAAGTTAAGCTTTGTACAAGACTAGAATTCTTAAGTAAAGTTGCATCTTGCTTCCCCCCATTTGTGTTAGTATGATGTGGGAAGTGTGTAAAATGAGAAAGTAAATTGAAAAATCTAAGCTCTTGTCTTTCAAAAACTTTCAACTTTCCTCAGTCTCATTTTGACATTTATAGCATTTCATTTTGACAGCAGAGAAAAACTAAGCTACAAGAAAAATATATCAATCAATCAACAAGGTTTACTGAATGGTACAAAAATGTTATAGTAATTCAGGTATGGTAAGAAAAATAGGCAGTGAATATGGCTGTGTTTTGAAACATTTATTTTTAAATGGCATATATACTGAAAATAAATTTTTACACAAAAAATCTTTCTATTGGTACTAGAACTTCCCATTTTGCAAAATAATATGTACAGTAAGCTTTCAAAGATTTTGATTATCTGTTACTTGTGTTTGAATGCTTGTTCCCCCAGTACGTCACATATCCCACTTAAAGATATATATATGCATGCTTGACTATGTTAGGGATGGAAGAAGAGTTAGAGCAGCAGACTAGGGGAGGAGCAGTAGAGCAAGTAGCTGCAGACAAACAACATTTCTTATACTGTAGCTCCCTACATATTGCCCGATAGGAGGTAGGCGCTTAAAAGGTTGTTTGTTTGTTTTTTCTTTCAAATGCCATTTGTTCTTAAAAATTTTCTATTTGGAAAGTTAAAAGTAACAAATCCAGTAACAAATCTATGTAAAGATGCTGCAGTGTAAAATGTAAATGCAACGCTTTCTGTCACTTTAAGTGGCTTCTCTGTACATTGTGCTGAAAAAAAGATGATCAATGCAGATTTCCTGCATATAATTAATGTCTGTGCTAGTGTAAACAGTAAAAACATAGGGTAACACATTGATGCATTAACAGAGAAACAAATATAATTGTTGTGGAAATGCATTTAACTATTTACAGTAAAATTCTGCTAGCTTTAAAAATGCTTATACTTCTACTATCATATCACAGCCTAGTATATTTAAAGGGAAAGTTCATTGGAAAATAGCATTATTTTTTAAATTCTTGGTTTATATTATGCATACGTAGGTATTCTATATATTCTCATTTTGAAAAATCAGTTTAATTTATACCCCTTGCTATTCCCTGCTGTTGACATCAGTGAGATGACATTTCAGGTTCTGTAACGGTCCTTCTTCCCAAAGTGCACACTACCTTGGAATGTTCCTAACAGTAATTTCTACTCATTGGCTGTTGAGTGGGTCAAACATGCTCAGATATCTACTGAGCAAATTAATCAATCGCTGGGTCTAGGGCTGGACCATAATGGTCTCTATTATCGGTCCTACAAACAGGAAGTCAGTATTTCGGAAGCATTTATTTATACACAGACAAAATGCTGAATGGGCAGTTTAAGGTCATTAGGATGAAAAAATACTGATATTTTTTCTGAAAAGTACATGTATTTGCACTAAACTTCCTCTTTAAGCCCACTGCATTATACAGTTTCCTAGGGTAATACTTTACACACATAGTCCATTACATTTACAGTGTTCTGGGGCTTTGTGAAGAAGATGGCATTGGGAGAGAGAAAAGAATATTGGGAGAGAGAAAAGAATATATAGAAACATTAAAAAATGGACCATTTCTTCCTATCACTTTACATTCTCACTATGGAACATCTTCTAAATGCCATTAGACTTAACCCAAACACAGGAGGAATACAAATTGGCCCCAAAACCCACAAAACAGCTGCATACGCAAATGAATTACAGTTATTTGTCACTTCCCCACATATCTCTTCCAAATATATATATCTCTTCCAAATATCTTACAAGAACTAGACCTTTTTAGTAAACTAAGCAACTTCAAAATAAACTTCCAGAAATCTGAGTGCCTAAATATTACCTTACCACAAGATACAGTATTCCTCCTCAACTCAAACTTCCCTTTCCACTGGCAAACAAAGACAATTAACATACCTAGGAACACAGATACCCCAATATCTCTCCACTCTTTATAATTGTAACTATCAACCATTAAAGGATAAAATCAAGTTATGTTCATTTGGAAGCTGCAGCTTTAATAATACCGTTGCCATATTTTTTTTTAGCTATGCCCCTCCAGTGTCTACCTACCTTTGTGCCTTGAAAGTTGCTGACATCCTATTACTGGTTTGCTGAATGTTAAGCTCCGCCCCTCTGAGATTTCCTCTGCTTTCTCCTGCTTGAGCCTCAAACAATAATGCCTGTGAGAGAGTGTATAGAACTCACAGGCATTACTGCTTGAGGCTCAAGCAGAGGAAATCTCAGAGGGGCGGAGCATAACATTCAGCAAACCAGTAACAAGATGTCGGCAACTTTCAAGGCACAAATCTGCAGCTTCCAAATGAACATAATTTGATTTTACAGTGCACTTATCCTTTAATCACAATGCTGACTTCCGACCTGTGCAAATGGAAAAATAAATTTTACTCTTGGTTTGCTAAAATAAATATTATTCGAATGGATATCCTACCAAGCTTTTTATATATATTGCAAATTATACCACTGTCTCCTTCAAAACTGTTCTTTACAAAGTGAGACAACTATTTCTCAGTTTTACATGGGTAAATGCTCCCCACCGTCTCAAATATACAATAATGACATGCAGCAAAAACGCTGGAGATCTAAGCGTCCCTGATCTATCTTGACCCAGATTCTGAACTGGAAATACCACAACAAGAATAAACTTTGGGTATCAATATCAGACTATCTTATCCAAATGCCAACACAAAATCTACCCTGGCTCACCCCTAACAAGAGACAGAACTGAAAAGGTATATTTTCTTTTTTTTTTTTTTCCATTAAATTTTTATTAGAGATAAAGGCATATAACAGTTCACATTCTTTAGTATATAATATAACATTTTAAGATCATCCTTCATTCTATGTTGTTTATTATTTTAACGTTATATATCATCATCTAGAACAGTATATTATATTTCTTTGTAGGTTTTTAATAACTGTTACCTTTTCTCGTTGTTTTCAAACATTTATTCATTACTCTATATAATTTTTGTCTTAACTTTTTCTATGCATTTTCTTGTTGTTTCCAAATAAATAAGACCATTTTATCATACCTTATATACTTGTCTGTCTTTGTTTTATTTTCTGTTTTCTGTCGGCGCTGGGGGGAATTGTAGTAGGGAATTATCTATCCCCTCATAGTTTCCACCTCTCTTTTCAAGCAGATCCGGTCCTTCAGGTTCCAGATTATCATACATTTCCATTTACATTAAATTGTTCCATGTATATAAACCACATTTCCCATATCTTATCAAATTTTTTTATGGTGTTTCTGGCTATGTGTATTGGTCTTTCATTGTTGTAGAACCACCATATTTTGCTTACTAGGTGTGATTCTGTGGGAGCTGGGGATTTCCAAGAGGCCGCTATCAAAGACCTGGTTACTGCACATATATAGTGATAGAATTTATTTCCTTCTTTATTAAGTAGGGATGTATGTTTATCAAAAAGAGCTTCCCAAGGGTCGGGGATCAGGTTTGTTTTCATGGTTTTATTAATTAGTGTGTAGCAATCTGTCCAGATTTTTGCGACCTCAGGGCATGTCCACCAGCAATGGTAGAGGTCTGCTTCTTGTTGACATTGGCGGTAGCATAGGGGTGAGGTTGTTGGGTAGATTCTATGTAGTTTTGAGGGTGAGTAATACCAGTTATGTATGATTTTAAAGTTTTTTTCTTGAATGATAACATTGTTTGAGCAGTTCCTGAGGTTTAATGCTAGGTCCTCCCATTGTTCATTGGTTAGTTGTTTGTTAGTCCATTTTTCCCATTGTAGTTGGGTTGGGAGTTTGGTTGGGTTGTTATGTTTTTGTATGATTGAGTAAAGTGTTGTGATTTTTCTGAGTCCTCCTGGTGAGTTGATTGCTAAGTTTTCCAGTGGGGTCAGGGGGGGTATTGGTTGTGTCTTAATTATGGATCTAGCGAAGTGAATTATTTGTTGGAATCTAAACCATTCTGTCTTTGGTAATTTCCATTTAGTTTGGGCCTGGTCCCAAGATATCAGTTGATTGTTGTGTATTAGTTGATATAGCCATTCTAGGCCTCTTTCTTGCCATTGTAGCCATTGATCCGTTTCACATCCAGCAGGGAAATCAGTATTGTTAAATAAAGGTGTGAGGGTTTGTTAATTTGTAAATTTGGTTTGATTGCTTCCACAATTTAGTTGTATGTTTTATAATTGGGTTTGTGGGTTTGTGTTGGGGATGGTGTGTGGACCATAGTAGTGCAGGTAGAGGTGTTTTCCCTGTCAGTTTTTGTTCTATTTCTATCCATCTTGTCTCGTTTTGGGGTGTGTGCCATTGTAGTGTTTGGGCCATACGTGCTGATATGTAGTATTTGTAAAGGGAGGGTAGGGCTGCTCCTAGTTTGTTGCGGGGTCTTTGTAGGGTAGATGTTTTGATTCTTGGTTTCCGGTTATGCCAGATGTATTTAGTTATCTTACTTTGGCATTGGGTAAGGTCTTTTTTGGGGACCGGGATGGGTAGGGCTCGGAATAAATATAACAGTTTGGGTAGAATTATCATTATCATTCGTCCAAATAGAGAGATTTGATAGGGTGTCCATGTGTGAAGTAGTTGGTTTGTTTGAAGAGTGTTGGGTAGTTTAGTTTGTATAGGTTTGTTAGGTCTTTGGTTATGTTGACCCCTAGGTACGGAATGTGTGATGTGGTCCATTTTAGGTTGTGTTTTCGTGTCATTTCTATTGTTTCTTGTGTTGTGAGGTTAATGGGGAGGGCTAGTGATTTTGATGCGTTGATTTTAAATCCGGACAATTTTCCAAAGAAGGTTAAGAGTTGGAATAGGTGCGGTAGTGAGTTTGAGGGGTTTTGAATTGTCAGTAGGGTATCGTCTGCGAACATTGCTATTTTGTATTCTGATGTTCCTATATTAATTCCTTGTATTTCTGTGTTTGCCCGTATTGCCTGGGCTAATGGCTCTATACATAGTGCAAAAAGTTGTGGGGAAAGGGGGCAGCCCTGTCTGGTGCCATTATGTATTGGGAATGGGTCCGAGTGGAAGCCCATATTGTGTACCATCGCTGTGGGGTGTGAATAGATGGTTGTGATGAGATTGAGAAAGCTTGGTGGGAAATTTAGGTATTGTAATATGATTTTCATATATTTCCATTCTACTCTATCAAATGCCTTCTCGGCATCAAGTGCCAAGAAGATAGTTGGTTCTGTGGTTTGGGATGCTTGGTGCATTAGTTGGATATTTCTTCTGATACTATCTGTAGTTTGGCGGCCTTTGATAAAGCCCGATTGATCTGGGTGGATAATTCTTGGTAGGATATTGTTTAGTCTATCTGACATTATTTTTGTGATCAGTTTAATATCTATATTTATTAGGGAGATTGGTCGGTAGTTTTGACAACATGCGGTGTCTTTACCTGGTTTAGGTATAACGATTATGTTTGCTTTGAGTAAATCTGGATGTAGTGTGGTTTTGTTTTGTAGGATTTGGTTAAACAGTGTAGTTATGTGTGGGGTTAGTTGTTCTTTGAATGTTTTGTAGTATCCTGCTGTGTAGCCGTCTGGGCCTGGAGCTTTTCCTGTTTTTTGTTGTTTGATTGCTGTTTCTATTTCTAAATGTGTGATTGGTGCTTCTAGTTTTTGAAATTCTTGTTGGTTGAGTTGTGGGAGTTGGAGAGGTGCTAAGAAGTTGATTAGTTCTTCTTTAATATCTAGTTTTGAGTCGGTGGTGGTGCCATTATATAGTTTCTTGTAATAGTTTTCGAAGGATTTGAGTATGTGTGTGGGGTTATATGTTAGTGTTCCATCATGTTGTTTCAGTGGGTGTAGTCTGTTTAGTGTCATTCTGTCATTTAGTTTTTTCGCTAGCATTTTGTCTGATTTGTTCGCTTTAGCGAAGTATTTTTGTTGTGTGAATCTTATTGCTTTTTCTGCGTTATTTGTGAGGATCTGTGTCAGTTGTTGCCTTAGTTGTGTTAAGTTTGATTTGTCGGATTGTTTGTGTGATTTGGAATGGTGGTTTTCTAAGTTTTTTATTTGGTTCGTTAAAGAGATTATTTGTTCTGTTCGTTTTCTTTTGTGGTGGGATGCTATTTTAATTATTTGGCCTCTGAGTACTACTTTGTGTGCTGCCCATATGGTTGAGAAGTCTATTTCTCCTGATATGTTGTCTTGGAAATAATTATTTATTTCTTTGGCTAACTAGGCTTTTATCTGGGGATCTGTTAGTAGGGATTCGTTTAAACGCCATGTGTATGTTGGTGTATGAGTTAGGGTGTCTTTTAGGGTCAGTTGGACCGGTGCGTGGTCTGACCATGTTATAGGGTGGATTTCTGCCTCCTGGATGTGAGGGATCAGTTCGGCTGATATAAAAATATAATCTATTCTGGAGTATATATCATGAGGGTTGGAATAGAACGTGTACTGTTTGTTTTTCGGATGTGAGATTCTCCAGGTGTCCCATAAATTATGGGTTTGTGTTAATTTCTTTAAGGGTTTTGAGGAGGTTGTTGGTGTTGTGTGTGTGGAGGGTCTTGATCGATCCAGTTTCGGATCCATACTTAGATTAAAATCTCCTCCTATTATCATTTTCCCTACATTCTGGGTGAGTAGTTCGGTTTCCACTTCTTCTAGAAAAGTTTTTTGGTTTTCGTTCGGTGCATATATGTTTATCAAGCTAAGTTTTGTGTGACCTATATACCCTGTTAGCATTACATATCTGCCTTTGCTATCTCTGGTACATTTTTCTGGTTGGAAGTTTATTCTTTTATGGATTAGGATCGCCACTCCGGCCCTCCTGGCATCGGCTGAAGCAAAATATACCGTGGTAAATTTATTGCTTAGTATTTTCGGTTCTTTGTTTTTAATAAAATGCGTTTCCTGTAGGAAGATAATATCGCCTTTCATTTTTTCATAGTATTTTATTGCTAGTTTACGTTTAGCTGGACTGTTTAGTCCTTTAGTATTATGTGAGAATAGGCGAATAGAAGAGTTTGGGTTGTTTTTTTTCATTTTGATTTGTTTGCTAGGGTGCCGATGCCAGGCCGGGACAGGGGCCTTATTATAATACAGATTTGTACATACCGATTGTTGATTGTACCTATGAAGAAGGACTGGATCTGCTTCAGCGCCGAGGAGTTATTCGTTTCGTTATAGTTCTGCCAGAAATAACAAATATAATTATTAGCAACAACAAAAATACAGTTAAATATTAAACACTGTTGTGTTGTGTTATAAGACATTTTAATAACTTTCAAACTAGCCAACGTGGCTAAACTGTGCATATAGAACTTGGGATCTGGGGGTCCCAAGGAATTTTTCGTTGGAGGTTGGTGACTGGTATGGGGTTGTCACCGTATGTGGGGGAGCCTTAAAGGGGTCTGGAAGGGTTATGGGAGGTAGGCCTTTTAACGGCTTGGGGGGAAAGCAAATGGAAAATATGGTGCTTCTCCTAGGTTAGTAGCTGGGGGAACATTGTTATGAGGGTAAGTTGGTCCTCCTGGATTTGGATGGGGGAAAGGGTTAGGGATTCTGTTCTGTAGGGATTTGTTTGTTGTTTGGTAAGTTTTCTTTAAGCTGGGTACACACGATTAGATATTTCGGTCCGATCGACCGATAGTTCAGTGTATCGGTCGATCAGACCGAAATTATCGAATCCGAATGTGCCCATGTCCGATCGACCGTTCGTCCGAATCGGACAGGGTGGAAAACCTCGTCCGATCGTGCGGTCCATAGTTTTCCACCCTGATCGGTCGCGGTGACTATCGGACGCGGCTGCTTTTGCCGCGACCGACAGTCCTTCCTCCTGGCCGACCGTTCGAAAGTATCGAACGGTCGGTCAGGAGGAAAAATCGCTAGGTGTGTACCTAGCTTTACAGGTTCTGTTTCTGTTTTTGTCTGGGTATCAATGGTTGTGGTAGTTCTGTTTCCCTGGGAGATTTGGGTCTCTCTAGTTTGTCTTTTGGTGTGGAGGTAGGGTAGTGTGGATCAAGATAGGGGGTGGGTTGTGTTCCCATGGGTGGATGCTTGTCTTCTTAGGTCCTATCTGAGAGCGTTCCATATTGTCAGTTTTATGTACATCTTTTATGAAACATAAGTTTTCCTTTTAAGGGTTGATTCTTGGAGATGTTTTCTTTAGTGCCAGGTAACTTCTGGTGGTGGGATTCTTTGTGGGTTACTTCGAGGTGGCAATGGAGTTTCTGCGATAATTCCCAACTTCTGGATCAGTAGTTGTCCTTCTTCTGGAGTGGACGCTGATACTGTTTTGTCGCCCTGTGTAGCGATCAGGCGGAATGGAAATGCCCATTTATATTTAATTTTGTGGGTAATGAGAATGTCTGTTATTGGTTTCATGCCTCTTCTTCTTTGTAGGGTTCTGGGGGCCAGATCCTGGTATAGGTGGATTGTGGTGCCCTCTATTTCTGGGGGTCCTTGAGTTCTGGCTTCTCTTAGGATCCTTTCTTTAGTTTGAAAGTAGTGGAGTCTGGTAATGACGTCTCTTGGGGCACCATTCATGTTTGATGGGGGTCTTAGGGCTCGGTGGGCTCTGTCCATTATCAGCTGTTCTTCTTTGATGTCGGGGGCCATTTTGTGAAAAAGGTTTTTTAGGTAGTAAGAGAGGTCTGTCACATTTTCGGGTATACCTCTCAGACGTATGTTGTTCCTGCGTGAGCGGTTCTCAGTGTCTTCTTGCATATCTGTAAGTTGTTGGATTTGAGTTCGCATCTCTGTTATGTCTTGCTCCATTTGTTGGCAGTATTTGGCTGTGGAGGTTTGTTGCGTCTCTAGGTCCGCCACACGGTCTCCCAGTGTTGCAACTTCGGCTTTTACCTCTGTCAGCGTTTTGGAGTGTGCTGCTGTTATCACCTGTTCCAGGTTGTGGAATAGATCATCCAGATCTTTGCGGGTTACTGAGGTTTTGTTTGGGTCCTCCGGTTGTGCTTTGCTGGCGCCGCCATGTTGGTTTGTTGGGGCCTGATCACTCCGGATGATATAGTTGCCCAGGTCACTTTGTTGTTCGCTTTTGTTGTCTTTGTTGTTGTTCCTGGGGCCCATAGTTGTTGGGAGACTTGTATTAGGGGCTGGTTTGTGAAGTTTGTGTGGCTCTTATATCAGTTATTCCCCCTGGCCGAAAAGGTATATTTTCTTAACTCCATTCTAAAAACCTGGGACAAAACAAACTCAAATTTCAACCTATCAAACTGATCTGAAATACTTTATTTCAAAACCCAGAATTTCACCAGGACAACATGCTTCAAAAGTTCTCATATGGACTCATTCAGATAACCCCAGATTAATTCACTTCACAGCTAAAGGATCATTAATCCCATTGGACAATACAACACCTTCTCCCAAACACCATCTGGAATACAATCAAATATCCCACTTTCTCCACTCAACTATTTCAAAAACCACAAAAACAATGGACACTACAATGTTTGAAAAACTTTACTGCTTAACTTCTTTTCGTGGACGCACAATATCAAAACTATACTCCCAAAACCACCAACATATGTCTCCAAATGGGAGAAAGAATTACAAACTACCTATATACTTGAGTATAAGTCGATCTGAGTATAAGTCAAGGTACCTTTTTTTACCTGAAGAATTTGTAAAAACTGATTGAGGGTAGAAATTAGTTGCCCTTTAAATGGACAGCAGAATTCCCATACATGAATCCCATACAGTAATAGCCAAATCCAGTACCAGTAACCCCCAATTTCTTGGCACTTTGTTGCTTTGTTGCTGGGAGTTTCCATTTCTAAACATGTGGAGTGGCAAGGTTCAGTAAACTTTAAAGGAGAACTAAATGCTCCTGTCCCTAACAATGATAAATTCCTATGCTTTACATACAAAAAAGAAAAGTAATCTTTGCAGTGTATTCAGTATGGGGAATCGAACCAGCAACCTTCTATACTGTGTCTTTCTAAAAAGAAAGCTTTCTACCACTAGGCCACAAGGGATAACAAATAATAAACCTGTACATGAAGAGTCTTTATCTTTTGCTAGACACATAATAGAAACAAAAAAAGGGAAAATGGGGAATCAAACCTGCGTCCCAATAGTCTGATTTTTTCCCTAACCCAGCACTTAAGCAGAACACGCCACAGGTGAACTCTCAATCGATAGAAGTAAATGCAAGTAAAATCAGTTCACTATTTTGTATTGCTACTGGAAGACTGTCAGCAATTCATGTTGGTTGGTAAATAAATAACAGAGCTGCTATATGTAAAGTTTGTACATATGTAGAAACTTCATATTTTTCTAGAAACATGGAAACAAACAAACAAAAAAAGCACTAAACTCAGGCAGAAGACTATGTTATATTGTTTCATAAGTAAACTAGGGGATTTGAACTTGTGCCTTCTTGGTCTGTTTGTTCCTAAACACCCAGCATTTACATGGTGCCACTAGCAACTCAACTGTGATCACCGGTACATTTAGAAACTTTATCTTTCACTAGAAAGAGATGCTAGAAACTCTGCACATAGACAGTGAATCCTGGGGCCAGGGGGCGTGGCTCTTTGAAGCCAACATGGGCTATGAGTTGTACTGGCAACAAGATGGAAGACTCCTTTGTTACAGAATCTATTACTTATATCTACTAAATGCAAATAACTAGAGAAGAATCTTTCAACGTGTAGGTGTTCTGGGGAGAAAAACTTTCACATTAGGATCTGAAAAACTGAAGTTTAGTTCTCCTTTAAATTAAGCTTACCATCATTTACAATTCTCCTGAACCCCATATTGTTAAGGGCCCTCTGACCCCCATATAGTAAAGGACTCTCTGACCGCAATAATTAAAAATGTCACCTGAGAGTTGTAGTTTTAAGCTGTCATTTGCTCTGTACTAGCAGCTGTTTTTTGCCCCAAACTGAGGAGACCCATCAGATTTACAGCTTCCAGATGAGCAGTGACAATGCTGAGTGAGTCCAGCAGCCAGACTACAGAAAGCAGGAACGTTTGTAAAGGCAAGAACAGCTCCTGTAACTTTCTATGCATGTTAACACAGCGCCACCTACTGGTTACTATTCGCAATTGCAGAATTTGGATCTAAATTAGGACTTAACCCGAGTATAAGTCGAGTTAGGTTTTCAGGCTAACTTTAAAGCCTGAAAAATTCAACTTATACTCGAGTATATACGGTACTTTATCGACTGAAGAATGGGAAAATGTTTTGCTTTAACCCACAAAATGTTACTGGCGTGCAAAGCCCACAAAAAAAATTATAAAATCATCTCCAGATGGTACAGATAAGCAGCACTACTCCATAAAATCTACCCCAACATTCCTGACACTGGTTGGAAATGCCTAAATGACACAGGATCTCTATCCCACATTTGGCTATACTGCCCAAGATGCAATCTTTTGGACTTCCATTTTTGAAACATACAACAAAATAACAGGACAAGCCCTCACTCCCAACCCACAATATGCCCTACTATCAATGTTCCAGGCAGCATTAAAAACTCAAAAAAACATCTATTCAGACATCTGCTAACAGCCAGTAGAACTGTACTCCCTCGATACTGAAAAACTACCATTTGCCCAACCAACAACTCCTGGACATCAGAACTATTACATATAATGCGAGAATTAACATCCTCAATTCAGGAATTGCCGAATAAATTTACAAATGTTTGGCCCCCCTGGATCATATTTATGGAAACAGACCAATATAAAACCTTGCTGGTTACATTATCATAACTTTTATATATAATATAATCAAAACTGAATATATTATACAACAAATGCATATATGAAATCCATACAGAATTGATATAAAACTATGTAAATACTGAAAGACACATCCCATACTGCCCTACCCTTCCCCAACTCCCTGCTCTTCTCCTACTCCTACTACTTTACTTTATTTAAAAGGGAAACTGTCTTTATATTACTGTATTACTTTATAAAAGTTAAATAAAGAATTGGGTAAAATAAAAATGGACATTTTCTAATGTGTATAAAGTAATGAAATAACTTGATGGGAGACATTTTTATTACTCTTACATGAAAAGAATTTCAAATCGAATATATAATTTCTTAAGTATGGCTTATTAAAATATTTTCATTATCAAGCCATATTTTGATAAGTTTTGCCTGCATAGCTTATGAAACTTATTAATGTCACCAGCTTTTAGCTGAATTGGCATACCACATAGAAAACATATTTTTGGAATTACAAGTCACATTTAAGAAATATGTTTCAATGGTATAGACATGATTTTACAGCAAACACTAGATCATTTTTAATGCTTGTGTCTAAAAATTACTTTAATGCTCACACACACTGTTTAAGCAAGTCAGGAGGAAAGCTAAGTAAGTTTAAAATACGTAAGTGCCCTTTTTTTAAACATTCTGATGTCGAGAGCTGTAGGCAGGGGATTTTACCTTAAAAATATATCCGTTAATAAAACTATTGTATATTTTTGAAAGTGTTGATGGGTGAAAATTTGGAATGGTGTATAAAGTATGTTAAACTAATTGTTGAACTAATAATCACCTAAAGAAAAACAACTGTGCACATCAAAGTATCTTTAGTATCTTGAAATTACTGGTATATAGATAAAGGACAAAAAAGGCTGAAAGTTAGAAGAAGTACCAATCACAGTTGGTGACTTTAGTTTAGGGACAGAAGAAAGAGGCTTGCAGGCTCTCCATCTTTGGGGAAACTGCACAATCTAGGAAAGTTTTTGACCACCAGAAATTTGCCCAGTACCACTTTGCCCAATCTAGGAAACTTGCCCAGGATTACTTTTCATTGCCAGTTTCTTTATACGGCCAGAGAGAAAAAAAGGAAGGTTACTTTCTTAGTGATAGTCTGCTGTCCCCATAGATCGGGTTTACTCCTTTGGAACAATTTTTTGACTGATTTCAATTTTCACTTGTTTATTTATTAGTATTGTAACAGCATATTCTCTATACACAAGAGGCTTTAAAAAGGCTTTGTGCTCTTCTCAGTTGTCAGAATTCATTTTGTTATAGGACACACACCGCTTACAAAGAATACTGTTATTCTCAAACCTTAGGTGTTTAACCTACAAAATATACAGTAAATGTGATGTATTTAAATTAACCAATCAACCTTTATCTAGACAAGAAATGTTATAGTATCAGTTTCTTCCTAAAAACTGCATTATGTATGCCCACTGCACAGGAAGAGATCTTTCTAAACAGAGTCAAGTTGAGATTGCTTGAGATATCCATTTGCATATCTCAGTAAAAAATCTTCAGTAGTTGAAACTTAGCATAGTGGTATTTTTCTGTGGTAAAGTACCGGAATGTTATATCTTAATGACGTGAGTATGTGCTGATAAGTGTTTATTTTTCTTGTTCTTTTCATTTACTTTTTCATCTGACACGACTAGTTTTAATTTCTTTTACAATTAGTATCATGGTCTAGAACAGTAAATGTTAGATACTTTTCTCTTATAAACATATATTTTTTAAACATTAATAAAACATCATTTTTAGAGTTTTGTTTCATAGTGTAGAGGGATATTACAAGCTAGTTGTTAGACTTTCATCATCTTGAGCAAACCTGTAAGGCACTCTGATGGATTAACAAGAAGTCACAGCATGTGGTCTGCTTACTCAGTCACTTTTATTTCTGTTGAACTCAGCTGGAACCCCCCTGACTGTGCGGGGCATTCTGTAAAAGCATTGCTGGATGCTCAGTTGCTTAGGGCACAGATGGTATACTTTGGAAAGGCATTGAGTACAACATTTGCCCTTTGTGTTGCAGGTAAAAATAATAATTTAATGCACTATGCTGTACTAGGCTACATATATACAGTAGATACAGAGGTTTATTAGTATTAAAGCAGTCCAAACCTAAAGTTTAAACCTGTTCCCCATCTCTAAGCTGATGCGTCACAGACCTAAAGAAATCCACTTGAGGTATGGTCTCTAAAGCTGGGTGCGCACCGTAATTTTTTTTGCCTGTCTGTTTACTCTTAATGGAGGGATAAACTCACCTATTTTGCACCATATCTATGCCTGGACCCTTCTATACTTAAAATGTTTATGCTGTTATGGACTATTTTGGGTGAGGCAGTGTAACCCATATCAGAGGGAGCCAAAAGTTAACGGGAAGATTCGGTACGATTCTTTATGTTCAGTAAAATCGGTAGGTCAGTCCAAAAAATTGAATGGTGTGTACCCAACCTAAGGTTGTATAAAACATACAGTGTATTAATTATGCAGTGCAGTTAGGGCTATGATCCTTTTCCTGTTGGAATATAGAGATGGGCTCTGGGTTCTACTCGGACCCAGATCCAACACAGAACTGCTCGGTTCCTAAACATGAACATTGCGGCAAAACCCAACAGATCTTTCAGATTTCGGAAAGTATTTTCGAGAGTTTCCAAATGTACAAGGTTATTTTCAGTAACCCTCGAAAATAACCTTGTATGTTCGATAACCCTCAAAAATATGATTGGAAACTATGTTCGAGTTTCCGGTTGTATTTTCAGTTGTACATTCGATAACCCTTCGAAAATACGCTCCGAACCCTCGAAAGTATATTCCGTTTCAGATTTGCAGTTCCCTGGGTTTTTCCCAAACTCTGGAAATCTGAAAACTGAATGATACTTTATTTTAGACATCACTAATGGCATACAGTATATTTTGCAGTGCAGCTTAAAATATTAAAACAAACTTAATCAAACAACCAATTAACATGGGACAATTGTGACTGGGATCAGTAATTTTGTTATTTAATGGTTGCCCTTCTCTTCATCTAATGATATTACAATACTTTTTTTGACTACAAATATACATCTTCCATTTCTACACAATCATCCTCATATTAAGACATTTTCATGCAGTTTGTATTGCTATATCATTGGAATATTGTACAAAAATTATAACAGTAAGTGACTTTCAGTTCTCCCACCAGGTAATAGATACTGCATCAGATTTTGTGTATAATGTTAGTGACAAAAGTATGATCTATTGCTATTGTATTGTTACAGTGTTTAATGGGACACTATGGTGTCCTATCTCTCTTCTAGATATTATATATTTAAATTAGAAAATGTTATTTTGGGGTACTATAGTATCCCTTAAAGTTCTTTTAATTCCATTAAAACCATAGAAAGGAATATTTTACACTGTTTCCAGTGAAAGACAGACTTTATCTTCCTGTTTGTGCAATCAGGATACTATGTAGAATACCTAGGTATGTGTAAAATATAAATAATTATTGTTTTTCTACTGAACTTTCCACTGAATTAAATGGGAGGTATCCATACAATAAATAAGTATTCAGTCTATGTTCATTTGGTACAGAAATATAAATGTTTATTAAATTGATAATGCACTTGCACTTATATACGAGAGCCTAAAGTTGGATACACACAGTACTGATTCCATTGGCTGTCTGCCATCGACTATAAAACTAGCAACACAATCTCAATGGTCTCTATACTTTAAATGAGGAGAGTGTCTGGGTGGCCTCTATCGACTATCTATACTAAATTGAATGGGCTGTTAGAAATGGTTGGTTATGGTCAGCCGATTGAACTATTGCCCTTGACAATAGTTTGTTTGTTTTTCTGCCACACATGGCTAATAATTGACAGATCCTGTAAGGTCCAACGGGATTATCCTATTATTAGGAAAGTGTATACCCATCTTAATCTATATATGAGATACATTGAATTACTTACAGCAGTGTAAATTGTTGACGCTGGATCCTTTCAACTATCTCATATTTCTACTTATTTTCATACCACCATAAAAAAGCTTTGGCATTACTATTCTGATAATACCAGTAAAATTGTAGTTACTTGATAATGCATTTTATGTGCTCCAGCATAAAGTCTTAAAAAAAAAAAGTGATAGAAGGATTGGGACGGGGTTGCCATTCATATTCTGCACAGCTGTACTTGTTTTCAGGCAAAAGTAGAGTGGGGTTGTGCATATATACATTATTTTACTATGTGAACTTCACAGACTGAATGGAGCTAACAACAACCGCTAAAGGAAACCATCGGAAACAGAGGATAGGTGCTATGATTGGTTAATGTATTCACATGTTATTGTTTAAGAAATGTTATTTCTTTCTAAACCTTTGTTCTTTTTTAAGTAGCAGAAAACATACAAGGCACTATAAGCTATAACATCAATGGTAGCCTGAGCTATTGTTTACATGGTTGTAGAAAGAGTTGTAGTCTTTCTAGCACAATAAAAGATGATGTAAAAATTTGCACATTTATCTTTGATCAGATCTTAGGATCAACAAGTGTTGAAGGTTGATAGAAGATTATTTTTATTTAATACATCAAAAGTAAATGTGCTAATCACTTGCTGCAATTTGACAAACGAGGACTTGATTTAAGCACACATCTTTATGCAAAACATTTTATTTAGCTTTATGGACTAAATAAAAAAAACCAAACAAATATTTTTCATTTCCCACTAATAATCAAGAAAAAATTAAATAAATTTTTATGTTTTTTTCAGATGTGTGGAGGTAATTGCAAAAGAAGGACGTTGCCTTAAAGAGCTATACTTGGTGACATGCAAAATCACAGATAACGGTAACCAGGCTGTTTATTGTGCCTTACTGATATTGGTAATTAACTTGATGTTGCTGTTGTTTTAATCCCTTCTTAAGGGGCACATTTTGTGTTTTAGAAAAGTGAAAATTGACTACTACAAAAATGCTCAATACATACAGTATATGCTATTTATAAGAGAGAGAAAAACAGAAAACACTGTAGTGTTACCCTATTGTAATGCCAGCCCTTCAAATGATATCACATTTGTTAAGTAAATCTTTGGATATTTTTCATGATGGCTGGGTAACTTGAATTAATCCTTTGTCATCTCAAGTTTTTGTTTCCCTTTATTTCTTTTAGTATAATTACATTAGATAAGAAGAATAGACTTTAAACCATTGCAGCATTAAAATAGGCTACAGATAACTAGTCGTACATAAAGGGGTAATGTAACCATGGTAAGAGAGCTAGGTTTTTCTCAGCTACAGGGACAGTGTATGCCAGTGTTTTTCCTTTAATAGGAAGATGTATAGATGTGAGAAAAGACAATGTTGTTTAATGTTGTCTTATTACTTTAAAACTAAACATAATGTAGTCTGTAACCTATCTGTGTAGCTTCATCGATTAATAATTAGCAATATGTCTTTTATGGTGCGCTAACTAGCCTTGTCTGCCAAAATTTGTCTTTTATATAAGACTTTTTTTCCCCTTAAAAAAAAAAAAATATTATAATGCTTATTATGCAGGAAAATGGAAAACATTTCAGCAACCCTGAATAAAATATATAGTTTTCAGCCTTTTTCATTGTCTAATGATATGGTGGATCACCTAATAAAGGGGTGCAGTGATTTTAATGTAAGGTACATCACCCCCAAAACCACAATAATTAGAAAGCTGCCAGATGTAGGACTAATCTGTTATGCATTTTTTTACCCCTTCCTTCTGCCTCTCAAAAGGTTTCTGCCTTCTCTTCAAGCTTGCACATGCTCCTAGGAGGCAGCTAGGGGCATTCAGTCATTGGTTGTTATGTCAACTGTTATATCCATGACTGACAGTTGCTATCCAGAAGAACTAGGAAGCAGATAGAGGGATTACAGGGCATCAGGCAGTATTTAAGTTAGATTTTTACCCCTTAGCTTTCTAATTATTGCCAATATGGAATTTATGGGGGATGACTTACCTTAATAAAATTTGTGATTTGATGGGTAGACTTTCCTTCTACCTTTTAAAGGGAATATAAACAGAACTTTTTAGTAACCAAACATAAAAAGTATATAGGGAAACATATGTAGAATAAATTCAAGTGCTGATTAAACTATTTTGTTAGACAATCTGTCACTTCTAAGAGCTACTTTCTCATGATTCTACACACTGTCAAAGGTTTAAGTTAGGCCAGCGACTTCCAACCTTTGTGCTCCATGGACTGATTCCATTGTTAACAATATATCCACAAAATAAATACAATATAATGCATAATATATTATACAGATGTTTTGTGGGGCCCAGTTCTATATCTTCCATGACCTACTATTGATCTGCAACCTACTGGTTGGGGCCAACATACTGTAGTAAGGCTGTTGGGGAATTCTTTTGAACTGTTGGCATCGTACATTACTTATACTGGAGAACTATACATATTTATTTCAAACAATACACCCATAAAATAACGTGACTAAAATATTATTTTACAATCCATTCCATGTTTAGATTTCTAAAGGTAAAATATATATCAATGTAACTCTTGTGAGGCAAACACATGCAAAATGGACTCAATAATCTTATATGTCATGGAAATCAGCGGTGAAGTGTTAATATCTCCCACAAAATCCGCTTATTTCTATTTTCAATAAATATATATATTTCATTGCATGAATTTTGTGTTTGTTTGAATATTAACTAGAGATGCGGTGAGAGGTCATAAATCAATAAATAAATTCAGTCCCACAAAAGAATAAAATGTTTACACACAAGGATATACGGTAAGAAACAATGCAGAACCCTTTATTTCTGTCTCATTCCCCTTATAACTTATATCCTACTGAGATGCTGAAAGGAATGATCAGTTAACATTTGCCAGTCCTATTGGCAGTGCTCAGACTGGTCTGTATGGTTTTGTGAACACTCTGTACAAGTGCAGACGTTTTAGTAGTATTGTTGAATTGTCAGATTTTCTTAACATTATTCACATGTTTTTCTAAAGCCTCCTTGTCTATTCTTTTGTCCTTTTTTTCCAGTAATTTGTTTACTGTGGGCCTCTAGTACCAATATCTATACAGGTACAAAAGCAAAACAACAGTTTTGACACTTGTACTTCATGTGCTAATTATTCTTTACAATGCACAAAGATTCCACAATGTTGGTATAAAACCAACTAATAAGTCATTCTAGGACTAAATAATGTATTGCAGCCAAAATGAGAAAAAACGCAGAGTTGACAAAATGTAAATTCCGACATTTATATAACATTTTTTTTTTAAAAAAATGTAATTTAAACAAGTCTGTTTTGTAAAGTTCTGAAATAGCCATGGTATTTCATTTTGAACAAAATGTGTGCTGTGTGCCCCATTATTCTTACTGAAATATTCCTTTGGTGTATCTGTAAACCATTTTGTATAGATTGTTG
The DNA here is from genome assembly GCA_019447015.1 of Hymenochirus boettgeri. Classification (NCBI taxonomy): domain Eukaryota; kingdom Metazoa; phylum Chordata; class Amphibia; order Anura; family Pipidae; genus Hymenochirus; species Hymenochirus boettgeri. The sequence goes on from JAACNH010000113.1 coordinate 261,028, forward strand.
CTTAATACTGTCAGGATTCTGTGACAGATTTCATATATTATATCATTTATCACGTTACTAGCTTTGCAGCACACACAAAGATGACATTTGGTATACAATAATTGAGCCCAAAGAGATCAAGCTTATACTGTATATAAAATCTTTACAAGTGGATGGGGATCAGAAAGCACAATAATGCTCCAAGTCCAACCTTTCTGCATGTTGTCATTTTAGGAGTTTGATTATAGCACCACTTATTATAGTTATAGATGTGCTGATTCACTAAATACATAATGAATTAGTGTTGCTTGTTATATATTGTAGTAGTAGAGAATTTTGCCGTGTTATTATTGTATATTGCTGATTATTTTCAGTGTTGAAAGTAATAATGTAAGTTTTAAAGTTTTTTTTTCTTTCTTCATTTGCCTTATTTAGTGATGCAAATTGCATGTAACAACAAATTAGATGGGCACAGTATCAGGCAGCATTTATGATACACATCCTAACTATATGTAAGAATAATAAAAACAAATTAAGGAAATGGAAAATGTACCTGTAAAGTAAACAGAAAAAGTTAAAACAAGAAGCTGTTTCATGCATACTAATGTGTAACTTCTTAATATTATAGTATTTACCAGCAGTTGTACCTGGCGTTGCCAGTGTACACTTGTGGGTAAAGTATTTTTTACGTGCAAGTGTGCGTTTGGCTTAGATGGAAGAGACAGGCAGAAAAAGAATTGCACAGTTGGTAATGTACGTCACGTATTTAATAGTTATTGAGGAGGTGACATTGCTTGAGGGACGTATATACGTCAGTTTTTCAAGTTTGGGGGTGTGCCTGTGATGTTTGTGTATGTGGGTGTGATTCTGGAACAGACCTGGGATGTTTGGGGGTGTGGCCATGATGTATGGGGGTGGACCATAATGTTTTTTGGGGGGTGACCACAATATCTGGTAGCGTGGTCACAAAATTTGGGGGCATAGTTACAATGCATGGCAGTTATCTTTGGGGGCACGGCCTTGATGGTTGGGGTATGAGCATGACCGTGATGTTTAAAGGTGTGGCCATGACAGATATATCTCAGGGCGTGGTCACATTCCAGGAGGCTCTGCTTTAAATTTCTTAGCATGACAATAACCGCAAATGTGATTCATATCATCGATATAGTCCTTCCAGGGTTTATATTTGTATATAAATGTGATTCATATCACCAATAGTAACATAGTCTTTCCAGGGTTTATATTTGTATATAAATGTGATTCATACCACCAATAATAACATAGTCTTTCCAGGGTTTATATTTGTATATAAATGTGATTCATATCAGCAATAGTAACATGGTCTTTCCAGGGTTTATATTTGTATATAAATGTGATTCATATCACCAATAATAACATAGTCTTTCCAGGGTTTATATTTGTATATAAATGTGATTCATACCACCAATAATAACATAGTCTTTCCAGGGTTTATATTTGTATATAAATATGGTTCATATCAGCAATAGTAACATGGTCTTTCCAGGGTTTATATTTGTATATAAATGTCATTCACCATAGTAACATAGTCTTTCCAGGGTTTATATTTGTATATAAATGTGATTCATATCACCAATAGTAACATAGTCTTTCCAGGGTTTATATTTGTATATAAATGTGATTCATATCACCAATAGTAACATAGTCTTTCTAGGGTTTATATTTGTATATAAATCTCATTCATATCACCAATAGTAACATAGTCTTTCCAGGGTTTATATTTGTATATAAATGTGATTCATATTACTGATAGCAACATAGTCTTTCCAGGGTTTATCCCTTATATTATATAAATAAATGTATAATTTCATGGGGAATATATTGTGTTTTTCAGAGGTACTATGTTGGTTGGGATGGGTAAAAGTAATATACATAGGGACAGTGTTTGTGTTGTTTAAGCAGTAAATAAATAGTTATATTAATATTAACAAATATGTAGTAATGACATTAAAGTATATAGAAATGTAAATAAGGCAAAACATAAATAAAAGAACTTAGTAGTCTCCACTCCTGTTTTGTAATGGTATCTTCAAAATGGACCGTTGAGCCACACCCCAGGAAGTTTTACAGGGAGGCAATGGAAGCTTACAAAGGAACATATTTCTCACTTCCCTTTTAGTGTTGTATCCAAAGACACACGTCCATCAAGTCCAACCTATTCACCCCCTTTTTTTTTAACCCTACCTAACAGTTGATCCAGAGGAAGGCAAAAAAAAACAGCTAAAAAGGGGGGGGGAATTACTTCCTGACTCCAAACGGCAATCGGAAAGTATCCCTGGATCAACCAGATCTATATGCATTAATACCAGTAATTCTCAATATTTTTTAGTTTTAGAAACTTATCCAGGCCTTTTTTAAAGCTATTCAATGAACTTGCCATTACCACATCTGCTGGAAGACAGTTCCACAGTTTCACCATTCTCATTGTAAAGAAACCTTTCCTAACCTGAAGATGAAACTTCTTTTCTTCCAACCTTAAAGGATATCTACGAGTCCTCTGATATGACCTACTAGTGAACAATGCACCAGAGAGTTCATTGTATGGGCCATTAATATATTTGTATAAGGTTATCATGTCCCCACGCAAACGTCGCTTCTCCAATTTAAACAGCCCTAACTTGTCTAATCTGCCTGCATATTCAAGCCCCTCCATTCCCCTTATTAATTTAGTTGCCCTTCTCTGAACTGCCTCAATTTCCAAGATGTCCCTTTTGTATATGGTATTCCAAAACTGCACCGCATATTCCAAATGAGGCCTTACCAGTGCCTTGTAAAGAGGGACAATAATATTTTTCTCTCTTGAATCTATCCCCCTTTTTATACAAGACAATATCTTGCTAGCTCTAGCCGTTGCTACCTGGCATTGTTTGCTATAGCTACGTCTGTTATCTACCAGAACCCCCAAATCTTTTTCCATTACAGATGCACTTAACACAGAGTTATTTATGGTGTAGGTGGCACAGGGATTATTAAATCCCAAATGCATCACCTTACATTTATCAACATTGAATCTCATCTGCCATTCTGCTGCCCATTTTGATAATCTATCTAGGTCTGCTTGCAGTACTTGAACATCATTGGAAGTTTCCAAAGCTCTGCATAGTTTAGTGTCATCAGCAAACACTGAGATCTTGCTCTCAATGCCCCCTTCTAAGTCATTTATAAACAGATTAAACAGAAGCGGCCCCAGTACAGAACCCTGAGGCACTCTGCTTAGAAGTTTAGCCCACATAGATGTAGCTCCATTAACCACCACTCGCTGTTTGCGATCCAATAACCAGTTCTCTATCCATGAACAAATGTTTTCTTCAAGGCCAACAGTCCTCAGTTTTGCTTTCTTGCACTCTTTATTACAGCTTTGTACTCCCTGTAAGCCTGTGCCCTCTGTGTTCAAAATTTTAAAAGCCTTTTTCTTTTTTTCCATTTCAAAACATTTTGTGTTAGCAGGAAGTTGCAAGACTTATACTGTATGTCACATCCTTTGTAAAACATGTGACAGTCTTAGTAAAAACATTCTTCTCACTCTCACCTAACTCCACCCACCCTCCCCTCTCAATAGACAAAAAGGAGAGCTGCTGTTTGCTGAACAGGGAGGGATATCTTTATATCAGGGATAGGCAGCCAGTAGATCTCCAGATGTTTAGAAACTACAACTCTCAGAATTCCCTAACTACAGAGTGCTTGTAAAGGGATGCTGGGAGTTGTAGTTTTCAAACACAGTTCTCCGGCTATAGGCTAATAGATATTGGAAGCAGTACAAAATCCCTAGTATTATTAAAAGTTTTCATCATGTATTCAAATTTTAATACCAACTAATATATTGCATTTTTTTTAGATTGGAAACATAGTGGCACATGAAGTTTAGATCCTTTTTGAGTCCAGAGTTCCGAATTGTTTTATAAGTTTGAGCAATGTGACTTTGTATCATTGCCTGCAGAAATGGGCACACACAGGGACATCTATTTTCTTGCTGTTAATGTTGAACCTATGTAAGTTTTATACGTTGCCTACAGTTCTGTCCTGTTTCTGCATATAGTCCTGATTGGCACATTAAATCAGGTGTACTACATTAGATTTACAGGAGAATGTTACATTTATATCAAACCAGAACTCCTGCAGAAAATCTAAAATGGTGCACCTGATGTTATGTTTCCAATCTACGTACTGTAAAATGAATCAAGCTAAATTCCTCATAACAACCCAACCCCATAAATATCTTGTTTAGTGTGCCTTACAAGATTCAATATTGTATCATGCCTGAAGAAGAAGCTTAAGTGTTTTAAAAGCTTGCATTTTCAATTATTTTAGTTAACCCAAAAAAATATTACTTCATATGCAAAGATGTGTTTGCTTGCATGAATGGCTAACATGGTACAATTCCCTACCGTTTCTTCTATCTTAAAATTCTCTATGGTTTGTAGTCAACCAATCGAGCCAAAATATCAGCACAAGTATTCCTTTGGAAATTTGATGTGGACTTCCACATCAAAACTTGGGACATTTTTACAAACCTCACTCAACATGGCCAATATTTATGGAACCAAAGTTGTTTAGTACTAAAAACAGGCACAGATCAGGAACCCAATCAGGCAAGTAGAAGCAGTACAAACATAGGAAGGCACAGACATTAGAAACTGCCAAAAAGCTGATAAATCACACACCACTGTTATATTGTTTCAGTTAGAATCTGAGACATTTGTAACATGTGTCAATGGCCTCCATGTGGGTTACACTTAGCAACATGTGTCAATGGCCTCCATGTGGGTTACACTTAGCAACTCTAAAGGGAAACAAACTAGAGGGACTTGTTACCAGATAACAATATCTGGTAAACTCACATAAGAGAACAGGTGTTCCGGGAGGCCAAACGCCCCAGACCCTTCACAATATCATGTTCCCCTTCGGGAACACTGCAGATTCTATTAATACGAAACACGGTGTGTGTAATAAACAACTCACCGCTCATGCTACTTAGCCCACTACTTTTTAGCATTGCTTGAAAACGAACACGCTGGTGTTCGAAACATGTTGCAGCAATAAACGTATGCAGTTGTAACTGCTTGGTTGTCCACCTCTTTATTCGTTGTATAGACCCCCCCCAGGTCACCTGACGCATTTCATGTCTCGACAGACACTTAATCATAGGTAGAGACAGTCCCACTTGAAGTTCCAGAACATTTGTGGTGTGCACGCTCCTCTTCTATTTTCATCTAAAAGTAGAAACTGTACCTCAGGAAACAAAGCAGAAAGGTAGTGACTTCCAGCAATTCAGAATTCCAGGACAAAGTCCGGAAACACAGCTGGGAAAGTGCACCCTGGAATAAGAACACCATCCAAACGAACCCTTAACACACACCCCCAGCTACTGTAAACTAAGGAAGAGGGAATCCTGACAGAATGTCTTTGCTTTCCCCCAATGCATGTGTTACCACAAAGGCGATAAAATGTGGCCGTTTTTAGGCATAGGCCACCTAGGCAAAGAACTAGGGCATCTATGTTGAACCAGGGCTCCTATTCTTCTCCCTATTACAAGCAATGCAAACAAATTGTAGACAAACCACAGGCAGTCAAAGTGAACTGCATCAAACTTTAATGTGTATAGGCAACATGTTTAGGATCATATTTAACATTGTAAAGCTAACTTCTGATTGGTTGTGGCAAACTTAGCACCATTTAAGAACTTTTATTGAATAACCCTGTATGTTTCTTTATCTGCTTTAAGGAAGGCACTAACTGTGCAGTACCATATCGGTTGTATTCAATTAGATCAACTGGACTTGAAGTTTAGTTCTTGAAGACGTTTCGCTAGTCATCCGACTGGCTTTCTCAATTCAGAATGACTTGTACAAGAATCTGTGGAAATTATGTACCCTGGAAAATCCTAAGATCTAATTGAATACAACAGATATACCATGACCTGGATGTATGAGAACCTTCACAAGCATCTGCAGTACCATGGGGTTATATTCTCCAGATTTTCATTAAAGGTAATTCCTTTATAGGATTAAATTTCAACAGTACGCACTTTGTATGCACTTTATGAGATTGCTTCCCAATCTCCTTTTAAATGACCAAGATATAAATCACAGCACTTTTACACTATTTTTATAAACTTTGATCTGTACACTTTTATCTTGATTGTGTTTTTACAATGTTTATTCTATATTGTGATGTTATCACCAAAGATTGTTCACTTTAATTGTTAATTGATCACCCCTATAAAGGAAGGCCCCAAACACTATTATGTATGCTTGATAAAGGAGCACATGGCTCCGAAACATGTTGCCTATACACATCAAAGTTTGATGCAGTTAACTTTCACTGCCTGTGGCTCATCTACAATTTGTTTGCGTTGCTTGTAATTGAACTGCTCTCCTTGTTCTGATGCTGTAAGTTGTACCATTGTAGTGAGTACAGAGCCTGAACTCCACACACTCTACTTAGCAACAAATGTTGTAAATGAACTGAAGGTAAAGGAAGGAGGGGGGAGGATGAGCTCAGTTAATAGTACTGAGGAGAACAGTTCTAAAATGGCAGGTAAAAGCTGCTGCAGACTTTATAACAGTGGCCCCTGTGACTAGCAGCCATGATATCCCTATCTCTGCCTCTTTCCTTCCACCCAACTCTCCAATTAGAACTTAGAGTAGGCGAGGAGTGAACAATTCAATGGAGGAGACATGGAAAGCAGGTACATTCTGTATATTACGTCAATGCTGGCAGCTGAAAGAGTAAGGGCAAGTCCGGCCTCAAAATGAAAACTTACATACAGGTAAATCACCCCCCAAAACCCTAAACGGTAATAGTTTGAAATCTGAAATATATAAGTCTAACCTGAAATCCTGCACAATGTCCTGTTTCTGCTTCCTGGTTCTTCCAGTTAGCAACTGTCATGGATTTAGACAGTTGACATTACAGCCAATGATGTGCTGTAATCCCCTGTCTGCGTCTTCTAAACATGCCCAGGCTCAGTACAGGTTTCTAAATTGCTCAGTTTCCATGAGGCATCCAGAAGCATAGCAGGCATCAACATATTTTAAAGAGGCCATTCTTTCTAAAAGATGTTCTTAAGAGGGTGGAGTTGTGCTTTAAATGTAATACTGTGCTGGCACTGAAAGTGCTAATGCCAATATTCTGAGAAAGTGCTGGCATTGAGAGTATAAATAGGAAAGTCTTTGGCATTAAAGGGTTAATGGTAATACTCTGCTGGCACTGAAGGTGTTAATGCCAATACTATGAGACAGTCTGCTGGCACTGAAGAATTAATGGCAATACCTGGAAAGTGCTGACACTGAAAATATTAGTGCTAATACTCATGGAAAATCTGCTGGCACTGAAAAAAACAAAAACAAAAACTTGGCCTGTCAAACTACAGCTGGGTTTCTTCCTTCTGCTTCTGACACAGTCTACTGCGACTGTTCTTTATTTTGGAACCGCTTTACTAGTTGGTAAGAGGCACCCGCTGTACCAGGTGAGGCGGGGGTGTATAATACTTTTGTATGAATGCAGCGACACTGGCCACCAATGAAATACTGATTGGAAGGACAGGTTTCAGTGGATGTGCGGTATGTGGCACCAGTGTTCTCCCCAGAAATTGTTTCCAGCTGGGTAGGGCAGAACAGGGAAATTTGGTGAGATCTGAGATGTTTTACCCTTTCAGTGCTTTTCCAAGAATATTGGCATTAATAATTTCAGTGCCAGCAGAACATTACCATTAACCCTTTAGTGCCAGCAGACTTTACTATTAATACTTTAAGTGCCAGCACCTTTCTAGAGAATTGCTATTAACCCTTCGGTGCTAGCAGACTTCCCCATAATATTGCCATTAACACTTTCAGTGCCAGAAGAGTATTACCACGAACCATTCAATGCCAACAGACTTTCCTATTAGCACTTTCAGTGCCAGCAGAATATTACCTTTAACCCTTTCAGCTGCCAGCATTGACATGACTTTCCATGTCTCCTCAATTGAATTGTTCAGTCCTCACCTACTCTAAGTTCTAATTGGAGAGTTGGGTGGAAGGAAGAATGAGGCAGGGATAGGGATCTCAATGCTGCTAGTCACAGGGGCCACTGTTATAAAGTCTGCAGCAGCTTTTACCTGGCATTTTAGAACTGTTCTCCTCAGTACTATTAGCTGATCTCATCCTCCCCCCTCCTTCCTTTACCTTCAGTTCATTTGTAACATTGTATCCAAGTAGAGGGAGCTGAGTTCAGGCTCTGTACTAGATACAATGTTGCAGGTTACAGCTGAACAAGGAGAGCAGGTCTAAAGCTGGGTACACACAGTAACGATAAAGCCCCGATACCGTCTGATCCGACCGTATTGGGGCTTTATCGTTATGTGTGTACACTCGTTTCCCGAACGAGCGCGCAGCCGCCGAACGATCGGGTCGGCCATACGCTCGTTCGGGAAAGGCCGAAAATTTACATCGGCCACGCTAGACTCCCTACAGAGGAGTCTAGCGTGGCCGATGGAAACACACAGTCCCGAGCGTTCTCCTTATGAAGTTCATAGGGAGAACACTCGGGACTGTGTGTATGCAGATCTTTGAAAGATGGCAGACAGGATCTTACAGATCCTGTCTGTCATATTTCAGAAATCTGTACTGTGTGTACCTAGCTTAACACAGCAAGTAACAGCTGACAGGGAGATGTTAGGGAGAACAATGGTCACCCTGGATCAACATAGGCGCCCTAGGGTACTAAAGAAACAGTCCTGGTGTCCAGTGTGAACAAAGCCTAAAAAAAGTTAACATTTGCAATGATTCAGAATGGTTTCTTTTGGGTTATTAACTGGGTGTGTTGTTTAAAGGGGAACTAGTCACCCGACAACATTGTCCTCATAGACCAAACAGATTTACTAAGATACAACAAGCTGTGACTCGCCTTTTACTTTGCTGTAGCCTTTGGTGAATTTATTAATTTAACCTGTGGGTACTAGGGGTCTATATTCCATAATCCACCTCCATGTTTTGGGGGAAGTCTAATTGGTTGCAGTACATTTTACTTGCTGTTCAGTGCACAGCAAATCAAAACAAGTAAGTTCCAGTCTTGTCTCCTAGAAGCTGACAGACAATAATGTTCCAGCATTGAGACTCCCCTCTTTTAGGTACAAATCCTGCCTCTCAGACACATAACAGAGATTTTACGATGTTGAAACTAATCTCCATACCCACACACATTCCTTGCCATTTCAAAAGTAATCTTTGCAGTTTATTTCCTATCAAGCTATGAGGTATAAAAGAGAACAAAAATTTCATAAGAAAGTCTTTGAACCTGTAGAGAAGGGGGTTTCTAAAAGTGAAGTGTTTGTCTGCTGAGCTACCAGAGGTAAAACAAAGAAAACAGGTAAATTTAGAAACACATTTTGCTAGTAATAAAATGAAAAAAAAAAAAAAAAGAAATCACCTATTTTTTACTGTTCGTGGAAGGCTGTCAGAAATGCATGTTTGCTGGAAAATAAACTGCAGAGCGGCTTTCAATGTCTTATTAGGGATTTCCATATTGCTGTGGAGACATCTGTATAGAAAATACTCTGTGCATAAAGACAGTTAATAGTGGGGTCAGGTACACATTCTCACAGGGCTGTGGGCTGTGATTTGTACAGGTAACAGCATGGAATCCTTCTTAGTAACAGATTCTACTTTTTACATGTGCATAAATGCAACTTACTAGGGAAGTTTTCTACAATGTAGAGATGTTCTGAGAAAAAAATTCCTTCCTGACTCCATGTGGCAATCGGAAATATCCCTGGATCAACTCTACTTTATGTATCAATACCAGTAACTTGCAACATTCCTAAAATAGCCAGCTTGAAAAAGGAACTAGAATGTTCTGAAAGCTTGCTATGATTAACTTAGTAAGCCAATAAAGGTATTACCTGTATACCACTTTTGTTGTATATTTATTAAAAGGGGTACCCTGTAAACACTTGGAGTCAGAAAGGATTTTTTTCCCTTTCCCTGGATTAACTGTTAGACAGGAAATATGGGTATTGCGGAGTATTTTAATACTGTACTATACTTTCTCCTTAACTAAAATATACAGAATCAGGAGTAAGCTTGTTTGAAGCAGCTCCTTGTTTTTTGTTTTTTTTTTAATGTTTAAGGGCAATCAATACTATAATTCAAGGCTGGGGAAAGCTCAGTCCCCAAATGAAGAAATGAAGATACATGAATCTTTAGTTTTGAATCTGTTTTATCAATCTGTCTTTTTGCTTTAGAAAAATTATTTTAGCCTAAGGGCAGGTTTCTTTTAATACCCTATCACCTGTTCACACATTCTCTCTGTCCTATGGGTTTTATAGTTTATGCATTAGTTGTAATATTGAAAAACTGAATTTTTCCGTGGTATATCTTTGCAATCCCTTTTTATTTAGAACGGTCATATTATTTAGGGAAGACTAACACATTACTGTGGATCAGTTAACCAAAACAATTAACCCTAATTCCAAAAGCCTCAGTCCTGAGGCTCTCCAGCAGAACTGGGATATGTCCGTTTTAAAGATAAACAGGGAGATTCAATAGAAGTTCTTATCGTTTAAAATGGTGCTAATTTAGCCCCAACCAATCAGATCTTATTTAACATTTGAAAGCTAACATCTGATTGCTTTGGGCAAAATTAGCACCATTTTAAACGATAAGAACTTTTATTAAAGGGCATGTCCACCCCCAAAACTATAATCCCCCCAACTACTGGCCCCATCATGCAGTGTAGTGTAATCCTTACCTCACATCCCAGCTCCATAGGGTTCTCCTGTAGTCCCCCCCCCAAAGTCCCAAAAACTGCCCACCAGGAGGATAGCAGAGTCCATATAGGACTCTGCCTCCTACCTGGCCTCCGGGAGAAGTTTGGCATGCGTACTGCAGCCCTTCTCCCCTTCCCTCCCCCTCCCTCTCAGGATTCCCTCCCCCTAGCGTTAAACTCTTTAACTATAAGATTCCCCCTGTCCCCCCAGCCCTAACCACTATATTTATATTGTTAGAAAGCTCCCCAAACTTTACTTACCTTCCCTCTTTCCCCCGCCGAAATGCACTCCTGGCAGCCGTGTCCGTGATTGGCTGCCGCTCAGCCAATCACAGACGCAACTGCTGGTCCCACCCCTCTGCTTGCATTTTCTCGCAAGCAGAGGGCCGGCAGCGCGGCGGAGGAAAGAGGGAAGGTAAGCAGAGTTTGGGGCACTTTCTAAAAATATAAATATAGCAGTTGGGGCTGGGGGGACAGGGGGAATCTTATATTAAAAAAACATTTTTAGGGTGGACATACCCTTTAAATAGCTCTGATAGTTTCAACTTCATTGCATATAATATTTAATGTAAATAGGAAGCAAAAATGACAAGCATTGTAGCTCTTTTGGCCAATTACCTTCATGAAGAAAAGCACTAATGCATTAGAAAAGATGTTGTGACAAGTCTTTTGTATGTTGTCACCATTTGTTAACCCAGTTCATTTAGTCTTAATGCCAGATAAATCTTTATATATCAGATGGAATAATTCAGTTGCATTGCCTATAGATCCAGGTCTTATTATTAGTTCTTAAGCATGTTTACACATTGTACTGATTTTAATAATATAATATATTATCTCTTATCTGTTCTTGGTGGCCTTTTCTGCCAGTTTTAAACTTCCAAAAGATTTTTATGTTTTGCATATTTGCTTTTAATAATTCGTAAACATAATACAGTGAAAATTTCAGGTTTTGCATTTGATCTTTCCTTTCATATTGGCTGGGAAGGGAGCCACATTTTTAGGACCCAAATGTTAAATGCCTTTGCCTTCTCGTTATGAGATTGTATTACCTCAAAGACCAGCTTTGCTACATAGAGCAATGGTTCTGTAGCATTTCAATAAATTATAACAGAATAACTGTTATAGGCATTTATCTTTGGGGTGTACTGCACAGGGAGCCATATGCACTATATTGTACACGTGCATTTTACTAGGCATATAGAAGGCATTTAAATTATTTTCAACTTCCCCCATTTTAAACCTTTGCTTTGATTTTTGGTGACATTAAAAATGTATTGGTGGCTTGGGAGATTTAATTTAAGACTTCCTTGATTATCATTTTTTTACTTCAAGCCTAAAGGGCATGTCCACCCACAAAACTAAAATTTAACCCGCTACCTTTCCCCCTTTGCTCCAAATGGTTCTCCTGCAGTGTTTGTCCAAAGTCCATGAAACTGAAGAGTAGGAGGTGTCTTCCTGTATGAAAGGTTTCTGCCTCCTTCTTGCCCCCCCCCCCCTCCTTCCCTCCCTCCCCATTCCTCCCTGGCTGCCCTTCACCTAGCGTAAAATGTTTTATGTAAAATGTAGGGCATGCCTTCCCACCCCCAACCAAAAGGATTCGAACTGTCCTTACAGCCCTTTGCTCCCGCAGCATTCTCTATTGCCCGCAGCTGTGGCTGTGATTGGCTGCCTCTCAGCCAATCACAGCCGCAGCTGCCAGTCTGGAGCTGGATCAGTGCGCCGCTGGAGTACGGCGCTATAAGTACAGTTTTTAAATCTAATATATATAGTTATATAGAGTGTGGAGATAACCTTTAATATTGTATAACTATGTGTTGGTAAATTTGACTGTAAAAACATAATTTTACATTCAAATATGAAACAAAATTAATTCTGTTTCCATAATGGCTCTGTCAATTAAAAAAAACAAAACCTTTGTCACAGTCATGTAAAGCTAACTGTGATTGCCACTTAATCTTAAACATGGATGACAGCTGCCTTTTGGAATTCAAATGTAAATTTAATTCAGTCACTTATTCACAAAGTTTAGTCAGAGACTATTAATCTGCACTTAGTCATTGAAGCTTGGAAGAACTTATTTTATTAATGATCCTTTTGTAAACTAATGAGCCAAGAAAAAGTTTTGGGTATTTAGCTCTATGGTAAATGTGCAATTATTAATAAGTAAAGACATTAAAAATGAATTGTTGGAATTAGATATTTAATGGAAATTTCCTAAGCTATGTATGTTTGGAAAACTTAAATTTTGTCGCTAACCTTTTTTTTTTATGAGACCAAATATTAGAATGTACTTTTAAGACTACAATGACCAGAAATAACACATTCTGTCTAGGTATTTGTTATTTTACCTTATAACAGTATTAGGCTACTTCTGCACAAACCATATTGAATCCATTTCTGAGAAAATCCAATTTTTAGCGGCAGAGAACACTACATGTTGTATTTTGTTGACAGTGAGCATTTAAATAATACCTGGTAATCAATAAGAAAAAGCTACCTGAACAAAAACATGCCACTCATGTAAAAGTAGCCATAGGTGCGGTGAGCTTCTTCCATGTACTAGAGCACATGCCTGTAGAGATGGCTTTGGGGTGGGGGTATCAGTGGAGGCGGCTTGCATTTGTTGAGAAACACCCCAACCTACAGTATGCTTTTTTACTAAGAGTGTGAAAAATTCAATGACATATGCATACTCCTGCATATAAGACAAAACTTTAGAATAGACTGTTATTTTCCTAGACACCAGGAAAAAACAACAATACTAACATAGAATGCCAAAGCTTTGTGTCCAAAGTATTATTCCCTGGCAGTTTTTGTTCATGTATGGGATAGGTGCACTTAATTTTGCCTACCTGGTAGACATTTTCTATGTACCTAAACTGTAATAATTAAAGATTGAGTGGACATAACATTATCATAAGATGGAAGTATGAGGTGAGTGAAAAGCAAGCATACAGTATGCTAATCATTAAAGGGGAACCGTGGTCTCCATACAAGTTGATTTTAATTGAAAGGCCAGATTCCTAACAAGCCATCAACCACCACTCTATCTTCTCCACAGCCCAAGATATAAAGACATTACAGACCAGAAAGTTAATGGGTGGGAGCATGACATGTGACATTCCTAAGGCTGCTCTTCCACCTCGCTGCCAGCTAGCACAGCCTCAGACTTCAGTGACAGGAGACAGGAAGTCCCTCCCCCTCCCTGCTGTGTAAAGATCCCCACAGAGAAGGTAAGGGAATCTACATCCCCACCCTCCCACTATGTGAAAACAGCCTTTGAAAAGGCTGTTTTACAGTTTTCAGTAGGGGGGGGGGTTGAGTGGGCCCATGGCACCTGCACCCTGCACCCACAACTGGGCAGGGCCAATGCACCCACGAGTGGGTGTGGTCATGACACCCATGAGTGGGTGGGGCCAGGAGATGCAAAGGAGGGGCCATGGGCCACATGAGGGGGATTAACCACGGGGGATGTAAGGGCAGGAGAAGACATGGGGTAGAGTGACTGTCACATGGTTTCAGAGCAGGAAGCAGGAAGTACAGGGGACCTGATGATGTTGCTGCCATATCACACATAAAAATGTCATTTCAGAATTTTGAATTCAGATTAATTACATTCATTTATGGTTTTGGAAGATAAAATGAATAGAGAGATACTATCAATTTAACAGTTTTTTTTACATTAGTTAAAGAAAGTATTATATTTTAGTCAACTGCTTTGAATGGCTTGGGTACTCCCAAACATCTACCAACACCTACCAACACCTTTCACTATAACAAAGTATAGAAAGTATAGTATAGCTGTGTAATTAAATAAATCTTACCTACAATTATAGAAAACTTGAAAAACACTGTGATCTATCTGAAACAAATGATTACTCATCTAATCTGTGATTTTATGTTGTGATGCTAACAAAATAAAAACAAGCCTATTTATTGGGCCAATTGGTTGTGACTGCTCTGTTTTGCTTAATTGAGCTTGATTTTGCCAGCTGCACAAGAATAACAGGTTTATTGAAGCATTTTTTCAGGTCTTGAAAATGATAATTAGGCTCTGACTGATATGTTTACTGCTCATAGGCAAGTGATTGCATGAAAATGAGCAATACTTTTCATTGAGCTACTAAACTCACTATATGCAGCATGGATAAATTTTTTTTTAAAATCATCCCTCATTTCCCATGATATTAAATGCTGATTTGTTGATTCATCCTGCTGCTGGGTGGTAAAAAAATAAATATGTTAATCACACGCTACCTCCTAGAATTGTATAAAGTCATCATTGCTCTAGCAATATACATTGAATTCCCTTTAATCACAAAGGATTTGAGCATGTTTTCAATTGACATGTAAGAACCAACATTTAGTGCCATTTGGTAAACATAGTGCCAGTTCATAATCATCTGGTGAACGTTAACTGATATTTCTGTTTTTCATTAGCTACTATAAGATCAGTAGACCCAATCTACCATTGTCACCCGTATAGTAGGCCTACCCTCCCAGCATCAATTTAACAATGTTATTTCTTAAAATGACACAAACATATTTTTTTTTCTTAAAAAAACATATATAATTCAATATATTTTAATGAAAACAGGTCAACAATCCTTTGTAACAATATGTTTGATACAAATTATAAAGAATTTATACATATATTGAACATGTTTGCAGTGGACAGAACAAAATAAAAAGATATAAACTGTATTTTATATTTGCTAACAGTACCAGTTCATCTGGATGATGCTTTGTAAAGGACATTCCAGAGAGGAAATAGAGGGATGGGTCAGAGAATAGTAGGGAAAGAATCAGAGAAGGAAGAAAATGGGTAGAACCATGGTATCACTGAATGGGGTAACATATCTGCCAACTCCCTGCAGTTTGGAAAGCTGAATGGAGACTTATTGAGTTGACTTCGAGTGTTTTACCAGTTATACAGTATTTTCCAAGGTTGTTATATATTAGAACAGTTTTCAAAAATCATCCCATGCATCCTTGTAACCAAATACTTGGTTACACCTGAGGAAGGGGGTTGGACCCCCCGAAACGTTGTGTTCCTTGTTTGTGATTTGAGCACTAAATAAATGGAATTGCTATAACTATAGTCTATTGGAGTGTGCTTCCCTATGAACTGAAATGAAATTGATGTTTTCCTGATGTGGCACAGGCTATAGGGAGTGCACCTCACAAGCTACCTGGTGGGATTCCACTGAACAATTGAACTTTGGATCCTTGTTTTTGTTTCCTATATATACATTGCTTTCTTTTTTGGCAATGTTTGTTTTCCAATCACCCTGTGGTCTTTGAATAGATGAAGTCCACAGAAGTCCCATAAGGAAAAAACGGTTAGGCTAAATTGGTTTCAATGGCCACCCATCTCCCAACTCTGGCTTGCATCTCCCAGCATGTAGCTTGGGCTAGTTTAGCAGCCTTATAATAAATAGTATGCCAATATTGAATAGCAAGGCCCCCTTGTTGTTGTGATCTAGCTAGGTATCTGTTGTATCCAGTTTAATTCATTACCCTTCCGTGCAATAACTCGCGACTGTGATATGTAAAATATGATCATGCATTCTTTTATATTATTTTTAGCAAGGTGTATCTAGTGCACCCTTATTATAATGCTATAGTTGTTTACTATACAATTAATCTGCACAAATAGCATTCTCTGAGATGTATTCTGCTAATTATACTTTATATAACAATAAGTAAACCTTGTACGTATCTTACTCAATCCCCTCCTTGTTCACTTATCATTCTTAGTAGCTGTAGAGCATTCTGGATGCCATCTCAATTTACTTTTTATGTGGCAGACACTGTCCAGATAAGGAAATGTTGCGGTTTCAGAGGTGAAAAGTTGCACAACTAACATGATGTTACTATAAATATTAAGTTCATGTAAGTTGGAGAATCAGCACAGCCCACTGTTTGTTTTATGGGGAAGTGTTATCTGAGCAGATATATGTGCTTAGTTATTACTGTCTAATGGTCTCTCTATATGTTTGATGGTAATGCCACCTCTAAATACAAAGCTTTCAACATTTCTTCAACACTATAAACAGCCTGTTTGTGGGGTTTCTATGGCAGGCAGGCAGAGCACGCATAAAACTTTCCACCCTACAACAACCCAGGGAAAACGGAGGTTTGGCACTCCTGCATCTACGACTATACTACCTAGCCTCCCAGATACGTTATATACAGGGATGGTTACCGGTTTCCATTAATCTGAATGTCTCTGAACAAATGATAACGAGTTATATTAAAGGTAACTTTATGGCCTTCTTACAAGCACCCACGAAACACTTGATAGGACCGGGTACACCACTACATACCCAGTTCTGGAGAGTATGGAAAGAATTAAATGTATATCTAGGCGTACAGGAACCATTCAATCATACCCCACTGTGGGGAAACTGTACATACACAGAACTCTACTCCTTCTCAAATAGCAAGGACTGGAGTACAGTAGGAATACACACAATAGAACACCTTTACCATAACGGTCAATTTAGCTCCTTTGCCCAACTCCAAGAGAAATTCAAATTACCCTCCCACTACCAATTCCGATACTTCCAAATACGACACTGTTATAAAGCTCAATTTGGCAGTCTAAATATAACATTCACAAACCACCCAATCATAGGTATCCTACGAACTCAGGGGCCAATCTAAATTATATACATGCCTCATAAAGGCTAAAGCCCAATTACACTCAGAAAACGGAATTGCCAAATGGTCTAAATATATACCAACTCTACAACAAGAGGACTGGTATGAAATGGCGGAGGCATGTAGGCTGGTCTCACCTGCAGCCAATAATAGAGTTATACAATTATACATCCTGCATCAAGCGTATATGCATCCCCATTGGTTGCATAAATACGATAGTAACAGACCAGATGAATGCCCCAAATGTAAAGCGACAGGAGCAAATTTTTGGCACTTGATATGGGATTGCCCTATAATTCAACGATTCTGGAGTGAAATAGTCACAAGTACCATATCAATAATAGGAACCAGAATACCACTGGACAGCAAAATACTTATATTGGGTATTATGGAAGATGAATGTTTAAATAAATATACATTAATATTAATAAGAGAAATCCTTTTTTACGCCAGGAAAACTATAGTATTAAAATGGATGTCACCAGAGCCACCTGAAAAAACTCCGTGGTTGGCACTAATTAATGGTATGTTGCCATACCAAAGAATAATGTACGCACGAAGGGGCTGCCTTGATAAATTTAGCAAAGTGTGGAAATTGTGGTATGATGCCTCACATGTCACCCAAACACCGGGCTAAAGGTGCCGAGTGAAAGGACAGCCCTTGTTGCACAAACAAACTAACTATAAATAAAATAAAGGGACAGAGTCATATGAACAAAGTTATATAAAGTTAAGTTTTATTTAATATGTTAATATAAAAAATACATAAATCCAAAGTGTGATGGCAACTATAATAAAGGTCAAACAAAAGATAACAGATAAGATATATATGTACAATAAATCATTGGTACCACAGTTTATATAGTTGAACAATGTATAAAATACCAGGTCAGACACATGTAACTTGCCAAAACAAACAAAATTGTACAAGTGTATAATGTATAAACTGGATCTGCAAATGTATGAGAAATTCCTGTTGTAATTGTACTTTGGCATTAATAAAATGGATTTAAAAAAAAAAAATACAAAGCTTTCAGTAAACAGTGCACCCAATAAAGTTATGTTTTGTGCTGCTAAGTAACTTGAGAATGAATGTCTGTTGGATTGGGGTATAACACTCTACAGTTAGGCTGAGGTCACATTACGCTGAAAGATACCAGTGATCCGCACAATGTTGCTCTATTAGAGCTCATGTGATTCGCAAAACATCCGAAAGGTGGATTGCAGCGCACCTAGTTGGGCTAGGCCAGTTGGTGAATTCTAGATTACGCATTTTATTAAATCGCAATTGTGATGTCTGTTAAACCTTGGTGTGTTTTTGGCTGCACACTATAAAATGTTTGTATTGCTAATGCATGATGGACACCTATGAATACAAAGTGGTCTTGGCTTATTCACAAGGCCACCAATACTGGATGTTCAGGTTAAATTGTATAATAAAAATGAGAATAAATCACAACGTTTTAGTTTCTCTAAAAGTTGTTTGCAGCTATATGTAAAGTTGCAAAGGGATAAAATTCATGGAGCTTTCCTAGACTTTTTATGAATCGTTTATTGTTCAAATAATAGTTTCAGCCATCTTGGAAACAGGCCGACATCAGGATTACAAGACCAAAGTAAATACAACTTTAAAAAGTTCATCCCATCACACACCCAAACCCCTCCCCTGTCCCTCCCCCATGCTCTGTGCTTTACAGGTACATAGCCAATGGATATCATTTGTGAATTTATTTAAAGTGCCACATGCTTCTGCAACCAGGGGTATGTGATAGGAGGATACTAACCTTTTTAAAGTTGTTTTTTTTTTTTTTATACCCTTCCCTGTATTATGTATAAAATAAATTAGATCAGATGGTGTGTAGTTACTTCCTGTCAGGAAACTGAATATATAAGTATGTATGTGATTGTGATAAATGTATTTATAACTTCCCAAATCTGGAGAAAGAGCTGTGAGTCTCAAAACGTTGCATGTTTATGTGGGCAGACATATGATTATGGCTCTTTCTTTGTCACATATTGTATCTATGGGTATAGTTTGATAAACCAGGTGGAGAGTCGCACCCTGGTGGAGATTTGTTACTTTGGACTGTGCTGCTGTTTATATGCAATATGTATCCACACACATTTTTATTCACATTCACATACTATTTTACAAAATAAATGTTTCTTATTTTTTTTTAGTGTGCATTGTTTATTTTTATAAATCAAAGCAAAATGATTCCACCTCTTGAAATGACCTACTATGGTTAATAACGTAACTCGATTTGTAATTCTGTTTCATGCCGTGACATACTCTTGCTTATTTATGAGCAAAATGCACTGAGCTACATTACAGTATACACATAACTAATAACTAATTACTGAATGTCAAGAGCTTAACAAAATGTGTCTATAAATATGTAAGCTTGAGGTTGTTAGTATAGATAGGATAAATGGGGGCAATGGAGCACTGGGAGACAAGCTGTCAAAGTGAAGTAAATAAAACCCTTTGCGATGCTATTTTGAGATTCCTAGAAGCCAAAAAAAGCCAGAGTATTTTAAATAATGTAGTGTGATTTTTTTTTCCATTTGCTCATCTGTTTTAAATTTCTCACCACTGCTAATAGGGAAAAATGAGGAGTGCTGGGTTATTTGTTTCCACTGATATTAGATTTGACTTTGTATTCCCGGCCATTGTTTCTGTCTTTCATTAGCTAGGATATAAGTTTGGAATTTGCCTTCTCCACACATATCATGACAGTTTCTAAAATGCCGAAGGTCAAGTCTGTTTTTTATTTGGTTAAGATGTTTGCATTTCATACATCACGCCTGCACTTTTTGTGTTGGGCCAAGCTAGCCAATGATTTGCTTACAGTTTCAAGTCTTATCGCTGTCTATAGACAACAGCTACTACATATTTTGATTGTCATGTTCAATTTAAATTTGTTTTTGTGTTTAATATAGGGGTTTAACAATAAAGGTCTAAGGGTCAAAATAAATAGAATATATTTTGTTTTGTGCATTTGCTAGAAATGTATTTGCTCCAGCTTTTTTTTCTATATACTGTAGGACCATGTCTGTCTGTTTCTCAGCTGAGTTTTTCAGCTGTTGTTTGAACTGCCAGGTTCAGTATTTCCAATCGTCCTGAACGAAAACAGGTATTGGAACTTAGTTGTGTAAAGTAAATTTATTTCAAACCTATACATTTATAGATGTACATCGCTGTGTACCTGGTAGTTCATTAGTATAATGCATTCAGCTGTAATGCTATGCTGTATTAATAAAACAGGATAATGAGGATATCATCGCATTTAATTGACCCTTTTGCTTCTATGCTTTCAAAACACAAGAAGACTCCACCATGATTAACACACAATGCTTGGAGCTTGCTTTCCTGCTTTGTGAGTTGAAAATGCATTTATGAATCACTAAAAGATACACCAATCAGCCTTTTTTTTGCATTTGCAGTCATGCTGTCATGTAGAAAACTATTGTTAGCCACATAATAACTCTTGTGAGATGAGAAAAGACATGTTGGAAACATACAATTTCTTCATAAAAGGCTTCTATAAAGAATAGTTAAATGGACTAGGTTTTATTTGCTTTTTATGTCCCTTGGTTTCCTTGGTAGCCTGATAGAATTTTAACGCATAAACATAATGTGCTTACTTAGTCTTTGGAGTCTCAGGGTGCTTTAAGGCCAATATGCTGTTTCTCATCTAAGGATGACATATATTTTCGCAGCCAGAATGTCTTTTAAAATGTTGTACACTTGGGTAATTGCAGGTTTTCTTTCTGTTGTAAAATATTGCATCCTTAGATAATGTTTTGTTCTAGTGCATTTAGTGTTGAGCATTTCTCTGTGAGACACTTCTTGTCCTGGCTTAAATATCGCATCTTTAAACTCCCAATAGGATGCTGTTGTTCACTGGCATTAGTTGTGTAATCTGCGTCTATAGATGGACACCCTTAAGCTCCATAGGCACAAGCCTAGGTTGTCTTTTGGATAATCCTGCTCCACCATGGCTGGTAACATCATTGTTTGTTAGAAATGACTAGGGATTAGTATTTGTATTGCCAGCACAGAAGACACTAAGAGAAAGAATACTGCTGGCAAACAATACTGGATCAATTATAGGCAAAATATTACATTTATAAATATAGCTGTTCAGAGTTTACTAGTGGGAAAAACGCCTTTAGAGAAAATATCCTTTAACAGCAATACTGAAAACACAGATAAATATACCGTATGTGTATATATGCGTGAGAGAAAGTTTGCTAGATATCCAGGTTTAAGCAGAACAGCCCCAACACAAACATAAGTCCTGAGCTGGGCTACAGTAGCATGTCCTTATCTTTATTATCATGTTTGCTAGATGATCTCCCTTACGGAAATTCAATATCCCTTTTCCATCTATGGATAAATCACAAAGGGGATGGCCCTACATTTTTAACACCAGCTATCCTGCTTCTGGCGGGTGTTTTGCAGCCCACACGCTTGCCTCAATCAAGGGGTTATATTAAAAGGCATGTTCACCCCCCCAAACTAAAATTTAACCCACTAGTGGCCCCGCTGTATAGTTTAAAATAATCCTTACATATTTCTGCTCCTTATGGTTCTCCTGCAGTGGCTGTCCAAACATCAGGAAACTGAAGCACAGGAGCTGTCTTCCTGAAAAAAAGGTTTCTGCCTCTAATCTAGTCTCCGAGAGGTAGTGTGAAATGCACAGAGGAGCCCTCCCTCCCAAACTCTGGATCCTTCCCTGGCTGCCCATCAAATAGGACAAAACAATTTTGCTGTAGTGTAGGCTACCCCTGTTCACCCCAAGCGCCATGTCCGATTGTTGCAATAAAAAAAAAAAAAGAAGCAGCAGAACTCTACTTACAGCCCTTCTCTCCAGTGGCACTCTCCATTGAAGGCAGCCGCATCTGTAATTGGCTGCCTCTTAGCCAATCACAGATGCGGCTGCCAGTCTAGCCCCTTTTTACAAGTTCTAGCAAGCAGGGTGATGGATCAGAATGCCGCAGGAGCGAGGGGCTGTAAGTAAAGGTCGGCTTCTTTTTTTAACAATCTGACATAGTGGTTGGGGGTGGTAGAGATGCCCTACATTATACCAAAAGTTGTTCTGCTGGGTGAAAATGCCCTTTAATGCATTCATATACTATGTACATTAATTCCAGATTGTAATAATTGGGTTAGGGTTCGTTCACACTAGCTTGCGCAGATCTGGGCAAAGTATGGGCCACATTAGTCTCTTTGGCTTTTCCTTACCGGCCCTTTTGCTGGTGTGACTGTATCCTTAGAATGATAGAATGATTTTGAAAGCAAGTGGCTCCTGCATTATAATTGTTATTATTATTGCAGTTTTATATATCGCTAACATCTTCTGTAGCGCTTTACAATTACATGTATATATATGTCATTATATGAAACATCTTCTGTAAACAGATTTTTGCATGTAAAATGTTACTCAGATGAAATTTGTCTGCTCTTTGGGACCTAACATTTAAACCGTCCGCATATTTAATAACCCCAGATAATGCTTTGGGAATGTTGTGAAATAGATTGAATACATTTAGGAGAAAATGGTGGGGCTTGTGACATTTGCAGCAATTTATATTGTTGTGGAAATGTTGATTACAATTTTAGATGCCAAATTGCCCAAAAGTAACATTTCAAGTTGAAAGATGAAGGAAAGAAATGATAAAGTGCACACCAGGGACAAGAAAACGGTGACCAGAAGATGCACAAATTGATCTGTTTCTGCATTATACAAAACAAATAATGTAGTGAGCAGCATCTCATTGGGTTAGCTGATTTTTTGTGTGAACCTGTGCAGTACATTTTCTATAAATCAGTAAGGAAATGTTGGTGTCCATTTAATAAAATGATCCATAAATATTCAAAAACCCTATAACTGCTTATAATTGTAAAATAATCAGTGATCAGGATTGATGTTATAATATTTGACCTTTCATGCAAAGGGTTAATACAAATGGGTAAGGTAAAAATGTCTGCATCTATCTGAAAAATTATCCAGATATGCAAAGCTATGTTAATATCACTTTATTTGATTAATAATTGATTCCAGCCTAACTGGGTAAAACAGGATGAAAGATGAGGAAGCTACTATAGTATGTTTCACAGGGGCAAAAACAGATGCACAATTAGCTTGCTTCTACAATTTTAGCCATTTAGCAATTACATTAAACTGGAGGTTTTCCTTCACAGGCAACATCCATCTTTGCTATACCTTATACTTCTCTTTGGTTTTGATTATGTCAAATGCAGTTTATTTTGTGATAATCCATCACAATATCCAAATAATGCTGAGAATCTTTTTTTTATTCTGGGGAAATATTTTATTTGTAGGTTGATCAATAATCTTGATTTGTTACATTACATAATAAAGTAAAAACTAGATGTTCATTTCATGACACTAGTATAGAATAAGCACTCACTGGAATGTTTATTCACCTTTAATAGTCAACAAGTGTCTGCCATCATGTAGGCTATCATTAGGATCACGGCCAACATGTTAATGGAAAAGCATACATTAGTAGTGGTGAATAAATAATCCGTGATTGCATGTAAAAGATTGCATACGATTGCATTCATGTATATGTCTGAGGGCTAGGCCACACTGCCGCTTTCTCTCAAGCGATTGAGCTTGTGAAAAAAATATGCACACTTTTCACTTGTGTGTCTTCTGGCATGGTGTGGCCTTCCTCTGGATCATCTGTTAGGTAGGGTTAATGAGTAGGGTATAAAGGTTGGACTGGAAATGATGTATGTCTTTATTCAACCTCCATATCTATGTATGTATGTATCTATGTAGCTACGTTTTAATAAAATTAAACTAAGTTTATGTCTGTGTAACAAAAAGATACTAAATGAAGTAGACACTTTTGTGTCCAAAAGCACATAAGCAAGTAGTGTATAACAATTAGTTGAAAAGTTCCAGGAAGCTTTGTCTTTTTTTGCAAGCCATTGGCAAGTAATCAACCAAGCAACAGGCTAATTGTAATGCAGACCACTGCATTCAGGTTCCCTGAACCTATCCATGATGGTCTGTAGTGACGTTCTTCTAAGTACTTGTCTGCTTGCATCTGCGGTCTCATCCATCCCAGGTAATATGTTCCTCACTGCAACAGACTGCTCAAGTCGAAAGCAGCATAATTGGTGAGGCTAACAAGAGAAATTATTACCATTTTGTAACAATGTTTTCTTGACTGGAATAAAAACATTTTAAATGAATGCAACAACTCATTAGTTACAAATAATTTTTTTCCCATTTATTGCAATAGGTTATTTTCTTTTTAAATATATTGTACTTATTGCTGCTAATTGATGTTTTTTTATTCTTTAAAAATCTTGGGATTTTCTTTTTTCTCTTCAAACCATTACTTTTTGTCACTTCTAGTTTTGGAGTTAAAATCAACCCATGTGTTTAAAATGAAACTGACATTTCACATAGGCTCTGAAAGTAAATTGGCCAATTCTCAAAGAGACTGACACGCTAGCTTCAAATTAATGTCACTTTTTTCCTGCTGATGCTCTGTTTCTGACTCTCAGTCTTTGATTAATACATTTTTGGCTACACGATAGTTAAACCTTAAGTTGTGGGACCTTGAGACCGACCATGACATGCTGTAACAAAATATACATTTTACTCTGCTGCTTGAATCATATTTGCATAACTGTGAGATTCCTTTGTAACAGCTTATTATGCTAGCCAAAAAGTACTTTAACCCTTTATGTATGTATTTTCTGGTGCCATTTATTGTTGTCAAATCCACAAGAATGACTAAACTGTAAAACAATTTACCTTTTAGAAATGAAAAGTACCTGGGGCAGAGAGGTAAGATTAATTATCCCTACCTCCCAATATTGTTTTTGTTTGCTTTCAACTGCCAGTTTACTGCCAGTTTAGTGCCCAGGAAGCCTGGCAGAAGCAGTTGTTTTTGTTCTGTTGCTCTTCATACCAATCCTACTTCCCTGCCCCAGTTACTTTTCATTGCAACTGTTTTTTAAAAAACTTTATACACAATATAGTAATCCTTAATGGTTACATTAAAGGGTCATATCCATCAAAAACTGGATAGGTAAAAAACAAAAACAAAAAAACCCCCAAACTTTTCATTATATTTTCCTTTTTCAAAGATGTTTCTAAGTAACTCACAGACTGTGAACCCTTACACCTGCTCTGCTGCTATGAACTTGCGCAGCAGCTGAGTAGACCGCTTTGGTGGCAGCTGCCAGCCTTTGGCTGTGATGTCATCATGACAGGTTTGTCTGACAGCCACTATTAGGAAGTTGCAGAGGAGAGAGCCATGGTAAGGGATTTTGCTCTGTAAATAAGTTTAGAAGCATCTTTGGAAAAAGTAAACATGACAAAAATTTGATTTTGGGGGTAATTAACCTATATACTAATTTTTGTTGTGAGGGTGGAGATGTCCTTTAAAGGTCATCTATACCCCCAAATAGGTTATTTTAAATTAAATTTAAATTCCTTAACTGGAAACTATAATTCTTCCCAACCACCACTGTATAATTTTTTTGTAATTTGATCTGCCCCCTATTTCTTTAGATATCCAATCTAAAACTTATATTTCAGGTGTCAATCAAGTTCCTTGCTCTCAAAAACTATTCCTCTGTAAGTAGTTTTACTGTAGCTGGAATGGTGACAGAGTTTTGACAGTTGGAATGCTGTATGCTGTGTGCAGGCTTGACAGTTGGTTTGTGGGAAAAAGTCAAGTTGAATGGAGGTGGGAGTGGTTAGAAGAGGGAGGGGGGATACTGCTCCTAAACACAATGTGTGCTGGATTGAAGGCATGTAGCAACACACGCAAATCAGAGTACGTGCTACTTACATTTATTCAATTATAGATTAACATAAGGCAATATCATTTTTTCAGTATAGTGTCCCTTTAAGAACCATAAAAGTTAGAAATTGTTTTGCGACCAGCATTAAAATTTGTGCCCTCCTTTCATTTATTTTTTTATTTGGAAAATGTAACTTAAGTTTGTTTGCACAGGTTTTTTTTTTTTTTTGGACAAACAAGATGTCCATAATCAAATATAATGCTGAAAGCATAGTACTCCAGAATCTACTGAGTGTTCAACACACTTCTATTGATTCAATAAACCTGTTCAGCATTACATGAGCTATAAAGCGCTCATCTTATAAACATTAATGGGAATATCTACCCCCAAAATGACATTTGATATTCTGATAGAGAAGCCCCTAAAACCTTAAGATTATTGTACTCACACTGCCTAGAACTGCACACAAAGCTAGTTGTTAAGCAGGCTCCAAATGCTTCTCCCAGCGGCTCCCACCGATCCAGCATGTCAAACCCTGCAGCTTGGCTGCATCCACGCCTCCATTCACATCCAGGTAAGAAGATGAAGCAGGAAGACACCAGCAAGTCTATGCTTGCAAAAACGTTGTTTTATTGCTGCTAGAAACACAACATGTTTCGAACGCTCATGCATTCTTTTTCACTTGAAAAAGAACGCATGAGCGTTTAAAGCATGTTGTGTTTCTAGCAGCAATAAAGTAAGGTTTTTGTAAGCATAGACTTGCTGGTGTCTTCCTGCTTTATCTTCTTACCCAGTTATTAAGCACAATCCCTGCAGGTAAATTGCTGAGAGCAGGGAAAATTCAGAGCTTATACTCCACTGCTCTCAATAGACAAGCCTCCAGGTAACTCATTGGCTGTGACATCATACATTCTGGTTGTGACTCTTGTTCAGCCAGAAGGTGAAAGGCGTTTGCTTGTATCTGATGCAGGGTTTGGCCTGAGTAATAAGCTTTGTGTCCGTTTTATGCAGTGTAAGTATACTGATCTTTGGGTTTGGGGGAGGGCTTCTCTTTCAAAATATGAAATGTCATTTTGGGGATGGAAATTCCCTTTAACTACTTACAATGTGACATCAAGAAAGCAATTCTACATCATGGATATTACTTAATTTTTTATTTTTAACTTAAAAGATTTTTTGTTAAAAACAAAAAATATTTTAAAAAAGCATTTAATTCGCTTTATGTTTGGAATTCTTTTAAAAAATGTTTTTGGTGCAAGCTGCAATACCGCAAAAGAAATGACAGTGTTTGATCTCTTTAATGTTGTGAAGACTGCCATACAGTATGTGTGCATTGCATTGATTAAAGTTTTTTGTAATTATTGAGCTAGAAAGGTAAAATATGGACAGTCTACCTAGTACTTGTATTAAAGTTGGTCAGAGGCTTTTTCACTGGTAGATTTACACTGGCTGTTTACTGTAGTTTAACTGCATTTTGTGTAAAGAATAGTGTTGTAAGCTGCTTACTGGAATCTATTAAATATGACAGGAAGATATATTCAAGCTTCTCTCGGTTTCTGACATTATAATGGGTACATGTGCTAATTAAGAATGCTTTATTGGAATGCTGTCTACAAGACCAATTGGCTGTGTGTGTTTTCTTTGATAAATTAGCTCATGGGTGGAACTTTCTAGAGTCAAGAGCTAATACAATATTTTAATTTATTATAATATAAATTATGCCAAAGCAACGTTTGTAATACTTTATACCTCTTCTGTCTTCCTGGCTTGTAATCATTAGCAAAAAGGAATGTATTGGTTTTGAAAACAAAAAACAAGACCCTTTACATGGAATGTGCTAAAAACCAAGCTTATACAATTCCAAGCTGACCGATGTACAGAAGGCCAGGTTATTCAAAAGAAACACAAAACAAATTAGGAAATGCAAATAAACCAGAAATTGCAATAAAAGTTACAAAGATATTTTAACTACTATAATGTAAAATAGTAGTTAACATAGTTATGGAGGTTGAATAAAGACATCTGTCCATCTAGTTCAACCTTTATACCCTAATCATTAAACCAACCTAACAGTTAATCTAGAGGAAGGGAAGAAAAAAAAAGTATCCCTGGATCATCCAAAACTACTGTATATATAAATTAATACCAGTAATTCTCAGTATTTCAAAAAATTTGCTTTTATAAAATCTTCGGAGCATTAGGCGAATTTTTTAATTTCCACCTTGAGAAACTTTTCACTTGACAGCTGTTGGAATTCTATTAATAAGAAATCTTAAGAGATTTTGCTAATTATTCAAGTTTAAATAACTCCATGTTTAAGTTCTCTGAATATGTGATGACTCTTATCACTCAAGTCAAAGTATTTAAAATTTTCGAAGTAACATTTTTCTTGTAATTTTATCATCATGTCACAAGAGGGCATACACTTCAAGTATATGTTTAATGTCCATGTTCAGTTTGCAACATTTTTAAACAATTTCCTTTCTGGATATTTTTCTGCATGTTTTTTTTTTTTTTTTTTCAACTCCAAAATTGCAGTATTGTTTGCAATGTCTTTATTTTGTCACAGACCCTTTATTGACAATGTATCAAAGTGTTTGAAACATCTTTGCTTGGGTTCTTTTTTGCAACATATTAGCGCAATCGATGCAATACATGTAGAGATTATTTTTGTGCTATTTTTTTGCCCAAAAATCAGTGCCTTTTCATTTGTGGCTTTAATTCATGGCAACAGTTTGTAACTTGTCACTCGAGTTTTTGCACTTTATCGATTGTCACAAATTGGTTATTACATTACGGAAATGAGTGCAGGTAAGTTGTGAAAGGGAAATGTATTACATCTACCCCTTTTTCTTTCTTGCTAAAGTTTAGTTGGTCCAATTTAATTGATATCTGAAAAATGAAATTCTGTACATAAATAAGTTATCTAAAATACTTAGTAGAATAAGTTTATTTTGCTATTTTATCTTGTGTCTCATAGAAGAAAAGTTATCTTAACAGGCGTTATGAGGTGTTTAGATTTAGGGTACAGGAGGGAAACTAAGGAGAAGGTGTTGGAGGAAAAGGAGAGTGGGACTAGAAAAGGTTTTTTTCCAGGCTCAAAAGTCCTACTGGCAGGAATCAGTTATCATGCTTTCAGGATTAGCAGCAGGATTAAATATCAGTAATAGTCTAAATGCAATGTACTGGCAACATGCTGAAATAACAACATTGTACCATTTAAGTCCTCAAATAGTTGTATATAGTAATCAATTTTTCAATTCAATCATATTGACATGTAAATAATGAATGTTAATGCCATTGCAAACTGCTTTGTTTAGTAAAAATGAAATGTTGGCATCATTTGTATGTGCATCTGCTGTACAGACCACTTTTGTTCACCAAGCAGCTATTCAAGACTCACTCAGTACTGTGTAGAACATCTGAAATGATCAGACATTTAATTAGAAAGCAGGTAAATGATTTGTTATATATTTCATGAAAGGCAGTAGAAGCCTAAATGAGTCAAGGCATTGTGTGCATTTTGACAAATTATAGCATTTATAAGTACACAAAAGCCATGTTTTTTGTTGATATCTTAAAAGCAATACTATATAGGAAGCACTTCAGAATCATGTACATTACAAAAATAAAATAACTAGAAAGTAGATTAAAAAATGGAAACCACTTCATTAGTCTTGAAAGCATCTATTCTTTGGCCCTGGGAGAACATCAAAATCTTTTCATGCAGTGCATGTCTTTTTCCGTAAGTAAATTTTAATTTGATTTACAAATACATGGAAATAGTACTCTTCCTATTTATGGAGGTTTCAAGCAGACATGACATCTACATTTCTTTCATCGAGCAAGCAATTTTCCTCCTGCTGTAGCTGCTCATTAACGCTTTTTTGCAAGACATGTTTAACACAGAGCTAAGAATATTCACAGTAGCTCTGAAAATATGTTTTACTTTTGCACAGATGGATTTTTTATTCAATATGAGCAAGATGTGCAAAGTGCTAGACTTGAGGTAAACAATACTGCTCTTTATGCATTTCACAATGTACTTTTTATTTCTCTGAAAACATAATGAAGTTAGTTGAATAATACTAAAACTAGGTCCTGAGTGGATTGCACTAATTCTAAGCCAACATTGATGAACTGACTTGTGTATTCATTTACCACTAAGCCAGCAGAAAGATAACTTCCGCATTAAAACTTTTGTATGATTGCTAACTTTAAACTTTAAGAATAAGGCTTATCCAAATGCAGATTTTATGTAAATTAAATTAATTAATATTGTAAAACAAAAGTACAGAGTGATACTGTGTACAACTAGAGAACAACAATTTCTGTATCCAGAAATCGGACGTCTGTACGGAGCTTTAGAAAGAGCATACCCTTAAAGGTTATGTCTGCCCCCCAAAAAAGAACCTCTAAATCACAGATGCCGTTGCCGGTCCGGCACCTTCTGCAGCTTCCATACATGGAAAAGACACAGAAGCTAGGCAGAAGGCAGCTGTGGGAACAAGGGCTGGTAATTACATTTAGAATACCTTTTGATAACTTTAAACCTCACAAAGTCGAGGTTTTGGGGGGGCGGTTTTAGTGGATGGACATACCGTTTAAAAAAAAAGGGTTTTAATGCAGTCTATCTTCCAATATGACAATAGAAAGACAAAAATCGTAATGATTTGACATGTATACAGCTTGAGGCAGTGTAATGTGACTGTAAATGAATGTACTCCTTTAAAATACATAATACAAATGTGGCCTGTGTTATTAATCTTTCGCAACCAATCGGATGTTATCAAATGTTTTCCAACTACAATAGCACGGTTAAAAGGTATCATCTGATTGGTTGCTTCCAATTAACAACATGGATGGAGTACACCATCCAAAATCTGAATATTACATGTTCAAAATATATATGCTTTATAATAAAGACTGAAAGAGGTATAAAATAAATAGTTTTCCATCAATTACAATGATTTGACTAAGTCAAGGTGTTTTGATAGAAAAGACTAATAATTAAAAAATCAAAGCAACTATTTAAGCTAAGCTACTAAATAGAAAAACAGTTGGAGCAGTTGTATTAAAAGATCCAACGTGCCTCATTAGACCACATTGGTGGCAAATAGTTAATTGCTCATAATTGTACATTTCCTTCCTATTTATTCTTAGTAAATAATAATAATTCTGAGTCCATTTAATACAAACTGGCAATCAAAAGTGAAAATGACATCTACAGCCAATTATGAGGATCATGGAAATGTTTAATTTATAAGGGCTTTAGGCCCCATTGTATATATTTTTTGGACAAACAAGCATGTATACTAATAATGAATATTAATGAGAAATGAATTATATATTCATTATAATAATATATATATTATTATAATTATTTGAGATAAAAGGTGAGTAACTGTTTAGAATACTGGACTTTTGGCATCCACCAATAATCTGATTGTTTTAAGTTAATTAGGTAAAGTTACTATGGTAATTTTTTGTTTTTTAAACATAATGGGTAAACTGGGGCTCAAACATTGTTAACCTGCAGGTAATAACATATTTATCCTATAGAAGCATAGCTGATGATAGCGTTTGTAAGCTACATTCTTGTATATCTCTTATTAAAGATAAAAAAATCTTTTGTCTATCTCCTTTGTTTCACAAAGTGCTCTGCATGTTCTAGTTGATACCGTACCAGGTTTATTTTTGAAAAGAAGCAAAATGTTAATTTTATCTTCGGTTGTACCTTATCTTGAAAATTCTGTGCAATTTTACTTGCGGGGCCTATGCCACTTCCAGTAATGACACCCGGGCAGCCAATGCAATATGGACATTTTGATGTTTTGCGATACTATTTAGAGCAAAAATTAACCTGTCTTGAATGGAGGGTTAAGTGGCTGAGATCCTGCAATGTAGTTAATCTCATGAAGTGATTACTGCATCGTGGAATCTTAAACTTTGAAACCTCTGTACCCCATTCTGTGTTGTCTTTTTTCCCAATAAATGCGTTGCATTTTAATGCAAAAGCATGACAAAGTATTATAAAATCTAAACAAATCTGCATAGCATTTATTACTGAATTATCATGGGGTCCAAAACATGGAGACGGTGTGTGTGAGAAAGAAAGTATGAAACTGAGATAAAGGTCTGCACTGGATTTAACACCATCCCTAATACTATATAGCTGATCTGCTGAGGAAAAGATGCAGATGGCTTTGTATGTTAGTGCTGGGATATAGCTCCTTTTTTTGGTCTGACTACATAACTATATGTGGTTGTTTACCTTGTACAAGGGCTAGAACTGCGTGAAATTTAAGTGTCTTTTGGTTGAATTGTACTTGTTTTCAGTTTTTAAAATCGGGTAACTTTAGTTTTGATAGATGAAAACAAACTAATAAATATATCTTAGTCTTTTTTTTTTGGCCACAGTAAAATTGATCACATAACAATAGTTGCTGTGCTGTGTAATAATTTTAGGGGTGGTTGCATGCCCGGTAGCTGCCCAACTGTAATTGATCTATGATAAATCAAAGATTTTCACAATGCTCTACGAATAAAATACTTTAATGCAGTCTATTTCCTTTTTGTTTAAAAGGAATTTTCCTTTAGTTCAAGACATTTTTCATAAGAAAGAGCTAGCAGTGACACTTACTACAGTACCATAACATTTTGTTAATTTAAAAAGGTCTACCTCAAATTGACTGCGACCTTATCAATAGTAAAGTCTCATTCATCTTCTAAGTAGACTGCTGTCACATTTTGCAGGAAAAGCTCCAGGCTAGATTTTTACCTGGCACTGTTCAAAAATTGTTTTCGAACAGCCATTTGTGTTCAGAAACAGCACTTGTTATGTACAAAGCTGTATCCCAGATATTGGAGAATAGCTATAACTTTTTTTTTGTCTGTTCCTTACACATTTTTATAAAAAAAAAATGTTGAATAAAATCTAATTCTAGCGATGTAACCTCTGAATTAATGCAGTCTTTTATGTTCTTAAAGGGCACGAAAAAACATACTTACCTATCCCACCCCTGAAAAACTCAACCCCACCATACTGACTTACCTTACCTGCATTCATTTTCCTCTTCACCAAATGTTGCTATCTTATCCTAAAACTGTACAAGCTCAATACTGCAGCTTGTGGCCCCTTCTTTGCACATGTGGTGGCACAATCTTCACTAATCATTCATTGGCTATAATAACACTTGTTACTGCCATGATTGATTTATGCGCTGGCAAGAAGATACTTAAACTGGAGAAGGAGGGTGAACTCCAGATCAAATATCTCCATACAAACCACTACTGTTGTACATTTAAAGGAGAGAAGAAAAATAAAAGATGCTAAAATCGTATTTAGTGAATGTAATTTCCCATCTGATGTGGACCTTAATAAATTTAAAAAGCTTCTACTTGATTAGACCTCAACTGGATCATTAATTGCAAGATAAGGAAGGTACATAATTCACCTATTCATTTATTTCCCTATTTTAAAAAAGCTCTTTTAATGCTCTACACCAGCTGTAGAAAGTCACAAACTTAACCTGGTAAATTATTTAGGATATATCGTATGTTAACATTAAATTTCCTATTCAAATGAAAATTCCGTTTGTTGAAACCTCTTTTGCTACCACTTCATTGATGTTCTTTAATAAACCCCTTTACCCATAAAAGAAATGCAGTTGATGGAGTTTGTAACCATTTATATTAGGATTAGTATGACTTTAAAATAAACATTGTGGTGGCACCATGGGCATCAGAAAAGTCATCCACACAGTCACCACAAGTGAGTTAATATGAGCAAATAACTGGTGTAAAAGCCATGCATTGAAATTTACCACTAGTGTGATAGTAATTACATGCACAATGTGCACTTGTGGCTCTCAGTTAATTCCCTTGTTGGTGTTTGTGACAAATCCACTTTTGTAGACTACATTGTTTGTAAGAAACTAGTACAGTGCCCATGAAGCTTTCAAGAGGGAGCTTGTTTATTAATAGGAATGTATTGCCTGCTTGTATTATATTTATACTATCATTTTACTGCAAACAAACCTTTACGACTGCTGTTCATCCAGGTATTCAGAACAATTTGCCACCTATCATTTTACTTAGAAGATTTATATGATACAAACTAAGACAAAATAGTGTACTAAAAGGAAATGACATGGAACTTCAACTATAATGAAATACTTTGGCACAAGGGAAATACAGAATGTTTAAATATCAACATTTTTGCCATACAGATTCTGTTGTTCTCATTCTATTATGGAAACCAGTTAAAGGGAATACAAAGTACGGTAATGGCTTTTTCTTTTCTTGCCATAATTGCTAAGCTTTTACATTTCACCCTACAGAAATAAAATACAGTAAGAATCCTTAAGAAAATCTTTACTATCACCCTGCTCATGTTTAAAGGCTTCATTCCCTTATATTGTTTATATTTCTGTTATTGCTTTGTGTGCATGTGTATGAAGAAGACATTTAAAAATGAGGGTGAGGCTCATTGCTTGACTGGTATTAAATCCACGGGTTCTCCTACGATTAAATCCTTCTTTATGAAATTTTAATAAACCCCTCAAGCTAATTATTTTTTTTTAAAACATACTTTCTGGAATCCTGGGCACAATGATAGGGCCCAGTTAATATTTAGAAAATATAATATACTAATATTACGTTGCTTTTTAATTATTCATTTCAAAAGCCATTTGCTGTACAGTAATTGCTCACCTATCCATTCCTTTCTTTCTTTTATTTGTGTTGTGTTAGCACTTTAATGGCTCTTTCATGCTTGTTATAGTAGTCATTTTGGAAACCAAGAGCCATATGTATAAAGCAGCATTATTTTGCTGTATTCCTTATTGCTCAATGCTAGCAGTCTCTCTTTGATTTGTTGTGGTTTTTATAACACCGTTACCTTTTCCCACAGACAGTCATGTAAACAATGCTGTTATTTTTTGTAACTTTTTGCATTCATTTTAGCATAATCCTAGTGTTAAATGTGATGATGGTCTGGATATTGTATCAGTTAAACATGTATAGCTACTTGTTTACACAAAGGAGGGTTGCAGGGCACTAGCTCAAAAAACAACCCTAGTTGGTAGGTGCCAACTGAAAAAAATCTTTTATATATCAAAATAGAAGAAAAAAGATTCAAATGCACTCTCTGTTATAAAACAAAGAATCCTTTGTTACAGCAGGGATGATAGCTAGTGCAATGCAGATATTAATGTAAGCAGGTAACTGCAAGTATTCCAGTATTCAGCGCATCACAAAAATAGCATCAACATGAGCGTAGGTAAGAAAAAGGGGTACTGTGTGGCATCAGTAGATATGTGTACTAGTCAATTGCCACAACCATCACCGGGAAAACAGACACGCCAGATGTGTTTCATTCACAGGGAGTCATCGTTAAAGTCCCTTGTGGACGAAATGTGTCTGATTTCAAGACTTGGTGTGTGTTACTTTACCTGTGTGCGCCAGTGCCTCACTTTGTGGGAAGTTTGTGCATTGTGCCTTGTGGAGGGATGGGTCTGGGGCGGCTGCACCTTGACCATCCGTTGGAAATGTTGATCTGAGGAATTTCTTATGATGCTATTTGCATTTACCTGGGTATATTATATATATTATAGAGACGGGTCTGGGGCATAGCTCCTGGACCATGCTCATGTTTAAGTGAGTGTTTATCTTAAATTATAACAGCCACCTGCATCTATGGATTTGATATAATATTGTATTTAATCACTCTCTTTTTGAATATATGAATATAGTTTCAATGTAACTTGTTGTTGGAACTAGGGATGGACTAGAACTCTTTATGAGTTTGGATGAACTCGAACTGCCCTTGTGGCCCTTGGAATGGCCCTTTGGGGCTTAAGGGGTCCTGCAGCTTGAACTGGGACCCCCCTCCCCGGCCCTATCAGGGCCCTTGCGGCACTTAGAAGAGCCCTTGAGCGGCATCTTCTGTCTTCCATCTGGTGACACCAGTTCCGCTGAGGCCACTGACCCGGAGAAGAACCTCTGTGGCCCGCCAGGGGTACCTCTGGCGCAAGTGGCCTCAATGAGGCCGATGTTACCGGCGTCTTGATCTAGCGTCTTGATCCGACGTCTTCTTTCTTCTGCCATCTACTACGGTGACTTCTGAGCTCTGAGGTTGGCACCTTTTTATATAAGTTTGCAGAAAACTTTAATCCATTTCTGATTGGTCAATTTTTCAATGCTTGGTTTACATGGTTTACATTATTATTGGTTAATGTAAACCAAACATTAAAAAATCAGAAACACATTAGGGTTTTCTGCAAACCTATATAAAGAGATGCACTCAGAAGTCATTGCAGAAGTCATTGCAGTCATTGCAGCTTTCCAAGGGCCGCAAAGACACTTATAAGTGCCGGGGAGGGGGGGTCCTGGTTCGAGCTGCGGGAACCCTTAAGCCCTAAAGGGCCCTTATCAGGGCCACAAGGGCACTTCTTAGTGCGGCAAGGGCCCTGATAGGGGAGGGGCAAAGGCACTTATAAGGATTGTCGGGCGTTCGGCAATCCGCAAATGATTTCTGGAATCTCCGGCCATTCTGGGATTTTCAGACGCGGCCGTTCGAGTTTTACCGAAAGCTCGGAAATCCTTGAATTTTTCAGGATTACCGAAAGCGGCATGCTGAAAGTAGCGCGCGTATGTGCTACGTCCATTTTTTATGCTGTTTCCCGTGCACGGACGTGTTCTTCAGACCATTGGTCCGTTTTCGGACTTTCAAACTTTTTTAGAAGTTCGAAAATGGACCGAACTTTAGAAAGTTCGGCCATCTCTAGTTTAAACTATGCACATTATATTGATGTTTGTAAAATGTAATCCAAGATTTAAATAAAGTTTTTTTTTTCTGTTGCTGATTGTTGTTTCCTGATATATAAAGATGAAAGAAATGTGGATTAAAAATAATAATTGATCTGAACATTTCATTGATAGCAGCATTATAACGCTGTTGGTAAAAAACCCTACCTTGGACTTGATGGTAATTATTTTTGTAATTTACATTGCAAAATGTTGTAAATACCATGAAGGTATTTCCATAAAAAATCTTGGAGGAAAAGTGTGGCAGTGAGTGCTGTGGCAAAGTAGAGCAAAAATCCTGTCTCAAAGATACTTCATTGCTTTATAAATAAGTATATGAAATATTATTATGTGATTTTAGACTGTTGTTTCTATTGCTCTTAAGGTTCATTTAAAAATAATGTGCCTAAGTACCTAAGAGCAGGATATAGTTTAATCTTTATTGAATTACTTTAGTATGTTAGATGGGGCAGTTAGACTTAGTTTGATTATTTTACACATTATTTCTCACTTAAGAAACTCAGGGAATTATGTAGTAATGGCATAATCTGTCCAATTTTGATGTTGGTTTTGGTTGATCTGGTGCAGTAAATTGAATAAAACCAAACTGCTAATGCCCCAATGCTGTTGACAGGATAAGGAATTGCAATGCAGGAGGTTGCAAGTACAGCATAGTATTTGCACGCAGTCTGGTTTTACTTACAGATTCAGGAGTCTTAGTAATTAATGTATAATGCACATCACACTTCTTGTATAGATGCATGACCTAAACCTTATACACACCAGTTGGGAAACTACTATCTTTATATGAGACCTTATCTTTATAAGTCCCTTGAAGTATGACATTCTTAATATTGTACAAGAAAACCCCCATCATCCTCTTTCAAGAAAAGCTGCCTCATTTATTATTAGAATGTACTTCTGCATTATAGTTGTGTGAGGATATACAGGGAGATACAATAAAAGTTATTATCGTTAAAAATGGTACTAATTTTGCCCCAACCAATCAGATGTTAATTTTCAAATGTAAAAAAGATCTGATTGGTTGGGGTAAATTTAGCACCATTTTTAACAATAATTTATTGAATCTTCCTGTAAGTTTAGCAAGTGTGAAGGATACTAACATATAACTAAGGGTATCCACCAGAAGGCCAGCTCCTCCCTGACCACCTCACTGCCAGCATCTTCCAGCAATCAACATAAAATAAGGGCTGTTCAGTATTTTATAATGCAAATTGGGGTGCTCCCGTTTATTCGCAGACACAGCAAAAGACGCACACAACGTTTCAGCTCACAGGCCTTTGTCAATGGGCCATGAATGGACTCTGCCCCTCTGAGATTTTCTCTGCTTTCTCCTGCTTGAGCCTCAATTGATAATGTCTGTGAGTTCTGTGCACACAAATCACAGGCATTTCTGTTTAAGGCTCAAGCAGGAGAGTGCATGGAACTCACAGACATTACTGTTTGAGGCTCAAGCAGGAGAGTGCATGGAACTCACAGGCATTACTGTTTGAGGCTCAAGCAGGAGAGTGCACGGAACTCACAGGCATTACTATTTGAGGCTCAAGCAGGAGAGTGCATGGAACTCTCAGAGGGGCGGAGCTTAACATTCAGCAAACCAGTAACAAGATGTCAGCAACTTCCAAGGCACAAAACTAGGCTCTGGAGGGGCATAGGGGAAAAAAATATGGCAACAGTATTTTTAAAGCTGCAGCTTCCAAATGAACATAACTTGATTTTACAGTGCACTTATCCCTTAAACTTTCACCAAAACAAAGAGGTGGGTTATGGTTGCTGAGCCTAGTACCTACAGGGAAATTTCATAAATCCACCAACAGCCACAGCAAAGGGAGAGATGAGACACAATATGCTGGTGGTTGATTTGTGAATGTTTATTGGAAAAATGTCTGGTGAACTTAGTTCCCCTTTAATTAATGAAGGGATAGTATACTAAACCACAATATTCTCCAGTTCTATATTTTCTATATAGTTCTATATTTTGTTATTCTCCACTCCCTTTTTTATAGCTTCATTGGCCCCAGGTTTCCTCCATTTATTATTTATTTGAAATAAAAACCTTTTGTTTCACTACCCATTTCTGTTGTACAGTACACTTTACATTTCCCTTTAAGGCAAAATATATTGTATTATTGTATTATTTTCTCTTTTTCCTTCATGTTAAGGTGGCCATACACTACAAAAGTTTATTGGGATCGTAACACTGGACGGTACATTGATAGACAAATATAAAATGTTAATTGTATATGATATACCATACATATTGCTCGACATTAAATTTGTTTGGCGATTACTGTCTAATATTGTCTATTGGGAGGTTACATTACATTTAATCGGAACTTCAGATAATACTACAATCATTTAACCATTCGATTTAAAAAAATAACTTTCCTGATCACAATTGTGTTCAATATTACAGTCCAATATATTATCCAAATATCGTGAAAATGTACAATTTTTTGGGCCAATCAATGGACATGTCTACTCACATGTTGGATTGAACATAATATCTGCCCAGTGTATAAGCACCTTAAGCTTTTCTTTCCATAACCCAGTTTCTGCTGCATGGAAAGGCAATTAGAATATTGCTTTAAAATTCTTACTTTACAGTAATGAGCACGTCTGCTGACTAATGTATAACTGCTTTGCCTTCAGTTGAATTCAGAGGATTGTAGCTGCTGCTCCTCCTCTTATTAGTTTCTCATCATTTTAAGGCAGTATCACTATGTACTTCTTGCTCCAAAAACCTCTCATTTGTTTTGTGTGGGTTTTTTTTATTTTGCCAATACATTTTGTGCTGTCCTAGTAATTTTGCATGCAAATGCAATAACTTAATGTTTATTGATTTGACATCTTGGTAAGTTAAAAAAAAAATAAGTAGTTAAATATGATAATGCTTAATTGTTTAGAATCCTTTATTTCTGCAGAAGATATTTTTAATTGCTTTGAGACCCTAACAAATCAAAGTGTTTGATATATCTAATCCTATTTATTTTAGTTGTAGGACCAATGACTGCATTTTTGCAAATAAAATCATGCTAATGTTTGGTACTGAATTGTTTTTTTGTAAATAATAATTTTTTTCATTCATGTTTACATTTTGTAGTATATTATTAAAGCTCAAAAGATTTCCTGCTGTACGTTTTAATAGCATTTAGATAAACAGTGATTCAATAGTTATTTTCCATCTTATTGGCATACCAATTCATCCAGAGAATAACAGCTTAATAATAAAGCACAGTGTGCAGGACACACCTTTTTGCATGGAAAACAAAGAAACCGAAGACTATAAAAAATCACAGTGGATTTTTGTTGGTGGACTGATAATTATTCTTATGATTGCAATTTCTCTCTTGCTCATCACAACATATGGAATTTGTAAGTGACTGGGTGAATTTGGGCTATGAAAGTTTATCTGCCATGTGATGCTCAGAGTTAGCTAGTTAATTGTATCTCTTAATTTGCTAAAATTGCCAAAGATTCACAGAACATTATGTCCTTAGTAGATTTTATATAACATATGTTCTCATCTCAACTAGCTAAACCTCTCATCAACAACACAATGTACTATAGATACTGTAGATAAAGAATGCATTGCACATAATGTTTTCATTCTTTTGATATAAAACAGCTTTCCCCCATATTGTATTTAACATTTCCAATTTCTACCTGATAATAGAGAATTTCTCATTTTATTTTGCTGGGGTTTTGGTGTGTGGGCTTATTTAAAATTTAAATTGGAGCCTTTGTACAATACATGCTTCCTCATAAGGCTGGCCAAAGGGACATACATACCTCTCTGCTCATGGTCCAAGGAAGAAGAAAGGGACTGATATTTACAATAAAGTAAAAATGGCAGCTGTAGGGTTTTGTGCCATGAAAAGTTGCAGTGGGCAAACCTATGGTCTATCATTTACCCTATTTTTCACCATTGTTCTTTACTATATACTGCAGATGATTGCAGATGGCAGGAAAATGAATTTCATTAGCGAACCATAAGCCATTTGCTCTGTTCAAAAACTAATAGTAGATATTCTCCTAAAGCATGAAAGCTCACACACCTTCATTTTGGTTACTTTGTTCTGCACAGATCCAGTATTAAATATTACACCAGCCATTTTCAGTAATTAATTTTATATTTGGCTCAGATATTGCCTTTCATTTATCCTTTTTATCTTAGGATATCCACTGTAAATATGCATCAGCATCTTCAGGAATCTGTATTCATGATTACAGCATTTCTTTAACCTTTTAATCTCTTTATTGTTTTTTTGTTTCATTAAGGCTCATTGTCAGATTGTGCTTTTTAAGGCTGGGTACACACCATCAGATATTTTCAGCCGACCGGCCGATCCACGGCACTATCGGTCAATCAGCCGAAAATATTTGCTGGTGTGGGGCAGCTGGCCGCGGCTGTCCTCGATCATCCAGATCAGACGATTGGATGTGTCTGTAAATCAGGATCGATCATGCGGTTCCCTATGGGACCGCACAATCGATCGCATGAACTGTCAGCTATGACCACTATTGCCGTGACTATCTAAAAAAACCTTTTAGAAGCACAACATTTATTTAAAGGACAACAACACTGTGCTTTGAAACTCCCCCCTTTAAAGGTACCCAGGGTGTGGACCTAAACTGCTAGCTTCTCAACACAGGTTTAACTTCTTGCCCCCACTTCCCGGTATTGAACCAATGGGAAGGCATGCTCTTCAAGGAGCATTGGTTAGCCCTTCACAAACCTAAATTTGCAAGACTCAATTTCAGCAATAAGGTAAGACCCAGGAGTGAGGACCCCATGGTTTAGGCCCTCACCCTGAGTACTATTAATTGAGGGGGGTGGTGGAATAGAAGGATATAATTTTCCTTTAAGTATACCAATAATTTAAATCGGTTTTTTAACACATTTGTAAGCATGAATTTTGACAAGAATGAGTTTTGTCATTAGCCCCCAGCATTAACTCTAACGAACACCTGATACGTGACAGTCTGTAAAAATCTAGCCACCAGCAATGCAAAATCTGGGAAATATCATCATTAAATATTACAGATATTTCAGCATTGTGGTTGTTTATAGGAATTCATTTTTTTAATAAAATCACTTTAGTTTGCCAGTTTTGTGTTTTTGAACCTTTGTGTTTGTTGGCACATAACTTTATATTTTATTTAGTGAAGAATTTCAACTGTTCCTTGCATGTGCTGACAGATTTCGCTGGATATGGTTTTAATTTACAGAGTACTGGAAATATCTACAAAGTGACCTGGAGATAAGCAATGATAAGTGTGATGACATATCTTAATACTTTAATATTTGAATGCATAAGGGGCCTTTCCTGACAGCATGTGTTGGATTGAATGTCCCTGGCATTTGGGCTTGTGGTCTCTGATGCTCAGAAGGGTAAATTCTCTTTAGAATGCAGTGAATATTTTATTACAGTTGTAGGTCAAAGTAGCTGACGTTATTGAAAAAAAAAAACAATATAGGTCTTTGTTTTATTTTTCCCCCCCTCAAAGCCTGTAGTATCCTGAAACCTCTACAAACTATGTTCCTAATAAAGTAAATTGGTAGCAATGTTTTGATGTGCTACTTCAGATAAATGTTTAATTAAATCAAAGCGTGTATAATCCTTGGGATCGTATCACAAGATACTTCTCTTAGAAAATCTCTTCATAGGTCTGCAAGTAAGATATATTTTTATATATTTTTTTTATGTCCTTCACTGGCTGAAAGATTACCTGTTTAGAAATTGGCAAAACTTTTTTTTTAATGTAGAATCAATGATAGAAAGCAGTGGAATGCCATCAGTGTTGTAATGGAACACCATATAAAGGGAATACAATGGCAGAATGTCTAATAAAATAGGGTTTGAGGTAAAGTTCATATTCGGTATTTATAGTAGATAATACAGTTTTCAATACTTAATACCAGGGATGGGCAACATGCTGGTTTAGCTGCTGAGAAAGGTTTGTTAATTGCAGTTCACACTAAGCAAATAAGGCAAAATATTAATTTTGGAAAATAAAATTAAATTTTTAGCACTTAAAACCTTAATATTATTTTTGTTGTTGGTCTTGTGGCAGCGTTTGGTATCTCCTGGTATAGTCTGGATATTAATTTCTTCTTGGTCGATGAGGCAAGTATAGCATGTATTGGGTGAGTTGAGATACTAGGTAGTTTCCCCTGGAATTCTGCTTGTATGCAGTGATGCAGCTGTAGGTATTGAAAGTGGAATGATCCTGGGAGATG
Source organism: Hymenochirus boettgeri (assembly GCA_019447015.1). Classification (NCBI taxonomy): domain Eukaryota; kingdom Metazoa; phylum Chordata; class Amphibia; order Anura; family Pipidae; genus Hymenochirus; species Hymenochirus boettgeri. Next base: position 304,341 of record JAACNH010000113.1, read on the forward strand.
GTTTTGTTCTTTCAGCTGCTAATGTGATTTATTTCATCATTCTCTATTATATCTTAGATTTTGGTTATGCCTTTGCTTTTCTATATTTCAGCATACTGAAATATCGCCAATTGTGGGTACATGTAGTCTGTTCCATAGTGTTGTGTCCTTTGTGTTATAACAAAGATGGTACCAATTTCAAGATTTTCACATCTTGTTTATGTATTGTTGTGCCACCTGCTTGTATATGATCCTGGGGATTCTGTAGGTATGCCATATGGGGGCCTTTTAAATATTGAGCTAACATATATTCCAACTGTGTTGGGGGTTCAAGTGCGGTAAACAAGTATCTTAGGTATCAAAGCTGAACAGCCCAGAAATATAAATTAAAATCCGGTCATCCCAGGCCTGCTTTTGTCTTAGTCGCTTGTAGTTTCTTTAGTTTCACTCTTGCTCTGGTAGTTCCCCATAGGAAAGGGACTATCAGTCCATTTGTAGTTTTAGAAAATCTTTTGTGTATGTAAGTTATTTCATGTTGGAGAGGGTAGAGAATTTTTGGGAAGAGAAATATTTTGATTAGATTGATCTTGCTGATTAGATTAAGTGGCAGCACTTTCTAGTAGAGTAAATTGTTTTTTATAAAGACAAAGTAGAGGGACAATATTCAAGTTGAAGAACTCTCTGGGTGATTTGTTGATGTAGATACCCAAGTATTTGAAGTGTGTAACTGTTGGGATTGTATGTGGAAGCATTGTTGTTTGTAGAGCTGTTTTGTCGAGTGGATATTGGTATGACTTCCCCCAATTTATATAGAATCCAGACGGGTGCAAATTTGCCAACTGTCTTTATTGCATATGTGTGTGCTTCTGTTGCTTCAATTGTTCTTTGACACTTTTTAACAGTATATTGTATAAATTTGTGGCAACGGTTCCTGTTGGCCCTAGTATTCTTTCAGTATATCAGTATATATAAATGATAAGTGCTGGGATTACAGCACAAAACGTGTCATAGTGACCTGCTGGACATTGCAATCTTTAAAGGTACATCCTTTTTCCTTAAAGGGACAGTTCAGTGGAAATTATTAATATTTGTTAAATTGTTAGTTTGTGTAATGTCTTCTTAGTTATTCTACATATTCTCTCCCATTTTTAAAAATCTGTTGATTTCATACCATTTGCTATTGCCTGCTGTTGACATTAGTAAGCTGACATTTCAGGTTCTAACAGTCCTTCTTCTTCCCAGGATGCACCACTTCCTTGGAATGTTCCTAACAGTTATTTCTAATGATTGGCTGTTGGATGGGTCAAACATGCTCAGATCTCTACTGAGCAACTGAATCAACCCAGGCGCTGGGTCAAGGGCAAGACCATAACGGTCTCTACTAGGGGTCCTGCAAACAGAAAGTCAGTATTTCGGTTGCATTTATTTATATACAGACAAAATGCTGAATTGGCAGATTAAGGTCATTGGGATGGAAAATACTGCTTTTTTTCCTGAAAACATATGTATTTGCACTGAACTTCCACTTTAAGATGCAGGTACACGGCCGAGTCCTGACCAGAGAAATTGGCTCTTTTGTGCTTGGCCATTAACTTCACAACATTAACTGCACTGCATATATGATGATGCTCTTCTTATGTTTCGGTATTGGGTCTTTTGGATGTACCAATTGCTGCCTCAGAGTGTTGTTTGGTTTAAAGCAGACAGGGATACAGTGTTTTTTTAAAATTCTTCAGAATATTAGGGGGTTTAATGCTAGGGGAGGGATATAGACGGAGGAGAGAGGGAGGGAGAGGGAGGGGAGGGAGGGGGGAGAAGGGCTGCAGTGCGCATGGCAAATATCTACCGGAGGCAAGATAGCAGGCAGAGCCCGCTATCTTGTGAGGTAAGGATTAAACTACACTACATGGTGGGGCCAGTAGTTGGGGGGATTAGTTTTGGGGTGAATTATAGTTTTGGGGGTGGACATGCCCTTTAAAAAAATGTAATATTGCCTTGTAGATTTTCAGCTGTTTTGATTCACAGATGTATCCATGATTTTATTTTGCTGTTCTTTTCTGTTCTGTTGGAGAAATAGGTACCATTTTAGTTATTACAACTTCCTTTTATTTTTATATTTGTCAGTTGCCAGAAGATTGCAGCGTTTTGCAGAAAATGGTGTGGAGGGGGGATACAGGCATTCAATAAACACCATGTTTGTGTTGGCTTTCTTTGCTTTTCTTGTATAATACACTGTTTATTCTGTAATAATGTATTTTAAAAATGATGGGGGGGAAAATACCACAATGTTTATGCTAAAACTGTCAATGATCTCTTACTTCATTTAAGAAATTAATATAAGAGTTGGCCTAATTAGTTTATTCGTTTGTATATTAAAACACTGCACACTTCTTATGTCTGATTCTCTTTGTATGGCATCGTCCAGGCTGACAGAATTTTTTTTCCAACTGGCCTCTGGCCTCCTGTTCCAACTGGCCTCCTGTTGTGCTCTCTTGTGCCATCTGAATCTTTTAAATCTATATAGGTTTTCGGGACTATTTACTTTGAGTTTCTACTTAGTCTGAGCTTAGACTGAGACCCCATTAGGACACACGGAAGAATTAACGTTCACAATGCTGTCCGATCATGCACGCTTCTGGGCACTGCACTTTCGTAATTGAACCCTATCGGAATGCATGCAATTCTTACCAAAAATGGTGATTGTATGCACTTTGAAAATGGCTTGGAGCACATCGCTTGTAACTCCCTTAGGGTTACATAGGTCTGCACTAATGAGTTCTGTATCAAGCTAGTGCAGCCTTGCCCTTAATGTGACATTTTGTATGAATATTGTAGTTCCACAAACTGTAGGAATTTGAATCAGGATGAGCAATATTTTGATTTAAGAAAAATCTTGTACAAATGAATTAACCACACCCTTTTTTTGTTAAGATACAAGGAATTGTATCTCTCCTGGGTAGTTTTGTTGTCTTCAAATGTCATTGAATAAGACATAAATTCTCCTTCTAAGAAAGCTAACATTTTTTCACTAGTATTGTTGCATTTAATATTACCCATTAGAACTGAGATCCATGTACATACTCCAGTATACCACACATATATACAGTATTGTAAATCATGATATCCATTGAATGAATTAATCTTAATTCAGCTGTAAAGTTTATAAGTGGATTGTAAAAGGTGTATAAACAAATTTATTTCCTCTGATAAAGTATTTAGCAGTATGTAATGGTAAAAATTGTGAGTTCTTTCTGCTTTTAAACGGCAATGTACTGTGTGGGGAAGCTAGTTAGCTCCTGGGCATATATATCTATGCCAATAATTTAAATGGTTGTGCTTTTTTAATTTTCATTAAAGTACAAGTTCAAAGTTGCATTACTTTAAACAAGCTTTTTAGAAATGCAGATTGCCATTTCAGTTTTATTATGGCTATTCTCAGGTTAGATGACAAATGTATTATCCCCAAAGTCATTTGTATGTGTGCAGTCTGTACTTTTAGCTTGACACTATAAATTAATGAGTGCAGCAGTTGACAAACTAGGAAAAGTTATTGTAGTGAGTTGCTGTGCATTATAGAAGAATTTTATGTTCAGTGCTTTTAATGTACCTTACAAATGTCTCCATTTTTTTTGATCTTGAGCGTTTGTGTGGTGGGTTAAATTTTAATACCAAATTTTCTTATTCTGAGAGAATCCTAATATGTTGCTGTAGAGTAAAAGACAAAATGTAATTGGGAGATTTAACAGAGACTGGTTTTCCTAGTGCTCTCTTAAATTTCATTTGGCAACACAACATAAAACTTTACCTTTATACTCCATTTACTAATTGTGGCAGCACAAAAAGATGTGAACAAATAATGTTTCTGTAGCACAAAACAGAAATAAAGTAACTATCATTTCCTTTATTTTCTACCATTTTAAAGACTTTTCTGTGTTTTTTTTATTCATTCCACACTCCATATGTTATCTACTTTAGTGCAACATTTAAGACGGAGTATTAAAGTATTTGTTAAACATTTTCGTAAATGCCTGAGGGTAAAGGAATACATTAATGCAAACATGGTGTCACACAATCAGTACTTTATTTTCAGGATGTGAGTGAATTATACATTGAACACCGTGAAAGGAAGATCACTTTCTCAATCGCTTCATGGTAATTTTACCTACTCATAACAGAGATTTAGTTGACACAAACTAAACATGAATATCTGGCAAGTTAACTGCTGAGCACTAAGGAAATATTTTCACTTGAGGTTTTAGTTTAAAATTAAGCTGTCAGGCACTATGCATATTGAAATATATTGTATGTAACATACTAAATACAAGTTATAATTGCAATAGGGATTGGAATTAAACCCCACAGAATTTAAAATTCAAAAAGTCTACAGCTAATAAAATTAAAATCAAACTGTAGTTAATAACAAGTTTAGGCATAGCCCAATATATATATAAATATTTACTATCAAAAGTGTGCCCGTTGTTGCACAGTGGGAATTCTGTGTTTTGCTACGTGTGAATACAGTGGATATAAAAGCTCTACACACCCTACAAAAATGCGGGGTTTCATGTAATAAAAAAAGAATAAAGGCAATAAGTTAAAAAGAAATTAGAAATAATAAATAAATAAAAATAAATAAAGAAATCCTATCAAATCCTGGTTCTATTAGTGTCACATCCCCAAAACTAATACTTTGTTGAATACTGATTGATGATTATAGCACTTTTATTTTTGGGGGGATAAAAGTCTATCAGTTTGTTATGTCTGGACTTGGCAAGTTTTTCCTACTATTTATAGAAGTATCATGAGAAATATTCACTAATGTGTAGGCACATTTAATACCCTAGAGCTAGTTTAGTGGAGACATGCAAAGTTTCTCTTTTATGTTCTGTGAGTATTGCCTATGTCCAGAACCGCTGGCATAATAACATGCAATACAGCCTAATGGTATAGAGCATGACTTGTTTCAATCTTGTTAGAACTCATCAGTGCAAGATACAGATGCATGCCTTCTATGGAGTGGGACTTAAGAGCACAAAATACCAGCAAAAAAGAGAGGTATCCTTGTTGCACCGCTTTTATGTAGCTGTTGTGTAACACCCTCCTAAGGGTGGTGCTCCTGGTGTTAATTATACATTATAACATCTACCAAGCAGGGAGTCATTAACCCCATGCATACAGAACACCAAATCTACTATTTGAGGCTCAAGCAGGAGAGTGCATGGAACTCTCAGAGGGGCGGAGCTTAACATTCAGCAAACCAGTAACAAGATGTTCAGCAACTTCCAAGGCACAAACTAGCTCTGGAGGGGCATAGGGGAAAAAAATATGGCAACAGTATTTTTTAAGCTGCAGCTTCCAAATGAACATAACTTGATTTTACAGTGCACTTATCCCTTAAACTTCACCAAAACAAAGAGGTGGTTATGGTTGTCTGAGCCTAGTACCTACAGGGAATTTCATAAATCCAACCACACCCACAGCAAAGGGAGAGATGAACACAATATGCTGGTGGTTGATTGTGAATGTTTATTGGAAAAATGTCTGGTGAACTTAGTTCCCCTTAATTAATGAAGGATAGTATACTAAACCACAATATTCTCCAGTTCTATATTTTCTATATAGTTCTATATTTTGTTTATTCTCCACTCCCTTTTTTATAGCTTCATTGCCCCAGGTTTCCTCTATTTTTATTTATTGAAATAAAACCTTTGTTTCACTACTACCCATTTCTGTTGTACAGTACACTTTACACTTCCCTTTAAGGCAAAATATTATTTATTATTGTTTATTCTCTTTTTTCCTTCATGTTAAGGTGGCCATACACTACAAAAGTTTATTGGGATCGTAACACTGGACGGTACATTGATAGACAAATAAAAAATGTTAATTGTATATGATATACCATACATATTGCTCGACATTAAATTTGTTTGGCGATTACTGTCTAATATTGTCTATTGGGAGGTTACATTACATTTAATCGGAACTTCAGATAATACTACAATCATTTAACCATCGATTTAAAAAAATAACTTTCCTGATCACAATTGTGTTCAATATTACAGTCCAATATATTATCCAAATATCGTGAAAATGTACAATTTTTGGCCAATCAATGGACTGTCTACTCACATGTTGGATTGAACATAATCTGCCCAGTGTATAAGCACCTTAAGCTTTTCTTTCCATAACCCAGTTTCTGCTGCTTGGAAGGCAATTAGAATATTGCTTTAAAATTCTTACTTACAGTAATGGACACGTCTGCTGACTAATGTATAACTGCTTTGCCTTCAGTTGAATCAGAGGATTGTAGCTGCTGCTCCTCCTCTTATTAGTTTCTCATCATTTTAAGGCAGTATCACTATGTACTTCTTGCTCCAAAAACTCTCATTTGTTTTGTGTGTTTTTTTATTTTGCCAATACATTTTGTGCTGTCCTAGTAATTTTGCAGCAAATGCAATAACTTAATGTTTATTGATTTGACATCTGGTAAGTTAAAAAAAAATAAGTAGTTAAATATGATAATGCTTAATTGTTTAGAATCCTTTATTTCTGCAGAAGATTTTTTAATTTGCTTTGAGACCCTAAACAATCAAAGTGTTTGATATATCTAATCCTATTTATTTTAGTTGTAGGACCAATGACTGCATTTGCAAATAAAATCATGCTAATGTTTGGTACTGAATTGTTTTTTTGTAATAATAATTTTTTTCATTCATGTTTACATTTTGTAGTATATTATTAAAGCTCAAAAGATTTCCTGCTGTACGTTTTAATAGCATTTAGTAACAGTGATTCAATAGTTATTTTCCATCTTATTGGCATACCAATTCATCCAGAGAATAACAGCTTAATAATAAAGCACAGTGTGCAGGACACACCTTTTTGCATGGAAAACAAAGAAACCGAAGACTATAAAAAATCACAGTGGATTTTTGTTGGTGGACTGATAATTATTCTTATGATTGCAATTCTCTCTTGCTCATCACAACATATGGAATTTGTAAGTGACTGGTTGAATTTGGCTATGAAAGTTTATCTGCCATGTATGCTCAGAGTTAGCTAGTTAATTGTATCTCTAATTTGCTAAAATTGCCAAAGATTCACAGAACATTATGTCCTTATAGATTTTATATAACATATGTTCTCATCTCAACTAGCTAAACCTCTCATCAACAACCACAATGTACTATAGATACTGTAGATAAAAATGCATTGCACATAATGTTTTCATTCTTTTGATTAAAACAGCTTTCCCCCATATTGTATTTAACATTTCCAATTTCTACCTGAAATAGAGAATTTCTCATTTATTTTGCTGGGGTTTTGGTGTGTGGGCTTATTTAAAATTTAAATGGAGCCTTTGTACAATACATGCTTCCTCATAAGCGTGGCCAAAGGGACATACATACCTCTCTGCTCATGGTCCAAGGAAGAAGAAAGGGACTGATATTTACAATAAAGTAAAAATGGCAGCTGTAGGTTTGTGTCCATGAAAAGTTGCAGTGGGCAAACCTATGGTCTATCATTTACCCTATTTTCACCATTGTTCTTTACTATATACTGCAGTGATTTGCAGATGGCAGGAGAAATGAATTTCATTAGCGAACCATAAGCCATTTGCTCTGTTCAAAAACTAATAGTAGATATTCTCCTAAAGCATGAAAGCTCACACACACCTTCATTTTGGTTACTTTGTTCTGCACAGATCCAGTATTAAATATTACACCAGCCATTTTCAGTAATTAATTTTATATTGGCTCAGATATTGCCTTTCATTTATCCTTTTTATCTTAGGATATCCACTGTAAAATATGCATCAGCATCTTCAGGAATCTGTTTCATGATTACAGCATTTCTTTAACCTTTTAATCTCTTTATTGTTTTTTTTGTTTCATTAAGGCTCATTGTCAGATTGTGCTTTTTAAGGCTGGGTACACACCATCAGATATTTTCAGCCGACCGGCCCGATCCACGGCACTATCGGTCAATCAGCCGAAAATATTTGCTGGTGTGGGGCAGCTGGCCGCGGCTGTCTCGATCATCCGATCAGACGATTGGATGTGTCTGTAAATCAGGATCGATCATGCGGTTCCCTATGGGACCGCACATCGATCGATCGATGAACTGTCAGCTATGACCACTTGCCGTGACTATCTAAAAAAACCTTTTAGAAGCACAAACATTTATTTAAAGGACAACAACACTGTGCTTTGAAACTCCCCCCTTTAAAGTACCAGGGTGTGGACCTAAACTGCTAGCTTCTCAACACAGGTTTACTTCTTGCCCCCACTTCCCGGTATTGAACCAATGGGAAGGCATTCTCTCAAGGAGCATTGGTTAGCCCTTCACAAACCTAAATTTGCAAGACTCAATTTCAGCAATAAGGTAAGACCCAGGAGTGAGGACCCCATGGTTTAGGCCCTCACCCTGAGTACTATTAATTGAGGGGGTGGTGTGGAATAGAAGGATATAATTTTCCTTTAAGTATACCAATAATTTAAATCGGTTTTTTAACACATTTGTAAGCATGAATTTTGACAAGATGAGTTTTTGTCATTAGCCCCAGCATTAACTCTAACGAACACCTGATACGTGACAGTCTGTAAAAATCTAGCCACCAGCAATGCAAAATCTGGGAAATTCATCATTAAATATACAGATATTTCAGCATTGTGGTTGTTTATAGGAATTCATTTTTTTAATAAAATCACTTTAGTTTTGCCAGTTTTTGTGTTTTTGAACCTTTGGTTTTGTTGGCACATAACTTTATATTTTATTTAGTGAAGAATTCAACTGTTCCTTGCATGTGCTGACAGATTTCGCTGGATATGGTTTTAATTTACAAGTACTGGAAATATCTACAAAGTGACCTGGAGATAAGCAATGATAAGTGTGATGACATATCTTATACTTTAATATTGTGAATGCATAGGGCCTTTCTCGGACAGCATGTGTTGGATTGAATGTCCCTGGCATTTGGGCTTGTGGTCTCGATGCTCAGAAGGGTAAATTCTCTTTAGAATGCAGTGAATATTTTATTACAGTTGTAGGTCAAAGTAGCTGACGTTATTGAAAAAAAAAAAATATAGGTCTTTGTTTTATTTTTCCCCCCTCAAAGCCTGTAGTATCCTGAAACCTCTACAAACTATTTTCCTAATAGTAAATTGGTACAATGTTTTGATGTGCTACTTCAGATAAATGTTTATTAAATCAAAGCGTGTTAATCCTTGGGATCGTATCACAAATACTTCTCTTAGAAAATTCTTTCATAGGTCTGCAAGTAAGATATATTTTTATATATTTTTTTTATGTCCTTCACTGGCTGAAAGATTACCTGTTTAGAAATTGGCAAAACTTTTTTTTTAAGGTAAATCAATGATAGAAAGCAGTGGAATGCCATCATGTGTTGTAATGGACAACCATATAAAGGGAATACAATGGCAGAATGTCTAATAAAATAGGGTTTGAGGTAAAGTTCATATTCGTATTTATAGTAGATAATACAGTTTTCAATACTTAATACCAGGGATGGGCAACATGCTGGTTTAGCTGCTGAGAAAGGTTTGTTAATTGCAGTTCACACTAAGCAAATGGCAAATATTAATTTTGGAAAAATAAATTAAATTTTTAGCACTTAAAACCTTAATATTATTTTTGTTGTTGGTCTTGTGGCAGCGTTTGGTATCTCCTGGTATAGTCTGGATATTAATTTCTTCTTGGTCGATGAGGCAAGTATAGCATGTATTGGGTGAGTTGAGATACTAGGTAGTTTCCCCTGGAATCTGCTTGTATGCAGTGATGCAGCTGTAGGTATTGAAAGTGGAATGATCCTGGGAGATGGTTTTGTTCTTTCAGCTGCTAATGTGATTTATTTCATCATTCTCTATTATACTTAGATTTTGGTTATGCCTTTGTCTTTCTATATTTCAGCATACTGAAATATCGCCAATTGTGGGTACATGTTAGTCTGTTCCTATGTTGTGTCCTTTGTGTTATAACAAAGATGGTACCAATTTCAAGATTTTCACATCTTGTTTATGTATGTTGTGCCACCTGCATGCTTTATATGATCCTGGGGATTCTGTAGGTATGCCATATGGGGGCCTTTTAAATTTGAGCTAACATTATTCCAACTGTGTTGGGGGTTCAAGTGCGGTAAACAAGTATCTTAGGTATCAAAGCTGGAACAGCCCAGAAATATAAATTAAAATCCGGTCATCCCAGGCCTGCTTTTGTCTTAGTCGCTTGTAGTTTCTTTAGTTTCACTCTTGCTCTGGTATCCCATAGGAAAGGGACTATCAGTCCATTTGTAGTTTTAGAAATCTTTTGTGTATGTAAGTTTTTCATGTTGGAGAGGTGAGAATTTTTGGGAAGAGAAATTTGATTAGATTGATCTGCTTATTAGATTAGTGGCAGCACTTTCTAGTAGAGTAAATTGTTTTTATAAAGACAAAGTAGAGGACAATATTCAAGTTGAAGAACTCTCTGGGTGATTGGTTGATGTAGATATACCCAAGTATTTGAAGTGTGTAACGGTTGGGATTGTATGTGGAAGCATTGTTGTTTGTAGAGCTGTTTTGTCGATTGGTATTGGTATGACTTCCCCCAATTTATATAGAATCCAGACGGTGCAAATTTGCCAACTGTCTTTATTGCATATGTGTGTGCTTCTGTTGCTTCAATTGTTCTTTGACACTTTTTAACAGTATATGTATAAATTTGTGGCAACGGTTCCTGTTGGCCCTAGTATTCTTTCAGTATATAGTATATATAAATGTATGCTGGGTTACAGCACAAACGTGTCATGTGACCTGCTGGACATTGCAATCTTTAAAGGTACATCCTTTTTCTTAAAGGGACAGTTCAGTGGAAATTATTAATATTTGTTAAATGTTAGTTTGTGTAATGTCTTCTATGTATTCTACAATTCTCTCCCATTTTTAAAAATCTGTTGATTTCATACCATTTGCTATGCCTGCTGTTGACATTAGTAAGCTGACATTTCAGGTTCTAACAGTCCTTCTTCTTCCCAGGATGCACCACTTCCTTGGAATGTTCCTAACAGTTATTTCTAATGATTGGCTGTTGGATGGGTCAAACATGCTCAGATCTCTACTGAGCAACTGAATCAACCCAGGCGCGGGGTCAAGGGCAAGACCATAACGTCTCTACTAGGGGTCCTGCAAACAGAAAGTCAGTATTTCGGTTGCTTTATTTATATACAACAAAATGCTGAATTGGCAGATTAAGTCATTGGGATGGAAAATACTGCTTTTTTTCCTGAAAACATATGTATTTGCACTGAACTTCCACTTAAGATGCAGGTACACGGCCGATTCCTGACCAAGAAATTGGCTCTTTTGTGCTTGGCCATTAACTTCACAACAATAACTGCACGGCATAAGGATGACCTCTAGGTTCGGATTGGGTCTTTGATGTACCAATTGCTGCCTCAGAGTGGGGTTGGAAAGCACAGGGATACAGTGTTTTTTAAAATTCTCAGAATATTAGGGGGTTTAATGCTAGGGGGAGGGATAGTAGAACGGGAGGGAGAGGGAGGGAGAGGGAGGGGGAGGGAGGGGGAGAAGGGCTGCAGTGCCATGGCAAATATCTACCTGAGGCAAGATAGCAGGCAGAGCCCTGCTATCTTGTGAGGTAAGGATTAAACTACACTACATGGTGGGGCCGTGTTGGGGGTTTGTTTTTGGGGGTGGAACTGCCCTTTAAAAATGTAATTTGCCTTGTAGATTTTCAGCTGTTTTGATTCACAGATGTATCCTGATTTTATTTTGCTGTTCTTTTCTGTTCTGTTGGAGAAATAGTACCATTTTATGTATTACAACTTCCTTTTATTTTTATATTTGTCAGTTGCCAGAAGATTGCAGCGTTTTGCAGAAAATGGTGTGGAGGGGGGATACAGGCATTCAATAAACACCATTTTTGTTGGCTTTCTTTCTTGCTTTTCTTGTATAATACACTGTTTATTCTGTAAAATATGTATTTTAAAAATGATGGGGGGGAAAATACCACAATGTTTATGCTAAAACTGTCAATGATCTCTTACTTCATTTAAAAATTAATATAAGAGTTGGCCTAATTAGTTTATTCGTTTGTATATTAAAACACTGCACACTTCTTATGTCTGATTCTCTTTGTATGGCATCGTCCAGGCTGACAGAATTTTTTTTCCAACTGGCCTCTGGCCTCCTGTTCCAACTGGCTCCTGTTTTGCTCTCTTGTGCCATCTGAATCTTTTAAATCTATATAGGTTTTCGGGACTATTTACTTTGAGTTTCTACTTAGTCTGAGCTTAGACTGAGACCCCATTAGGACACACGAAGAATTAACGTTCACAATGCTGTCCGATCATGCACGCTTCTGGCACTGCCTTTCGATATTGAACCCACGGAATGCATGCAATTCTTACCAAAAATGGTGATGTATGCACTTTGAAAATGGCTTGGAGCACATCGCTTGTAACCCCCTTAGGGTTACTATGGTCTGCACTAAGAGTTCTGTATCAAGCTAGTGCAGCCTTGCCCTTAATGTGACATTTTGTATGAATATTGTAGTTCCAAACTGTAGGAATTTGAATCAGGATGAGCAATATTTTGATTTAAGAAAAATCTTGTACAATATTAACCACACCCTTTTTTTGTTAAGATACAAGGAATTGTATCTCTCCTGGGTAGTTTTGTTGTCTTCAAATGTCATTGAATAAGACATAAATTCTCCTTCTAAAAAGCTAACATTTTTTCACTAGTATTGTTGCATTTAATATTACCCATTAGAACTGAGATCCATGTACATACTCCAGTATACACACACATATATACAGTATGTAAAATCATGATATCCATTGAATGAATTAAATACTTAATTCAGCTTATAGAAGTTTATAAGTGGATGGTAAAAGTGTGATAAACATAAATTTATTTCCTCTGATAAGTATTTAGCAGTATGTAATGGTAAATTGTGAGTTCTTTCTGCTTTTAAACGGCAATGTACTGTGTGGGGAAGCTAGTATCGCTCCTGGGCATTATATCTATGCCAAATTTAAATAGGTTGTGCTTTTTTAATTTTCAAAAAGTACAAGTTCAAAGTTGCATTACTTTAAACAAGCTTTTTAGAAATGCAGATTGCCATTTCAGTTTATTATGGCTATTCTCAGGTTAGATGACAATGTATTATCCCCAAAGTCATTTGTATGTGTGCAGTCTGTACTTTAGCTTGACACTATAATTTATGAGTGCAGCAGTTGACAAACTAGGAAAAGTTATTGTAGTGAGTTGCTGTGCATTATAGAAGAATTTTATGTTCAGTGCTTTTAATGTACCTTACAATGTCTCCTTATTTTTGATCTTGAGCGTTTGTGTGGTGGTTAATTTTAATACCAAATTTTCTTATCTGAGAGAATCCTATATGTTGCTGTAGAGTAAAAGACAAAATGTAATTGGGAGATTTAACAGAGACTGGTTTTCCTAGTGCTCTCTTAAATTTCATTTGGCAACACAACATAAAACTTTACCTTTATACTCCATTTACTAATTGTGGCAGCACAAAAAGATGTGAACAAATAATGTTTCTGTAGCACAAACAGAAATAAAGTAACTACATTTCCTTTATTTTCTACCATTTTAAAGACTTTTTCGTGTTTTTTTTATTCATTCCACACTCCATATGTTATCTACTTTAGTGCAACATTTAAGACGGAGTATTAAAGTATTTGTTAAACATTTTCGTAAATGCCTGAGTAAAGGAATACATTAATGCAAACATGGTGTCACACAATCAGTACTTTATTTTCAGATGTGAGTGAATTATACATTGAACACCGTGAAAGGAAATCACTTTCTCAATCGCTTCATGGTAATTTTACCTACTCTAACAGAGATTTAGTTGACACAAACTAAACATGAATATCTGGCAAGTTAACGGCTGAGCACTAAGGAAATATTTTCACTTGAGGTTTTAGTTTAAAATTAAGCTGTCAGGCACTATGCATATTGAAATATATTGTATGTAAACATCTAAATACAAGTTATAATTGCAATAGGATTGGAATTAAACCCCACAGAATTTAAAATTCAAAAAGTCTACAGCTAATAAAATTAAAATCAAACTGTAGTTAATAACAAGTTTAGGCATAGCCCATATATATATAAATATTTACTATCAAAAGTGTGCCCGTTGTTGCACAGTGGGAATTCTGTGTTTTGCTACGTGTGAATACAGTGGATATAAAAGCTCTACACACCCTACAAAAATGCGGGTTTTCATGTAATAAAAAAGAATAAAGGCAATAAGTTAAAAAGAAATTAGAAATAATAAAAAATAAAAATAAATAAAGAAATCCTATCAAATCCTGGTTCTATTAGTGTCACATCCCCAAAACTAATACTTGTTGAATACTGATTGATGATTATAGCACTTTTATTTTGGGGGGATAAAAGTCTATCAGTTTGTTATGTCTGGACTTGGCAGTTTTTCCTACTATTTATAGAAGTATCAGGAGAAATATTCATAATGTGTAGGCACATTTAATACCCTAGAGCTAGTTTAGTGGAGACATGCAAAGTTTCTCTTTTATGTTCTGTGAGTATTGCCTATGTCCAAAACCGCTGCATAATAACATGCAATACAGCCTAATGGTATAGAGCCATTAATCTCTTGCACACATCCATGTTTTCATTTTTTTTTATTATTGAAAGCCCTGGGTGAAAAATTTAAACAAACAGAAACAATCATTATTTTATGATACCGTCGATGTAGTTAACATTGCCGACTGTTATTTTACGAACACCTCGGCTCCCTGCTGTTTCCTTTCATTGAAAACACCATTGTTCTAGTTTTCATGATAACCATGGTGTCGAGACCATCTTCCCCCCTCAAACTTCCAGCTGAAACTGGACAGACCAAGAGGGGATCCACTAAAAACAGGCAGGCTTCAGGAGGTCCTCCAATATACTCCCTACTTGTTGACCCCCAGCTGCCTCCAGGGAGACTTTAAACGGCATATTTTAAACAAAAAACCACAGTAACCGAAAGATGGCAGGATATTTTTGATTACTTGGAAGTTCAGTACCATGCAGATGTAAACTACTGCAATGGTATTGTATAGGCCATTGTACAATTGCTATCCTTATCGTAGTTAAGATTGTTAAAGTCACGGCAATGCAAATAAACATGGCCCTATGGGGAGGGTTTACCATTGGGAAATCTGAGGTCCTTGAACAAGTTTATATCAAGATATGGCTTCTATGAGGTAGACCTTGGGAGCACAATATACCGGTAAGTTATATAGCTTAATGTTAGGTGGGCTTAAAGGAGCCAAAAAAATCCACAGAGCATACAATGAAATAGAGGATCATGTTTTAAAAATTACCCTAATATTCAAAAAATATTTTTTTTCACTTCCAGCATTCCGAGAGAAATAGGTGGAGACTTGCAAAGTTTATCCTTTATGTTCCGTGGCTAATACATGTGTCCGAAACTGCTGGCATTACATCATGCAATACAGCCTAATGGTATAGAGCTGTTTATCCATCTTACAGACGTGCCCTAACACAACACTGCAGCACAATTGCTGTGCAGGTAGTTTTGGTGACCATCTTCCACACTCAATCTTTTAGCTGAGACTGAAGAACCAAGAGGGTATCCATTGGACCTCATTTGTCAGAAGGCTTCAGAAGGTCCTTCATATCACCCTCACTGTCAACCCTCAGTTGCTACTAGGGAGTCTTTTCCATTAGAAAATTTGAGGTCCTAAAAAAAAATAAAAACCTTCTGATTAAAGACACTATGGCTGGCCTAAACGGCTCAGGGTAGTCCTCACCTCACCCTTCTTTTGATGTGAACCATCTGTGATTTTAAAAGGTATTCAATAAATTGATGTTTTAATGAGATCTTCTATGGGGCTGCAGTAACCCAGACTGTCCAGCCATGTTAGATAACATCAGCGCCAATACAGATTCATTGCCTCTATGGGATAGGACTTGGGAGCACAAGATACCAGTCATCTCTATAGCATACAATCTATTAGAACGTTTTCAACAATACCCTCAGAGACTGAAATTTGTGAATTTATGGTAAGAAAACCTAGGTAATCTATCTTTAGATGAATAATGGTTGCAAATCTTTAATGGTCTAAAAAAATACTGCACAATTGGTATATGACACCTGACAAATTCCACTAAATAAATCCGTGACTCTCTCCAATCTGTTTCAGACAGCAAGTGGACAACAATCAGGCTTCGCGCACTGCTGCTGAACTTGCCCATTACTCAAAATAACCTGGTCAGATACATCAACTATCAAACCATGTTTTAAACACAACATTACTTTTGTACCCTGAGCAGCCCTTTGTGATAGAAGGGAACCAAAGTTAAAAGCTGACGGGAATGAATTAGCATACATAAACTATTATTTTTTTTGCTATGTGGGCAGGCGCTGGCGACCTCACCGAGGCCGATGTTGCCGGGTCTTGATCCGACCGCACGTCTTCGGGCTGGCGACACCAACCCCACTCAGGTCGCCGATGCCAGACCGGCCACTGCGGCCGCCAGTGAGCCCGCTGGCACCGCCGGCCGCCAGTGAGCCCGCTGGCACCGCCGGCCTCAGAGGAGCCGATGTTGCCAGCCGCTTCTTTCTTCAGCCATCTACTGCGATGGCATCTGAGTTCCGCGGCGGAAAGCTCCTCTTTATTAGGTTTGCAGAAATCCATAATCCGTTTCTGATTGATCAATTTTTTAATACTTGCTTTACATGCTTACATTAACCAATCAGATTTCTGGAAAGTTCTGAAATCTGATTGGTTAATGTAAAGCAAGTATTAAAAAATTGACCAATCAAAACGGATTATGGATTTCTGCAAACCTATATAAAGAGGAGCTTTCCGCCGCGGAACTCAGATACCATCGCAGTAGATGGCTGAAGAAAGAAGCGGCTGGCAACATCAGCTCCGCTGAGGCCGGCGGTGCCAGCAGACTCACTGTCGGCCGCAGTGAGTCTGCCTGCATCGGCCACCTGAGTGGGGTTGGTGTCGCCAGCCCGAAGACGTCGCCCAAGGGCTCTTTTAAGAGCCGCACACTGGGGTCCCGGTTCGAGCTGCGGGACCCCCGCCAAAGGCACTTGTCAGTGCCGCAAGGGCCCTTACAAGGGCCGGGGAGGGGGTCCTGGTTCGAGCTGCGGGACCCCCAAGCCCCAAAGGCACTTGTCAGTGCCGCAAGGGCCCTTATAAGGGCCGGGGAGGGGGTCCCGGTTCGAGCTGCGGACCCCTTAAGCCCAAAGGGCTCTTGTCAAGCCGCAAGGGCACTTGTAAGTGCCGCAAAGGCCATGATAGGGCCGGGGAGGGGGTCCCGGTTCGAGCTGCGGGACCCCTAAGCCCCAAAGGGCTCTTATCAGAGCCGCAGGTCTTGTCAGAGCCGCAAAGGCCATTACAAGGGCCGGGAGGGGGGTCCCGTTTCGAGCTGCAGGACCCCCTTAGCCCCAAAAGGCCCTTCTCAGGGCCCCGCTGAGGGAGCCTCCACCCCTCCCAGCTGCTCCCTCCCTTCCCTTCCCCGGGAGCGGGCCGGGGGGGGGGCTTGGAGGGTGGCCGGGGAGGGGGTGCGTGGCGGTGGTCGCGACCACCTGCTGCGGCCCCTTCCCGGCAGCCCCTCCTAGCCTCCCGTTCCGAGATTGCCGCGAGCGGGGAACGGGTTGGGAGGGGCTGCTGGAGCGGCGCGGGTGGTCTCCACCGCCGAGGGGGTTGTGGGCGGGGTGGGCTGTCTCCTGGGGCGGGTGCGACCACCCGCCGCGGTTGCCTGCCCATCCCCGCCGCGGGAGGCTAGTATCGGCTGACTTCGCCACCTACAAGTTGTCGAAGTAAACAGCCGATACTACAGAGCGAAACCAGTACCGCCGCTTTATAAATAGAAGCGGCGGTAACAGGTAAGTATCGCCCGCGAAGGGTTAACGCTTCGTTAACTTTTCGCGGCCGTTTCGGACATTTATAAATCGCGTTAAACGCGATTTATGCGTTAATGTCCGCGAAAACGACCGCGAAAAGTTAACGAACCTTTATAAATATGCCCCTTAGTGTTTTAGGTCCCATCCTGGGTACTTTACAGGATGGATTGGGGAAAACCGTGAGCATAATTGTCCTTTTGTCCTTTAATTTTGTGATCGTATGTTGGTCGCAAAGGGGATCCGTAAAGGCAGTTCCTCCGGAATTGATTGAATGACGTGGGATCGGTCTGCAGGTAAGCTGTAATGGCACCTTGAGACCCACTGGAAAATTTTAATTGACAAGAATCTATGATGCTAAATATACAGTGGATAACATTTTTAACTGTTTGTTATTCAAAAAACTTTTATTACAAAAATTACTTTTGCAATACTATTGTTTCCCTAACCATATAATGTTGCTTGCAGACAGATATCCATATACTGTTCTAAAGCACACCCAACTGCTTTTCTTAAAGGAAAGCTCCAGCCTTACAATCTCACCCCTTCCTCACCCTTTTAAAGGACCAAGTGTACAAGTATAATGGCAAACGCAGCTTTAGGTTAATATAGCGTTCAAGCCATTGTGGTGGGAGAGTGGGGAGGGCAGCCAAGTAGAATTGGCTGTAGAACAGTATATAGATAATTACCTGCAGTCAACATTGAAGCATAGTGGAAGTTGCCTCCAGGATTTCAGTTACTGTACATGTCTCCAAATGATACCCTTGTGCCTACGAAATAGAGGCAAATTGTTATCTATGATTCAGTTCCACCAGGAAAATTCCATGGTAGCATGAATGACAATGACCCCCCCCTTCCCTATAGACAAAAAGACTACTAGCTACAACATAAAAACATTAACAACAAGTAATGAAAGCATTACCCTTTTAAACATATTTTTTGGCTTAGTTATATTAAACACAACAAGTTGCATGTATTCAGGATGTAGAAATGACCTTGTTTGTATAAAAATACCTGTCTTTTTTTATAGCAATAAAACTTTCTTGTTATTTTAAAATTTTCTTTTCCAAGAAATTCATTTTACCCTGTTCAATGAACTGAACTAGTAGATGGAAAACACAATACTGACTGCTTTGCAAAAGTGCCTCCTGTTGCTAGGAGCTCAGTCTGCTCAGAAAAAGAAGCATTTACTGTTGATTCTAAGAGTCTGCCTCTGTAATTGGTTTATTCTATGTACAAATCACCTACCTGGATTAATTTTAATGTTACTAGTAAGCATTATGATGACCTTCAAGCTAACCTTGCTACATATAAACCTTTTCTGAGCCAGATCACACAGAATGAGTAATTGGTTTCCAAACACACTATTTTTGGCTCACATAGTTTTATGGGACTTCCTAAAAATGTTTTTTATGTTTTGTAGATGCTGGGACAGTTTTTCCCCTTCTGATTATTTTCCAATGGTTTTGTTTATTTTATTGGGCAACTGAAGCTTAGATACATAAACAAAAATATCTAATGTATAGTGCAGTATTTGAGGCTGGGGGGGATCAGCCTCAATTTTTCCATGAACACATTGTATACATTTGTTATGTTATACATTGTATGATCCTTCTCTAGTAAGTTGCGTTTAGTACATGTAAGTAATAGATCCTGTAACAAAGAAGGCTTTCATGTTGTAACTTTCCTCCTGTGCCCCGTTGTTATTTGTGACTGTTAAATTTATATATCTGGTATGCATTCCATAGCCTTTACTCCTGTGCCCCATTGTTATTTGTGACTGTTAAATTCATATATATGGTATGCATTCCATAGCCTTTCCTCCTGTGCCCCATTGTTATTTGTGACTGTTAAATTCATATATCTGGTACGCATTCCATAGCCTTTCCTCCTGTGCCCCATTGTTGTTTGTGACTGTTAAATTCATATATCTGGTATGCATTCCATAGCCTTTCCTCCTGTGCCCCATTGTTGTTTGTGACTGTTAAATTCATATATATGGTACCCATTCCATAGCCTTTCCTCCTGTGCCCCATTGTTGTTTGTGACTGTTTTAAATAATTCATATATCTGGTACCCATTCCATAGCCTTCTCCTGTGCCCCATTGTTGTTTGTGACTGTTAAATTCATATATCTGGTATGCATTCCATAGCCTTTCCTCCTGTGCCCCTTTGTTGTTTGTGACTTTTAAATTCATATCATATACTGTGCGCATTCCATAGCCTTTCCTCCTGTGCCCCATTGTTATTTGTGACTGTTAATTCATATATCTGGTATGCATTCCAAGCCTTTCCTCCTGTGCCCCATTGTTTTGTGACTGTTAAATTCATATATCTGGTATGCATTCCATAGCCTTTCCTCCTGTCCCTTTGTTGTTTGTGACTTTTAATTCATATAACTGGTACCCATTCCATACCTTTCCCCCTCCTGTGCCCCCATTGTTATTTGTGACTGTTAAATTCATATATCTGGTACGCATTCCATAGCCTTTCCTAAGTGCTATATTTTATTAAGTGGTAAGTGCTATATTTTATTAAGTGGGGTAAATGTACTTTTGTTTATTTCCTGACAAACTCCTATTGCCCTGACTCCTTTGGTATCTGTTTCAGCCCTTGTATCACAGCTGTAGATCACTTTGTTGTCCAAATTGAACTACGGTATGCTAATTAGTTAATTACCTTGCCCTGTGTCTGGCTTTCTACCTATAAGTTCAGACAATCTTTAGGGGGAGCTGTGCTGGGGTTAGAGCTGTGCTGGTCAAATTGCTGTGCAGGATAGAATCATCCCAAGTCTAGATCATCCAAAGGATAGATATCCTTATTATATTTGAGTTTCACAAGGGAGTTCAACAAGGAGATCAATGTAAAGGAACTACAGAAGAAGCTGAGGATCCATTTTCTACTACGTTTATATTTCTTCCTTATTTGACTATAACCATTATGTATAAACTGTGTCTTGGTCTCACTGTTTTCTGTTTTCCTAAATTGTATTTGTATTCCACCCCTCCATATTAATGTCCCAACTCTGTTTATATCTCTCCATCTCATCTCTCTACTCCCTCTTACTGCTTTTATACACTGGATCAGCTCCTCGCTTAAACTTCCCTTCCCTCTTGTTCAAAGTTAAAGAAAAAAACAACTTACAAATCCTCCTCCCACTTTCTGCCTCTGTTCATCCTCCTACTTCTGTCTGCCGGTGATGTGTCCCCAAATCCTGAGCCATGTAATATCTCGGTCTGCCACCTTCTACCCCCTGTCTTACCTTCTCTCGTCCCCTGTTGTGGTTCAATTCCCTCCAACCTACTATCTATTCCTCTGATTCCACCATCTTGTCTGCCTTTCTCCTGTGCTCTGCCTAATGTTCGCTCACTGGTTAACAAAGCTACTGTCATTCATGATCTCTTCTGCTCTAATAATTTTCACCTTCTTGCCCTTACTGAAACCTGGCTTTCCCAACACGACTCTATCAAGGCCTCCCTTGCTCATGGTGAGCTCAGCTTTTCCTATTTGCCTCGCTCCTCTGGTCGTGGTGGGGGTGTTGGCCTTTTACTTTCCTCCTTCTGTTTTACTAATTGATTTACTAACATTACCTCCCCACCTGACCTTTCATTCACATCTTTTGAGGCTCATTCAATTTAGCTCTCGCACCCCTTGTCCCTACGAGTAGCTGTGGTGTACAGACTGCCGTCTACAACGTCTCCGTCTGCATTCCTCTCCAACTTTGAAACTTGGCTTACTTTCTTCCTCTCTGCTGACTGTCCTGTTCTTATTCTGGGGGACTTCAACTGTTACATTGATGACTCCTCCCTCACCTGGCCCACTCGCTTTCTATAGTTAACCTCCTCGTTCAATCTTCAGCAATGGACAAACGCTAGTACTCATAAGAATGGACACTTCCTGGATCTAGTGTTCACTAAAAACCTATCAGTCTCGTCTTTTTCAATCGAACCCCTTCCCGGTTTCAGATCACCATCTTATCACGTTTCAGGCTCAACACCCTGAAGGACTTATTCCTCCTGTCCCTCCCTCTTGTGTGTCTGTTCGTAATACTAGATCCATAGATCGCCCGACACTTGCCTCATCCCTGTCCTCTAGTCTCTCTTAACTTTTGACAGTTGATGACCCTGACTCACTTGCCAATTCCTATAATTCTATCCTGACTAGCACGATAGACTCTTTTGTCCCTTTGCACTCCCGCAGTTGAGGAAACTAATCCACGTCCATGGCTCAAGCCCACTTCCCATTTCATACGCAGGTGCAAGCATGCCGCTGAACGTGTGTGGAGAAGGTCCTGTACAAAGGCTGACTTTCTCCATTACAAGTTCATGCTGCAATGTCTCGGCTCTGGGCTCCTGCTAGCAAACAGAACTATTACCGGAAAATTATAAATAACAAATCTAACCCACATCGCCTGTTCTCCATCTTCAACTCCCTTCTGCGCCCCTCTCCCCCTGACCCTCTCCTTTCTCCGCACTCTCCCCAGTACTTTGCGCATTAATTTCAACATAAAGTGGAGTCCATCCACGTGCAGATCTCTGGTCCTCGAGATGACTCTCAGATTATGTTGCCCTCTCCTCGCTCAGATACTCTTGGATCTTTTGTTCCTGTGACTAATTTAGAAGTCTCTCGTCTGCTTCTATCATGTCCGCTCATGACCTGTCCTCTTGATCCCATGCCCTCTGGATTTCTGAAGCACTGTAATCACGTGCTTATCCCTATACTCGCCCACATATTCAGTGCCTCCCTTACATCTGGAATTTTCCCTTCCATCTTTGAGCATGCCCTTGTTAAGCCCATACTTAAAAAGCCCCCGCTAACTACCGCCCAGTCTCTCTCTTAGCGATAGCCTCTAAACTGCTAGAACGATTAGTCTTCTCCCGTATCGCTAACTACCTTCATGCTCATAGCCTATTGGATCCTTTGCAATCTGGATTGCAAGGCGGCCCGGTGTAAGGTTGTGAATGATCTGCAGGACCCAGAAAGATACTTCACTCTTTGGGCATTTGGAATGAAGTGGCATCCTGGGTTCTATCCTATCTTTCTGACCGAATTTACTCTGTATCTGTTGCTAACAACACCTCTTCTCCGGTTCCTCTTAATGTGGGGGTACCGAAGTGATCTGTACTTGGACCCTTATTGTTCTCCCTCTACACTGTCTCCTTGGGAGATGTCATCAGCTCTTTTGGCTTCAAGTATCATTTATATTCAGACGATACACAAATATACTTGTCAATCCTTGCCATCTCCTCCTGGATGTCTCAATGCTACCTCAAATTAAATCTTTCTAAAACTGAACTTATCGTTTTTTCACCTAAATCTGGTACAGTCCTATCTTTCTCCATCTCTGTTGACAATACCCCCTATACAATCGGCACGCTGTCAAGGGGTAATTATTGACTCCTCTCTCTCCTTTTCTGACCACATTAACTATGTTGTGAAAACTTGCCGCCTTTTCCTTCGCAATATAGCCCAAATAGGCAGGTTTCTTTCTCTCCCGACCACCGCTATGCTCCTGCATGCTCTCATCCTATCGCGCCTGGACTATTGCAACCTACTACTTTCTGGTCTTCCTGCTTCCCACCTCGTTCCCCTTCAGTCTATACTTAACTCTGCCACACGTATTGTTTCACTCTCTAAAAAACAGGATCCCAAATCTCCTCTGTACAGTACAACAACCTGGCTCCCTGTTAAACAGCGCATTGTATACAAAATCCTTCTCCTAACTTTTAAAGCCCTTCACTCTGATGCTCCTTCTTATATTTCTTCTCTGGTGTCCCCATATATTCCTGCCCGTACCCTCTGCTCATCGCAGAACCACCTCCTGGACAGACCCCCCCCACTTGTACTGCTTCTTCTCACCTTAAACCTTTCTCTCTTGTGGCTCCCATCCTCTGGAATTCTATTTCCCTCTCTTTACGTCAAGAAACCTCTATTGGCAGGTTTAAATCTAGCCTTACATCCTACCTATCTGGTAACCAGCACAGTCTTTGATTGTTTTATTTGCACTGCATGCGTCTCACTCTAGCACTTATACCCATTCCATTGTATCTGTATGTTTCCTACCTAACTAGATTGTAAGTTCTATGGGGCAGGGACCTTCTTTCCTCTTGTGGCAAAGCTCTAGCACTTCTATTTATATAATGTATATATTTATGTACTGAACTATCGATGTATTTATCCCCCTTGTATGACGTTATTGACTTTATTTTATTACTGTACAGCTCTGCGTCCCCAAGTGGTGCTTTATAAATAAACTATAGATACATACATACAAGTCCCAGCTTATGTAGTCTTCAAAGAACCACACCCCCTGACCCCGGTATTCACCATCTCTATGCATATTTTCCATACAGATGTCTCCACACCAATATGGAAGTCCCTAATAAGACTTTGAAAGCTGCTTGTTACCCTGTAGTGTGTATTGCATATCGCCCTCCTGGGGCAATACAAAATAGTCAGCGAATATTGCTAACATAATTTTTTATATATTCTGTTCCTAGTAATAGATAAAGCTTTTAAATGTACTGGAATACTTTACATGTGGTTCACCTGTGAAAGCATCCAGCTAATGTTGATTATGGGAGCTGGCCTTTATTCACTTAGCAGACACAGCTAAGAGAAAGTTGTGACACAGCTTGTATGTTTGTGAATGTACTCTGTCTATTGTGAAAATGTGTGGAAATGTTAGTTCCCCTTTAACCAAGAGCGATTTATATTAAAAGCAGCACCAGTATTTTTAAGCTTAAAATGCATCACCTTTTATGTATCAACATTGAATCGGAATATGCCACTTAGCAGCCCAGTGTGTCAATCTATCTAGATCCACCTGCAACAATTGCACATCACCTGTAGCTTTTAATGGTCAAAAAAAAATGACTACCTATTTCCAAATCATTAATAAACAGATTAAATAGAAGTGGTCCTGACACAGGACCCTTTAGCACCATTAACAAGTTCTGAATCTGAGAAAATAAGAAACAATGGCCTGGTAAAACTTGGTTCCCGAGGATGTTTTTATTTAGTCCAGAATCTTTATTGATATTAATGTTATTTTGTTTTTTTTGGACCATATGCTCAGTTAACCAAAGCTATACCATTATTGCTAATCTACTATATGCTACCAGTACTTGGATGTTCTATAGTGTATACAGAGGTAAAAAAAAACTTGTTAAAGGCTTAAGCCTTATCCACATTATTTAATAGCCCCTCGGGAGCGACAACCAGCAAGCACATGCAGGAAGATTCAATAAAAGTTCTTATTGTTTAAAATGGTCCTAACCAATCGGATCTTATTTAATATTTGAAAGCTAAAATCTGATTTGTTGGGGCAAAATTAGCACCATTTTAAACGATAAGAGCTTTTATTGAATAACCCTGATGGTTTTTAGGAGGGTTTGCCACCAGTTCTAGTACTTAAAGGATATTGGCTAAAAAACAAATTAGGGAGTCTTTTTGTGGCCTTTGCAATAAAAGTTTTTGATTCTGATTCAAGTTTGGAATCTTACTCTAGTTTGCACTATCCTCCTTTTTCTATTGCACTTTAATGTTTAGATTGTCCCCTAATTTATAGGAGAACAAAAATAGTTTTAAAAACCTACATGTAATATAATATAATAACATTTTATTACTTACTGCCCTTTGCACTGTATGTAAGCAAATTAATACATGCAACATGATGTATTTTAGCAGGTTGAAGAATCAGAGTGAAATTGCCTTTGTGGGTGCGAATGGTTTTTGAACTCTTATATAATAAAGATCTATGCAAGACATCATTCTGTAACCTGTTTCAACTTATGCTAAACACCTGCCAATGCATATGGTTAGCATCATTTTATAAAAATATTATGAATTGCCATATCATTTTTCACAGCAGTAAGTGATGATCAATTAGCACATGAATTCTGGGGGTTAATTTTAAATGATGACTTTATAGCTGCAGCACTTGGAACATTGTGTTCACTTTGGATGATCATTTCAAGCCATAGTATTCGAAAGAAGCCAAACTTATAAGGCAGATGACAATAGAACAAAGAATTGGACACTATTAATTATTTTGACTGTCAGAAAGTCCCATTTGCTTTTATTTGTTAATCTTTGTGAAAACTGTTCCCCCAAAGGCCGAACAAGAACCATGGGTGTCCTGTATTCCCATTAATTGTGTCTACATGCTTCTTCACATTGTCCGACTGTGCTATACACCCAGGCTTCCTACATCATTGGTCAAAGAGAAACTGTAGTTTCTCACACTTATTATTATTTTAAATCTCTTTTGTCATGGATGAGAAAGCATACCGAATCAGTGCTTTTCCCAGGATGTCACTGAAATTTTTTATTTGCCTCTGCAGGCAACCTGAACTTTTACAATGACAGAGACTGCTGAAATATTTTTAATTCCGACAAATATGGGCCAAACAAGGTTAATACACAGACTGCCAGAAAAGAGACATAATTCATAGGCCTGCATGAAAAAGAATTCATAAATCTTAAAAAACAGTGCTGGTCAGCTTTGAAAAGGATGACAGGATCATATCACTCTCTCCATGCTTCGTAAGGTTTTTATAATCAAATGTTGAATGCCAGCATTTTAAATGCAAGTGTGGTTTTCAGTAAAAAAAAAAAACAGTGGAAAGAAAAATAACCTTCCTGGTCTCTACATAAACTTTAACAATAAATTATATTTGTTTTTTCTAAATGGGGTTTTTTGTTGTCTCTCTATAGAAGAAGCGAAAACAATCAAAAACAGATAGATAGATAAATAGATTTGTTTTACTCTACTCGAATCTTTTAAACAATTTTTTTTTTTCATAAGGTACGGAAGATGTGGCCTTGACTACTTTAATTTATTGATGTGTGATGCAAGTCATCCCATATTTCATACACAGCTAAGAATAAAAAAAAGAACCTGTCAATTATCACATCAAATCTTAAGCTTTTTGCAAGTCAAATATCAAGCTAAATCTCTCATGAATTAAATCAAACCTTAAGCATCCTGATGGCTGAAAATCTATATTTCCATAGATCATGTCCAAAAAGAAAATTCGATATCAAAGCTTTCTTTTGCTGGAATCAAACATGAAGGACAATGAATGACTTAACCACCTCTCAATGAAAGTCCAACATTTGAGATCATCAATCACATTATGAAGGGAGTGTTTATTCTTTATTGCTACGTATACTAGAATATCGCCTTTTACAGAAAAAAAAAAATCACATTGCTTATCAGGGTTTTAGAGGAAGTCTTTATTGCTTTTATATAAATGAAAGCCCTCATTTTGGTCAGGGAAATTACATTGCATTTTGTCTTGATAAAACTTTACTGCCATCTGAAAGGTTAACACATTTTATTATATAAAAAGCTCTGATATGGGATTCTTGTTGTTCATCCTTTAGCGTAATGTGCTACTTGCCTTGGGGTATATATATTTCATGGCAATTCACTAGCTGGTAGGCTTAAAACAGTAAGTGAGATTCAACGTGGAGATGTAATATCAGGTGGTGAATAGTAGTTAAATCCATGTTTCCTGATGTAATATAAGGTTAGTGTTGGTTTAACTCATTATATGCAGGGCCTGTGCTATTTGCTATTAATGACACAGGCACTACATAATAGCGTGGAAACATTGTCTTTAAAACAGAGACATACTCTCCACACTCTCCACACGTGGATACCTCAAGTGTTGATGTCATGCAAGCCAATGCTATAATGTTCAGTGTCAAACAAAAACGGACCAACTCCACTTAATAACTATTTATTCCACAACATGAAGTGAGGAATGGAGGGAGATCGAGAGAGAGGTAAGTACACGTCGTGTTGTGTTTCGTGACTGTAAACAGTCATTTTATCATTGTGAATTTTAACACCAGGTTTGCTTCAGGAGATTTGCATTGCATCTGCCACAAGTGATGTAATATAATGACAGGGTACTTTTACCAGCTAATGGCTAGTATTTAATTCCCACAAAAGTTTAACACCTGATCGCGATTCACTTAGTAGATTACATCGCAAGTACGATTTCACTGAGAAGTGCAGTGCCCTGTTTGTTCTTAAAGTAAAGTTCCAGATGAACTATGGCACACTGTTGTTGGCTAATTAGCCGGACAAGTTTGTAGGTGCAAATCCTCACAGCCCTCTACTTCCAAGGCTACACAACCCATGCAAGGTATAGAATAGAGGAGCACACTACTTGAGTGATGAATTCATTTATTTATGCAAAAAGCAAAACATACAACTCAAGGTCCTCAAGATACCTGAGGAAGGGACCTTGAGTCCCGAAATATTGTATGTTTTGCTTTTTGCATTAAATAAATGAATTCATCACTCAAGTAGTGTGCTCCTCTATTCTATACCTTGCATTGTTCTTAAAGTATGCTTAGCCCATTGCATAAGACGTGATAATTTTTATAGTTTGGTGTGGCAGATCTTAAAAACTGAACGTTCACTTTCTGGTAAACCCAGAAGTGAAATTCTTCCATAGTGCACCTACAGTGTTTTGTCCCACACTGTCAATGCTAAATTTATATATTGTAATCATTATAACTTGTAAACAGTTTTTTTCATACAGTATTTATCACAGAGGCGTTAAAAATAAATTATCTTGTCTTACTAAACTTATTACAGGTTACAAGTTATCAGCTTTGTATTGGTGAAAAAAGTACAGTTACAATCGTATATTGTACTTATATAACAAAATTAAACCAATAAACTACTAAACTGAACTTAATTTTCAACTACACCAATATGACAATGGTTCATTATGTTGTGATCTACAGCACAAACATTATTTAGTTCACAGTTTGTGTTAAATGGGATGCTTCATACCAGATATTCCAAACTTTACTGAATTTATTAGGGCATCCACTACCCTTTGGTATGGCAATATATTAATTTATGGCAATATATTCATAAATGCC
Source organism: Hymenochirus boettgeri (assembly GCA_019447015.1). Lineage (NCBI taxonomy): Eukaryota > Metazoa > Chordata > Amphibia > Anura > Pipidae > Hymenochirus > Hymenochirus boettgeri. Next base: position 333,177 of record JAACNH010000113.1, read on the forward strand.
AGCCATTGGGATATATCAGGTGAATCTGGGCCATCCATTTTGTAGTGATGACTTTCCTGGCATAAAAGAGGATTTCCCTGAGGAACGTGGATTTGTATATATCCAAGAAATCTGTTTCTAGAATGCCAGAAATATCTGATTCTTGGGCAATCCCATATTAGGTACCAGAAGTTTGCATCTGCTGTTCCACATTTAGGGCACTCATCTGATCTATTATCATATCTATGTATTCGGAGAGGGTGCATATAGGTCTGATGTAGAATGTATAACTGTATTAGCCTATTATTGGCTGCAGACGAGACCTGTCTATAGGCTTCCACCATATCATTCCAATCATCTTGTTGTAAACTAGGTATATATCTGATCCATTTGGATAATGAGGCTTCTATATAGGGTTAAGATTTAGCATTAGTGAGGCATGAATACAGTCTGGAGGTCAATCCTTGAGGTACCTGATTGCGCAGCATTCCTATAACTGGGTGTTTGGAAAGTATTATATTCAAAGTTCCAAATTGGCCTCTACAACAGTGGCAAATTTGGAAATATCTAAATAAATCGTGTGGAGGTAAGTTATATTTTGCTGTTCAAAGGTGCAGAACTGGTCATTGTGAAATAATTGCTCCAGCATAGTTATCCCCAATACCTAGTATTAATAGGATTTCTTTCCATACTCTACAAAATTATACCCAATCTTATCATGTATTTACGAGGTGATTGTAAAACAAATCCATAAAGTTACCATTAATATAGCATATTAACATTTTGTTCAGAGACATTTAGCGCAGTTGGTTTACAGACCCAGTTTAGCGTATCTGGAGTATCTGGAAGTAATATAAACACATATCTGGAAGCGCAATCCATACACTACTTAAATATTAAATACATTAGAAGTTTGTCTGTAGATAGATATCTAATTAGTCTAAGAAGCCCATTCTTTTAAGCGAGCCATACACGGGCAGATTGTTTAATGACCGGATATATGGTCTGTGGAAACTATCGTAAATTCGATTGGAAGAACCTTTTCCTACATTGCGCCATTGATCTTCTGAAGATTTTAGCTTAAAAGCTACGTAAAATTCTGGTAGATGGGGTAGATGAAATTGATTGCTTTGTGGTGTTTTACTGTTGTGCTGAATGATCTAATATTACCTTCTCTGGTATTTACGTACTAAAAATAATTTTTAATGCAATCAAAAAAAATATGCAATCAAATAAAAATGTGATGCCTTTTACAACTGTTTGCCCATTTCTTTATCATTCTGTTCCTGGGTGTCAAGTATGTTGGGATTTTGTGATGTCATTGTGATTACATTTTACATCCACAAATCACAAGAAGCATTGCATAATGTAGAAAAATACACATAAATATATGTGATGAAATATTGGATGGTGGAAAATTTTATTCCACACAGATTCTGCAACAACCTCTATCCCAGGGGTGGGCAATTACATTTTTCACGGGGCCACACGAGGAACTTAAACTGTTGTGAAGGGCCAGGCCATTATAGAGATTGTAAAACTGGATTTTATTAACAGATTAAAATAATATCCTTGGTTTATTGTTTTTTTTATTTGCTCCAATTTATAATAGAAAGAATAAAAACTGTAATATTTTATACCCATTCCATAAAACTCAATTATTTTTGGTGGAGGTCTAGGTCTAGTATTTAGTGGCCAGTCAGGGACATCCATAGGGCCGCATGTGGCTCCTGGGCCAGGTCTGCTATATCCTGTTACATTATGAATTAGATTTTTTGCTCATAGTCCAATATCACTAGAAGTTGGAATCAATCATTTCCTATCAATTCAACAGTTTATTAGGAATTATATCTCATGTTTTGCATGAAAGGCAGGAGATTATACCTCTGTGCTTCGAGGCATTTAGTAGAAGTGTAATCAGCCATTTGACATTGCTAAACTGTTCTTTGCTATTCTTAAGTTTTGTAGTGAAGCGGAGACCATTGAAAACGCACTGTACTGTGGATACAAAGCACAGTCAATAACTGTTCTGATTTCTGTCTGATTGATAATGGGTGACATTACTTTTTTAATCATTGCATTAGTTTAAACTGTTCACTGTGCAATTTTCAACAGGATTTTTGTTGGCTCATGGATTCCACAAGTTGTCTCTCTGTTTATCTATTTAGTGTTATTAGCAGACATTACGTCAATGTATGGAAACATTATTTGTGAACCTCACATAAGTGGAATAATTTTGTAATGACTTAAACTGTGGTCCAAAAATGACTTTAGATAAATTGATAGGAATCTAGCTCTTCTGAGAATTTACTTTTATTGTTTATTTTGTATAGTTTTGGAGATATTTACATTTTTGTGTGTGATATGGCAGCAACATCACCAGGTCCCCTGCGCTTCCTGCTCTGAAATCATGTGACAGTCACTATGTCTCCTCCTGCCCTTGAAGCCCCCCTGGTCCCTCCCACTCATGGACCCACTGGTCCCTCCTTTGAAGGCCCCCCTTGGCCTCTCCCCACTCAAACACCCCCCCTATAGAAAACTGTGTGAAAACAGCCTTTTCAGGCAGAGTGAGAACTCTCACATAGTGGGAGGGTAGGGCTGTAGATTCTCTTACCTTCTCTGTGGGAATCTTCACACAGCAGGGAGGGGGGGAAGGACTTCCTTTCTACCTCACACACTGAAATCTGAGGCTGTGCTCGCCAGCGGGGAGGTGGAGGAACAGCCTTAGGAATGTCACATGTCATCCTCCCACCCATTAACTTTCTGGTCTGTAATGTCTTTAAATCTTGAACTGTGGAGCACGTAGAGAGGTAGTTGATGGCTCGTTTTAAAGGTAGGAAACTGGCCTTTCAGATGAAATCAACTTGTATGGAGACCACAGTTCCCCTTTAATGAATCCACGAAAAAGTTACTTACAGGGCAGGTCCACCTGATTTTTAAAAAAAACAACAAAAAACGGGAGAGTTATTTTACAAAGTAATATGGCGGTTGGGGGTGGATGAGGGAGCTGTACACTACAGAAAAGGGGATTGGAGCTAGGGAGAGGAAAACAGGAGGGAGAGGGAGGGGGGGAGGGCAGGAGGGCTGCAGTGCGCATGTACAAATTCTCCCGGAGGAGAGACAGGAGGCAGAGATAGAATGGGACACAGGCAGGCTCCTGGTCTTTACTTTTTAGGACTTTGGAGGGACATTGCAGGGCAGCCATGATGTCGCTGAGGAGTTCTGTGCCCATAAAGCTCACAAACCTTTGAAGTGACTTCCAATTTCTGTATAATTTAGAGTAGGGGGTACATTATACTTTATAATCCACAAGTGACTGGAGCATAATGTAGTAATAGATATTTCTGTCATATATATATTGAGATTTGCATGCTATGGACAGGAGCATCTAGAAGCAGAAGGGACTACACTTCATACAGAATATGAAATATTACAGTTACATGACAAGATAAAACGGCTATTACTACAACTTATCTGTCGAGCTTTCACTGCAGTAACCCATGAGACTGTGGTTTATGTAATCTAAATATTACACAGCCAATTTCCATTGTGTTAGCAGCCAGCTCATAAGAAAACCAAACCTATGACTTACTAATAATTTAAAGCTTGTCTGTAAAGGTCCATTTCAATGTCACGTTTAAACAAACTATTATTTCAGTGTGATATGTTTTTAAAAGCAAATCATTGTTTGTGTAATTGATTATGTAAACACTTTGGCTCGTCTTCCTATATTTAATCACTCTTTCTGTTGACAGTTTACCTGCACTATAAGGCCAATTAAATCAATAATTATTCAAACACTTTCAGACACTTGCCACAAAAGATAAAGCTACAATGGTCATTAAAACTGACTTGTAAGTGGTCTAAATATGTAAACCAAAAATATTCTAGTAATGATAACGTACACTGCATAGACCTCTTAAACACCTGGCCTTGACAAACACTAAATCTGCCACTTTAACAGGATTATGCCATCATCCTTGGTGCATATTTGAGAGGATATCTCTGTATAGATAGAATTTCTTAACACTGATTTGCAGCATTTGACTGATTTAAAAAATATGCCACACATATAAGGTCCTTGAATGCTTAGCCCTTTTTCACATTAACATGGAAACATCTTTTAAGAACAATGACAACTTCTCCTGAACCTCAGTTAGTGTCTAGTTAAAGAATGATAGATAGGGGGTGAAAAGAAATGAGAAAGAGAAAAATAATAATGTTAATCTCATCAGGGAGCATACAGATTCATTAGGTGATATTTAGACAGAGCTACTGTTTATACAGTTTCATAACTTCACAAAGATAAAAAAATACTTCACATGAATATAGCATAATAAAATAGATAAGTGAAATGAATTCACTTAAAGGGTAACTGTGGTCTCCATACAAGCCCTCTATTTAAAAGAGCTCTCTCTTTTAAACAAGCCTTGGATGATGTCTCTAGCTTCTCGGATCTTGAATTATAGACTTGTAAAGTTGCACTCAGACATACAAGGAAGCGTGTGACAGTCACATGATATGCTGCGTAAGAAACCCCACCTCCCAAAAAAAAACCATTTTCTAAAGCAATTTAACAAAAGTTGCAGCGGTATACAAGTGGGCATGCTCGTGTCTAAAGCATGGGGGTGGAGCAATGGTGCTGGTGATGTCACAGCTCACAGTGCTAGCTGGAAACACCACCTTGAGTAAGTTTAAAGGTAGTAGTGTGCTCTTTTTAATAAAGGGCACTTGTATGAAGACCTCAGTTCCCCTTTAAGGCTATTAGCACATACAGTTATAGATGACACAAGAATTATCACCACATTGCTTTATGGTTAAGCTATGTTTATAGGGAGTCTGAAGATTTATTTGATGTCTCTTTGAATTTGGCAATGTGAAGGGGGTGCTCTGGAAATGTGCTTAAATATACTGTAGACATGCTGTAAACATTTGGTGGTATGTCTGTGTTGTGCTTTATTAAATAGTTAATTGTGTTTACTGCTCTTACTGGGTCAAGAGAATACAGCAGCTTGGCAAATTTAGATGAGTTAACAGTTAACCGACTAACTATCTTGTTGACTGGTGAGAATTGTACAGTGTTATGCTGGTCATACACTACAAATGGTCAATCATTGAATCTTTTTGGTGTCTAAAGAGAGACTTATTTAGCTCCTGGCTGTTTTATTCCTTTTCTTGGTCCATTCAATTTTTCATGACATATTGACCACAAAATGATCAGGCCTCGTGGCTGTCCCAATGTCACGTACCGCTTAGCTCTCTTTTTTTTAATATATATCCTGGTGCTCTGATAACAAATAAATAAAGATGTTTTGTAATATTACATTTAATTACTTCAAATTAATGAAAATGTTCTTTCTCAGAAATAATGTAATTTATGTGCTAGAAGTGCCTTATTAACTATTTATGTAACAAAAACATAGGATGAGATTGAATTGCCTTCCAGTTTAGAATTACCGTATATTACAGGCTTTGGTTTCTGTACTGCAAGTTACTGTGCATTTAATACATTTCTAATCTGCCATGATGTTTTTAGTTTACTCAGATGTTTGGATAGATGCATATAAGTTCTCTAACTGGCATCTATAAAACACACACAAAGAGGTAGAATTGGCCTACATACAGCTCAGTGTAGTCTGTAGCTGAGCTGATAAACATTCTGTCATATATGTATATTATACAGACAAATTATGAATACTGTTAGAACTAGAACTTTTAAACAGTAGTTATTTATTGTAGGCAAGTTTATTTAATTTAAAGCTACATACTCCTAGCTCCCATTCTGCAATAGTAAGTTAGTGGTAAGTTGTCAAAATGCTGCTCATCTGTTGCAGACCCCTTCACCTCTGTATGTGAGCCGTCCCCCTGTGAGAATGCCTCATCTAGGTCTGTGGGGGCAGGATTCTGCCACCTTCGTCACCTCATGGCAGAGACCCCCTCTATTTATATATGACTTTTTGTAAATGTACATACTTTATAAAATATCAATAATTTAGTGAGCTACACAATAAGAAAACAAGTATACCTAGCAGAATGTGTAGTAAAAATGATAAACTTTTGCTTTTACAAGCTCAGAAACTCAGCCTCATAAGCTGAAATGTTTATATGTGATAAATGCCTTGGTTAAGTTAAAATTTGCTCTCTGTGCCATTTAGGAGGAAAATGTGTCCTGTTTAGTCCATTATTATTTTTTTTTCATTCTCTTTCCTCTTTTCCCATTTATAATAGCAGCAATAAATGGTATAGCATGCACAAGCAGCAATTGCTCTGATAATGGGCTGGATCGGTAGGCTTCATTACTCCTCATTATATGGGCAATAACAGCTCTTTACTCCTAGAGTTCCTGCTTAATTATGTGTAATTATTACCTTAGTCACTGCAGGGCTAAAGCACAAATGTAACACACTTACCTCTGTTTAAGTATTATTTCTTTTCCTACACAATATTATTCCAACGGCACTGACATACACTGCTGTTTGCGTATTGATTGCACATCTCAGAAAATAAAACAGTTTTTTGCTAATGGAAATAAATGATCAGTCCTACCACCCATCTCTGCTTCTATACATTTTCATTTTATTGTTATGATTATTATTATTTTGCTGGAGGTTGATATTTTAAATGTTTTCACTCCGCACAAGTAAAACAATATAATGAAATCAGTGTCGCCCCAGTGAAATCTATCATTTGCGCTTACACATTTCGTTACATTTTGCATTTGGCTTGTGGCATTTGGTGTGCAGATAGAATTTCTGTCAAGTGTGTTACACCGCTATAAATTTTAAGACACGTTATTGATATTCAAATGAATTCTGATTTTCTTCTTGTTTTCCACTCAGTCCTTTTCCTCACAACGCTGTGGAATTGGAGGAATTCTTGTTTTGTCTTTAACACGTTCAAAAGTGGTTTTCTGAAACTACATTAATGTGACCTCTACTAAAGCAATACCATCCTTCAGATAAAAGAGATTAATTCTTGTTAATAATAAGGTTATTACCAGGTGGGGGTGATCTTTGTCTAGATTCATATTAATTGAAAAAGTTGCAGTGAAAAGGTAGCTGGACCTTGACAAACCTTAAAAAGAATTTACTGATACAAAGGACTGTGAGGTAGTGGTATTCCTTTGATCACACATCAACACCAGCTTCTTAACAGGTTGCTGGGGGGGGGAGGCGAGTCTTTATTCAAGGCTTTTCTATGTATACAGGGAAATTATCTTAGTAAATAATAAATAAGGCAGTTAATCAAGGGCAAGTAGAGGTTTCTTTCTAATGGCTGGTGTGAAGTACACCCTTTTATATTTGGATTCAGAACAGGAGTTGTTTTCATTTTGTAATTTTTGGGGGGCTTGTATTTGTTAAAATCAGTGTAAATAAAAATTCATTATTTTTTTAAAAATTGTTTCTCATTGTAATATGACTGGTTTTGATAGCAATTTACTTTAAAGGGCATGTCCACCCTTAATAAAAACTTTTGGGACAAAGCAGGGGATACCCTCCCACCCCCAACCGCTATATTCATTAATCTAAAATCATTGTCAATCTCTACTTACAACTCCTCGATCCTCTGCTGTTCTGGTCCAGCTCCCCTGCCCGCCGGAACTGCAGGCAGGGGGCCGGACCGGCAGCCGCGGCTGTGATTGGCTGAGAGGCAGCCAATCACAGCCGCGGCTGACTTCACTGCAGACAGCGCAGGATCGAGAGAGTTGTAGGTAAAGATTACATGATGTTAGATATTGCTATAGAGCAGTTTGGGGGTGGGAGGGTATCCCCTGCTTTGTCCCAAAAGCTTTTAAAGCTACTTTACACCCTGGCATTGAGTGATCGGGAGGGAAGGAGGGAGAGGGGGGAAAAGGCTCAACTGAGCATGCCTCATACCTTGATGAGGCTAGCCAAGATACAGGCACAGGAAAAGGCACTGACAGCTCCTACCCAGCAGTTTCCTGCACTTTAAAGAGGCAGAACAGGAGAACCACAAAGAGCATGGGCCAGTAGTTGGTAAAATTTTAGTTTGGGGGGTGGACATGCCCTTTAAAAGCATCGTGGTCGGGTAAGAAGCCACAAAATTTAGCCTTTATGTAAGGCCATGCCACACTATTTCTAAAAATTTTTGGCGCAGGCAGAGCAACATCAATGTTAAAACCCACGCTAAACCGATCGTGGGTTTAATACTGATTTGGCCGGTTTGCAGCCATTAATCCCATCACCCCTCAAGTACTTTAAACAAGTGAGTAGATGCAAAGCTTAAAGTAAAGGAGATGTACAGGCTTATACAGATATTCCCAATTTGTAGAACAAAATCTAGTAATCCAAATTCTGTATCACATGCCTATTGTTAACTACATGTAACTACAGCAGTGCTGTAAAAGGAAAACCTTTTAATTTGGTTTGTATTCCTGTTGTTCTCATGTTTGGCATGGTTCTGTAATCCAAGTAGAAGATTGAGCAGCTTATTAAAGAGTCATTTGTGATAATCATTGGCACCCCTACCTTGAAGTAAACTGAAAAGTTTAAAAAAAAATTGCAATTCACCAGTCAGTGTAAAGTCATCCCTCCAGTTCACCAGTCAGTGTAAAGTTAGCCATCCAGTTCACCAGTAAGTATTAGTCAGCCCACAACACCCACCTCCACAAGCCACTCCTACTGTCACAGATAAAGCCATGCCCACTACACCATGCTGGCGATATAGCATTTTAGGGGTTGTATATCATCAAATAAATGTTTTTAATGTACACATTTTTTTTTTACACCAGAGATGTCATAATGCTGCCAGCGAATGTTGGGAGTTGCAGTTTGTAAACCCTTCGGAAGGCTGCAGGTTTGATATCCTTGCTTCAAACAATGAATATCATAACTAGAAACTTTTTGACAAAAACACAAATATAATGCCTTTTTACGGTGCCTTTTTTTTATCAAGCAGGTATACAAAAAGAGAAATGTAAATGTTGTAGCATCAGATTAGCATGTTTTACCATTTGACATCTTGCAGTCCCTAATACAGACCGTCCATTTACAGTTAAATGGTTAAGAATAATCTCAGCAGGTGGTAGAATGCAATTTTAAAAGTGATGTTGCTCATGTCAAAGGAAAGTAATGGCTTGTTTGTCATTTAGCCGTGTAAAGCCTTGTTCTGTTTATTGTTTATGTGCTTTTCAGACTAATGCCATGTAAATGACAAACGTAAACAACAGTTTCTTTTATTTATCATTTGAAAAATTGAGGGGCAGTCAAAGAGAATCAACGTCTTCCATTGGGAATGAAGTGTGGAAGGAACACAATTATTTGTTCTTGAGCGACATTGGCAGCTCATACCAATGTGCAAATGGAAATGGACTATGTAAAGGCAGGCAATTAGGTGCTTTAATATTTCATATGTCCATGCCGCACAATTTACTTTTCTTTGCATTAAAGCAGAATATATTTGAACAAGATTACTCAGTATAGGAAAGACTTGCTTGGAATGACACCGCATACAGCATTAGGCTTATGGATGATTCATACACTATCTGCACACACATAAAATTGATCTGTTGTTTAATGTATCATTAGTTGTACTGTAAGAAGCCTTGGCAATGTGTTAAAAAGCAGATCATTAATGTGAGAGTAAAGGAAGAGTTTAAAGAAAATATATATAAAACATTTATAAAATAGGCCATTTGTAGAACATATGACTGCAGTGCAGTTAAATGTAAAACAGAATGGCAAAACTGAACACACAATAAATCAGCTGATTCCAAATGGTGAAATGGCTCATTAATTAAATGAATGAATGAAATAAGTCATGGAATAGCACTTACATTGTCATTGTTGTGTGAGAAAGTAGTAACAATAGTATTCACTTACTTTCCATAGCTTTTTAAAACCAGGACATTTTATTAAAAGAAACATAATAAAATTGTTTGCAAGGTTGTAATCATTGTTGTAGAATAAATTCTTGATTATACATTTTTATCCATTTATTTCCCTTAAGCTGGATTTTTCATCCCGAATGTTCGGCCTCTAGTGAGCGATCAGCCTGAACGAATCACTGTCGTCGTACAGTGCCTAGGAATACTTGCATGGGTTTATACATTTTTATTCACAGCCAATCTAAACCTTTAAGATGTAGGGAACAGGGCTCATAATGGTAGATGGGATCTTAAGCTACACTCTGAAATACGAACCTTCCGTAGGAACTGATCTGACTGTTTGGAACTACCAATCCTATTTTCGAGAGTTACTGAATGTACGGGGTTATTTTTGGTAACCCTCGAATAACCCTCAAAAATAGAACCCTCTAAAGAATGTTCCGTTTTCAGATAATCGGATTATTTCCAAGATTCACAAATCCGAATACAGAAAGAATTTTAAGAGTTTTGAACATCTCTACTCATAACTAGGGATGGCCGGTTCGTGGATTTATCCCGTTCGCGAACGGCGGATTTTTCCGGATTTTCCGCCTTCCGAACTTCCGTTTCGCGGATTTTTCGTATTTTCGAAAATTTTCGAAATTACGAGTTTTCACGTATTTTCGAAAATTTTCGAAAATACGAGAACTTGTAATTTAGAAAATTTTCGAAAATACAAGGATTTCTCTTATTTTCATTAATACGTATTTTCGAAAATTTTCGCAATTACGAGGATTACTCGTATTTTTGAAAATACATATTTTCGAAAATACTCGTTTTTCTCGAAAATTTTCGAAAATACGAAAAATCTCGTAATTTTTAGGGTATTTTTCATTTTAATGGGACCGCTCGCGGATTTTCGAATTTTTTCGAAAATTCGCGGATCCTCGAGCGGACCGGATTTTGCGAAGTTCGGACATCTCTACTCATAACGAATATCACTTAAATCACATGCCCTTTATAAGCCAATCTAAAAAAATTCTATTTGGCCAGCGATCCACCTGTTTTTTCCCCTCTATCGGTCCTGTAAGTTTTTAGCAGACAAAGTATAATACTGGCATAGTACGATCAGTATTGCTGTATGTAATGGGCCCCTTTATGTGTATGTCTTGTATCCCTAGCAGAATTTCAATCTACATCTGTTTTATCCAAAGCTGGACCCACATATGGCCAAAAGTTAATTACGGTAACTGTGATTTGATCATTTAGGCACTGAGACAGTTTCACAGATCTTTTGGCTATATTTTGGCATTGATCGGTCAATATTTACCATTCAGCATTTCTGGAAGTGCTCTGAATTTTGCTTGACCAACTCACTTAGGACGATGAACTTTGCGCAGAATGATAATCATTGGTTTGGAATTAATCCAGCTGCTTGCAAGATTTATTCTTCTTTAGGAGCTTACATCACAATAAAGTAACATAAATAGCACATATTTTTAAATAAAAGTAGTTATGAAATCCTGTTTTATGTTTTATGCAGTGATATGGGCTGAGTAAAACGAGGTTATTACCTTGAAATGTAATTTATATTTTTCTTCATTAAGAAGAGAAATGATTCAATTAAAATGCATTTAATTAAATGACTATGATTGGTAAAGAACCATACTTTTAAATGTATTTATTCAATATCAAAGGCAATACCTTTATTATATTTTCGCTTTGTGTGTCATAATTTACATAATAAACTATATGCATTTACTGAAAAGGCCATATTGTTATTATAAGCAGGGACTACAAAATGCCTCCTTAAAAACCAGGAAAGCAAATGTATTGGTTTACAAGTGTAAATCTCTTATCAATCTCTATGCCCAAAACATTCACTATTTTTTCTGCAGGTTCCTGTATAAAATTTGAAAATATGTTTTAAAAATTTTGAACTTATTCCTAATCTCAATTGATTCTGTACAGGGGCCACTTCTTTTTATTCTGTTTATAAGTGATTAAGGGCTGGTGATTAAAGGATAAGTACACTGTAAAATCAGGTTAAGTTTAATTCTCCCCCCCCCCCTATTTTTTTTTAGGTCCCTCCTGAGCCTACCTTTCCTGATGTAAAGTTGCTGACATTTTGGATCTGCTTTGTAGACTGCTTAGCTCCGCCCCTCCGATACTTCCTGTATCTCCTTCTCATTCAGGTTTCAAAAAGTATGGCACGGTGACGTAACTCGCGCATGCCTGAATTAGAAGGAGATCCAGGAAGTCTCACAGGGGCAGCGCTAAGCATTCTACAAAGCAGAACCCAAGATGTCAGAAACTTTACATCAGCAAAGGTAGGCTGAGGAGGGAGCCTACTGTAGATTTTTAATTAAACTTAACTTGCTTTTACAGTGCACTTATCCTTTAAGGTCAGCCAGGATAATTTGTCCTGGCCGACCATTAACCACTATCAACTGGCCGGGAAAAATTAGAGTTGGTCGGGAAAAAGAAGGCGCAGCCTTTAGTTCATTGCGACCAATTGTGTGGTCCATAGGAGATTGCACGATTGTCCATTATTGTCCTTTTGTCTGAAACAATCTTGTTCATCTATCTGTGCTTCATTTTCTATTTTAGCTAGCTAAATTGCTTTCTTGCACTCTTTATTATGCCTTTTATAACTCATGTAGGGCTATTCTGTTCCCTCCGATTTAAATATTTTAAATGCGCTTTTATTTCTTTCCATTTCCCTTTTAAACTGACCATTAAGCTACACAGTGTGGACCTAACTTTTTTTTACATTTGTTCCCTAAAGGTATTAATCTAGAAGCGTAATAGTTTAATACCCCTTTTGTCCACTTTATTTGAGTATCTTTACCTAAGAACATATCACAGAGTCTGTAAGCTAAAGAAATTCTTAAGAGCATACAGTAAAATAAAATAGCATAAAATGTGCTTTCCTAAAGTGAAATGTCTTTGTTAACCCAGTTCACTTTTGCTTTTTACTACATATTATACTTACATTGTACGCTCTTCAGGGCAGGGATCTCATTTCTAATTTGTCAAGGCAAGCTGCATTTATATCAGTTTATCCACAATATATATATATATATATATATATATATATATATATATATATATATATAAGTTGTGTGTGTGTTCTTAACCTATGTATGAAATTGTATTTATTTTTATTTATCTGAATAATTGCTTGCACTTATCCCCTTGTTTGCATTCCTTGCATTTTATAATGTACAGCGATGTGTACCCAAGTGGCACTTTATAACTAAATTTATACATGCATATATCCATATATTAAATGACAATATATCATGATCACTTTTCCTTAAACTTCTCATTACTTTCATCTCCATAATGAATAATCCCCCATGAACAGAACATGCCCTAACCCAGTGACCTTTTCCAGTTGCATATGGAGACATTTGTTGGCTTGTAACAGACACCTAGAATGTGCCCATACAAAGCTCCACCCATATTGTTTAGCGAATTTTTTAGTTAAATTCATAGCTATTTCCTCTTTTAAGTTTCTTCAACTGTTTTTTTAACATACATACATACATACATACACACACCCATCCTTTCTTATTTAATCTATAATATCTAAACTAGGAGTATCCTTTTAAATTTACTGCCAATTTATGTGAATCTTTTAGCCATGTTTCTGTTTTTCCAGCCAGACTTCTTTCATTTGTAAACATACATTTTAGGTTATCATTTAATTTATTTCCATACTTTGATGTACATGCTTCCCTCACCTATATGCTACCCCATCTCCTATCTCTATTGTTATTAACACCCTGATTCCTTACTCCTCTACCTACCTCAGTGATGTCCACAATACCCTACTCCCTATACCTATTTTAAAATCTTCAATTATAAAAAATAAAAATCCATAAAATCAGCTGACCTTTTTGTATTGTCCCTGGTAGGCTAACAGCAAATCATACTGGCTGGAAAATAAACAGCAGGGTAATAAGCAGCTTTCAAAGTCTTATTACTGATCTCTATTTTGGTGTGGAGAAATTTGTATAGAAAATTTGTGCATTTAGACCGTAAATGCTATATTCAGGGCATGGCCAATAGATGCACATGCTCACAAGGTCTTTTAAGACTACATGGGCTTTGAGTTTTAGTTGCAACAACACGGAAGTCAAAATTAACTTGTAAATAAATGCAACTTGGTAGAGAATTGTCTTACAAAAATAGGTTTAGGCCTCCTTTAAGCCTGGTAATGTTTGTGATGTGCATTAACCTGCTGCTATAATACCAGTCAAAGTACCCCCTCCCCAGGGTCCTCACCAATGGGTATTAACTTAATGCTACAAACAAGTCCTGCAAAGTCGGCTTTGTGAAGCTACTTGCAGGGCTCCCCAGCCATAGTCCACGGTTATGGGAGGCTGGTCAATGGGATGGTGCGCTCCTTGCAGAGTGCTTCTACCATTGGTTGAATACCGTGAAGTGAAGGGGATGTGTCCACAGTTGACACAGTTGTTGTCCACAGCATTAAGGGAAGACCCAGGAGTGAGGACCTAGAGCTTTACGTCCTCACCCGGGTTACTATCAACAGGAGAGGAAGTGGGGTAGGGGGCATAATTGCCATTTAATATCACAATTATTTGAATCAGCATTTAACTCTTAGTGTTAGATCAAAAATACCTATTTTTGGGGAATGGGTGAATGCATCTTCATCAATGAAAACTGTATACACATAGAAACAGCACAAACATATATATACAGCACAGATAAAGTATGTGTGTGGGAATGATGTAAAAAATAAGCAAAAAAAATGTTCAAGGTAGTATCACAGCTAAACACTAAAGCATCAAAACGCATTTGTATGAAATATTGTTTATATAATGATCTTGTTTCCTTGACTTAAAGCAGCTCTATTTAACATCTCTTTCAGCTACCCCTGTTATGGCAAACCTTTAAGCATTTCATAGCTCCCTGTCCAATACGGTACAGACCTGCTGTCACCACAGTCTATTTCTCTGGAATTACGTTGATTTAATCTTGCTTTTCTGTCTTTTGCAATGGCAGTAAATTAGGTAAACCAAAGATAACGTGTACAATACCTCTTCTAGATAAACAAGGCATGTTAAGCCTTCAAGGTAGTGTTTAGAATGGTAATAAATTAATCGGAAATTCTGGATGCTTTTCAGAGGCAGTGGGTATGTGTTCTCTGATTTTCTGTCTGCTGTACAAAGGGAGCATTTTATTGAGTTCGTAGTACATTTTGTGCTGTTCTGCAATGAAATTTAACTGATGGCCCTACTGCTGCCTTCTGTCATCTAACTGTGGCTTCAGCTAAAGAGTTACTTACAGGCTACAACCCTTAATATTCTATGTTCAAACTACTGCTGCAGAAGTACAGCTCCCTGCATTACTCTCAAAGGCAATGTTAAAAGCAGATGGCGGCAATTCAAAAACAGTTTGAAAGGGTTATATTGCCCAGGTTTACGCTGCATATTTAACCTCCAACAACACTGCCATACAAGGGTTATTGACATATGCTAAATAAATAATAAATAATATATATATATAAATACAGTTTGATTCCTCATTTCAATAAATTTTAAAATCTCTCCAGAATTATGATAAAGCATGCATGTCCTATAGAAATAGGAGGTTTGCTTTAATCAATACAAGATAATGGTTTCCTGACTTGCAAGCAGAATGTTGCATATTAAATTAAGCACTTCCAAGCCTTAAATCAATATATAGAAATAACATTCACCTTGTGCAGATACCACAGGGCTTACTTAAATCTCTCTGAGCTGTCACATCACAAAATTCCTGAAATGCAACACAAACAGACTAATCATTGTAACCCCTAAGAATTGAATGAAGTTAAACCTTGTTAATTGCTTTGTGATTCACTAAATACCTGAGGTAAAATAAGTAAAATGAAGTTATTAGACACTATGCTGATGAACATTTTTTTTTCTTAATTACTTTTGATTTGTATCAGCCACGTTTTATTTATCAGCTTGTTGAGAGATATTTGGAATATCTATTCAGGAGTAGAGATGTAATGTGGGTTCGATTAGAACCCAGTTTCGAATCGAATCTGAGGGTTTTGAAGTCCCGATGAAACTTTCGAAACTCCCGAATTTCACGGAACCCGAATTTTTTCGATTTTTATTGAAACTCGAAAGTAGAAAATTATCAAAAATCGAAAGTAGATGATTGTCGAAAGTCAAAAGTAGATAATTATTGAAAATCGAAAGTAGACGATTTTCAAAAACCAAACTTTCGAACTTTCTGAAAATTTCAAAAATTCAAAAACCAAACTCAACATTTTTGAACATCTCTATTCAGGAGTCTGCTCATTGGTCTGTGAGTAGCTGGCTTGGTAGTTGGCAGTGTTAGATGCTAGAGTAGTTGCTAGATAAACTTTGCCAGGCATGGCCATACTTTGTACGCAAGTAGTTAAAGCAAGTGAGTAAAAAACTCCCATCTGACATAAGCATGGCATTAATGGAGATGTCCCACTGGACAGGCCTATGACATAGGGCTGTAGGGCACTGTAAATAACAATATCGGTTTAATGCTTGTAGTCACTTTTAGGACCCGTAGTAAATCCCTTTCACACAACAAATGACACCTCAGTACTTTTATTTTTCTTGCTGAATGTGGTTTTGTAAACTGTTTTTGTTTTGCCATGGCTGTGCAGTGTATTTTAAATGTTTTCTCTTTCTGCTTACTGAGAATAACGGATTATCTACTTTGAGCCTACGTCAGATATTTTCCCAGCTATTAGATATATAAAAATGCTTAAAAAGATTGTACAAATTAAATAATTTTTTTTTTAGCTCTGTGACAATAAAATGCAAAGTAACCGGACTAAATCTTTTGCTAGAAGACATGCCAGCTATGACATCATGCAGTGGGTCCCAAGGGACCACACAGGATCCCTGCTGACCTTTCTGATGTGATGCAGTACAATGTATACTTGGCCTGTCCTTATGCTCTTTTGATATTAAAATATGCTCTTTACCTGAATATTCAACAGTTTTTTTAAATCTATCTTTAAAATGTATTTTCTGTATAAAGACTATTAAGGGACATATTTAGAAATTCAGGGGCGTAGCTACCAGGGGTGCAGGGGATGCGACTGCTCCAGGGCCCTTGGCCAAGAAGGGGCCCCATTTTGTACTAAGGTTCCAAAACTACCAGTCTGTGTGCCAACTGTTTTACTAGTGGTCTGTGTACAAAGCATTTTTACCATTGTCTGTGTGCCAAGCATTTAACCAGTGCCTGGCTGTGTGCAGTGCCATTTACTTTCCCAAACAGTTTATCAGTGTCTGCATTCCAAGCATTTAACCAGTCTTTGTGCCAACTATTTTACCAGTGGTTATATACAAATGAGAACCTTCACAAGCTTATATACAAAGCATTTTACCAATGATTATTTGGTTTGTGGTGCCAATTTGTGTTTGCGGCGGTGTTGGGGGGCCCATGCCCAAATTTGACAGTTTTCTCAAGTCTTATAACTTGGCAATGGAAATTGCTGTTGTTAGTAACATCAAAATTGCTAGTTTGGCTACATAATATGGGCAGCACGGTGGCTCAGTGGTTAGTACTGATGTCTTGCAGCGCTGAGGTCCTGGGTTCGATTCAACCCTTGGACACATCTGCAAGGAGTTTGTATGTTCTCCCCGTGCTTGCGTGTGTTTCCTCTGGGCACTCTGGTTTCCCCCACAATCATAAAGACATACTGATAGTTTGTATGTGTACATAAAGTGATTAGATTGTAAGCTCTTCGGGGCAGGGCCTGATTTGAATTAAGTAAATAATTGTAAAGTGCTGCGGAATATGTAGCACTATATAAGAAATAAATACATACATACATACATCATGTATAGTATAGTATAAAATAGTGACATAGTATTGTAAGTTGAACAAAGACATAAGTCCACTTGCTGACCCATGACTCATAACTAACTGATTCAGAGAAAGGCATAATAACCTGTGAGGGGATGGGGGTGCCTTTCTGGCTCCAAATGACAATTGGAAAGTTCCCTGAATCAACAATACTATACCCTTACACATTATGAACAGTATGACTGGTGCTAATCCTTTTCAGCACATAAATATTTGGTACCAGGTGGCTGTTTACTAAAATTTGCTTTAACCAGAGGACACTGTTTAATGAGGTCCAGAGCCATTTTATTGTTAATCTAAAAATTCAGCCACATTACAGTTCTTTGAATATGGGAGTTGTTCCTCCTTTGCTGCTAGTAACATCCTTCAGACAGCTAGATGTGTATTTGGCACTGACTTCATATATTCGAAAAATGCTAACTTAACCAATCACAAAGTACAAAGGGAGAAGGGAGAGGAGGAGCACACACGTTCACGTGACTGTATATACAATATAACCATTTAACAGTCCATAGATTTAACAGTCCAATTAAGTTGAAAATCAAATTTGTCCTGATCTGTTTGGTCTGACAGTATTACACTTGACCATGTGTATTTGAAGATATTTTAGGCATATAAGAAATAGGCAAAAGTAATTCCTGTAATGAACGTCTACACTTCTAAAACAGAAATCTGGTCGCTTGTCCTTTAAATATACTTTAAATGTGTTATTTATAACCCCACTTTATGCATTTCTAACCAGATATTTTGTGTTAAGAATTAGCATTGTTCTCTCCCGTTTTTGCCCCTTTCTCTCTTTCACCCTCTACTCAAAGAGCTTTTAGGAACTTGAGCATGTGCAGAGATGACAAAAGGGGAAAGATCAATCAATCATTGGCTGTGGTTTAAGCAGTCACAGCCTTGATTAACTGCATGGAGGGAGGAGCCAGCTTCCTCTGTCAAAATGGAAGCAATTATCCTTAAATATCTGGTTAGTAATAAATAATAATAATGCGCTGAATTGATTGCTTTGTATTTCTGGAAGTAACTGAAAAGTGACCAGTTTTTGTTTTAGGGGTTGACATGCCCTTTAATTAGGTTTAAGAAAGATTTTATTTTTATTGCCAATATATAATTAAAATAGAGTGCTTGTCATGGGCCAGTCATGGTAAAAAGCCATGGCAGTTGTACAAGCACTAAATGCATATTTTATTATTTATCAAGTATAAATTCAGCACAAAAAATAGGCACATGCAGTGTCATAAAAATAGATTGAACTAAAAACAGAAAACATCAGGATTCACTGGGGACAGAGTCTAAAGTGTTGGATGAAAAAGCAAGTTATCATTATCTTAATGTAGATGGATTACAATAACCCAAACTGCTATAAGAAATGCATGTACTTTAAAGAGATCCCTGCACAAATCCTTAAGCGATTACAAAGTCGTATTATTAAAATGCAGCTTTGAAAGCATGATGCTTTAAAGGGCATGTCCACCCCCAAAACTATAATCCCCCCAACTACTGGCCCCACCATGTAGTGTAGTTTAATCCTTACCTCACATCCCAGCTCCATAGGGTTCTCCTGTAAACCCCCCCCCCAAAGCAAAACTAACCACCAGGAGGATAGCAGGGCTCTCTGCTATCTTGCCTCCGGTAGATATTTGCCATGCGCACTGCAGCCCTTCTCCCCCCTCCCTCCCCCTCCTCCCGTTCTCTATCCCTCCCCCTAGCAGAAATCCCCCATAATATGCTGATCCCCCATGTTCCCCACCCCAACCGCATATTTTTTTTTCAAAAAGCTCCCCAAACTCTTAATTACCTCTCCGCTTTTCCGCTGCACTGATGACCGGCAGCCGCGTCCGTGATTGGCTGCCGCTAGCCAATCACAGACGCGACTGCCGGTCCCGCCCCTATGCTTGCATTCTCGCAAGCAGAGGGCCGGCAGTGCGGCGGAGGAACGAGGGGAGGTAAGTAAGAGTTTGGGGGGCTTTCTGAAAAAAATATTTATGCGGTTGGGGCTGGGAGACATGGGGGAGCAGCATATTAAAAATCAATTTTAGGGGTGGGCATACCCTTTAAACAATGTGATCAAATTCTTTTAGTATTTTAGAAAGCAGCACCGGTTGATGTACAGTGTGGAAGGGCAGGAATGTTAATATAAAATACTGTATAATTAATAGCAAACATAAAATGTAAGGCAACCCCCTACCACAATGCTAAGTTTAAATATTTTAAAACAGCCCAAAAATCTACTTACCCACCTTGGTTCTCTCATCCTTGGCCTCCTCTGCTTATCTTCAGTACAGAAGAGTAGAGGGGGCCAGACTGGCAGCTGCACCTGTGATTTGCTGACACTCAGCCAGTCATTGATGCAGCTACCAGTAAGCAGAGGGAGCCGAGGGAACAAGGTTGTGTAAGTACATTTCTGGGCTGTTTTAGAAGATTTAAACCTAGTGTTTTGGCTAGGAGGTGGTTCAGGGCCGGCCTTTGATATGGGCGACCCATAGCATTACCAGGCAGGCACCAGCTGGGAATCTTAGGTTATGGACCTATATGTCAAAGTTGTGTATCAGTGCCACAGCCCCCCCCCCCAGTTATGGTCCTGCAAGTCAAATATATGTATCGGCACCACTCCACAGACAAAGCCCCAATACACGTAAGTATTACTCAACATGTCTGTATGCTTTGCGTTACGTGTTAGGTATTGATGTACGCACGATATGTACAAGCACACAATGCAGATACTGAAAGACAGTAAACACAACTAGCGGACTTGATTTGAAGCAGGCTAAGGCAAGCAGCGTCTTGTGGAGGGGGTGCTAGGCGCCAGCAACAAATCTTGCACAGGGTGCTTATCATCCTAAGGCCATCCCCAAGGGGGTTGCTCCTCTGCACATGCTAGAGTCTTCTGCATGCGACAGGCACGGAATACACACAGAGAGGCTCCTAGTCTTAATTTTTTGGACTTTCACTAGGCCCTGCAGGACAACCATGAGAAGCAGAAGAGAAAGGTAAAGATTTTTTACACTACACAGTGGGGCAACTTTTAGTTGGGGTTGAAGGGTGTACATGCCCTTTAATAAAGACATGCAGATGAATCAATGGCATTGTAGGGCCATTATAGACTTTATGAGGTAAATTTTCATTCACACCCTTTGTCCTGCACCTTCCCACAGATTGAGACTGGATTGAAGTCTGTAGCTTTATTAACTGGTAATAGGAATGTGCAAACTGAAGAAAACAACATTAGATACAGTATAAGAAATATATAAATTGCACAAACTAATATGCAAATCAAGTGACATCAATAACTGTTCATACTCATAACAACAACATGGCTATGCAGTAAGGTACATGTGGCTACTGACACAGAAATACAATCTAAAAGTCTATATACTTCCACTGGTAGTAAATTACACAACACATCTAAAAAGGAGAATTTGAATATCCTTAAATATTAATCACTATCACCTAAGTACTATCCATAGGCTTGACTGTAGAAACAGTAACTGGAATAGCAGTTAAAAATAGAAATATAAACTAACTATTACATATTACGCAGTTAGAAGGCAATAATAAAAATGGTAAAATCCAGTTACAACGTTCGTTACTGGCAGATGTGATATTGTTTCTTTTGCTGTTAATGTGTTCTCTGTTTTTAGCAGGCTTGTTTAACTAGGAACTAAGCAGGGGTTAAGGAAGTGGGTGGAGCTAAGGGATAAGGGGAGTGTTTAGGTAGGGAATCTACAGAGTGTAAAGGAAGGAGCAATAAAGTGAGTTTCTGCCATGCTGTTTGGTGTCCCAGTTTGGATTTCTCCTGTATTATCAGCCTGGTTCCCCAGATTTCACAGCTAGATATCACAACTGGCGACAAGGATGGGATGCCTTCATCACCATAAGAAGGGAACACCATAAGAAGGGAAAATGGAGCTTCAAGCTCTGTTTCTTTTGTGCAGAAAAATTAAAAGTGGCATCTTTATGCTACTGGCCTACCTATTTAAATATAATTGTTCCCCTTTAAAGGTTATAACTATACTAATATCTAAATGATAGATTTCCTTTTATGAAGCATGTCTACTGCAGGATTAGTTGTAGCGGTGCTGTATCATTGGGCCTTGTTACACTAGCAAGCAGCATAAACTTGGAAAATTAAAGGGTCTACAGATAAAACTCCACATCGATCAAACTGTTCCACCGACAATCCAACCTCACAGACACATCCCCTTTCACATTTGCAAGTTAGTGGAAATGGAATTACAGTGGCTTCAAGAACATGACATCATTGAACGAGTGACAGACCCATGCCATGGGTCTCACCAATTGTTGTTGCACCTAAACCAAATCAACCTGGACAAATCAGATTGTGTTGATATGAGAGATACCAATCATGCCATACAGAAGAAAAGGTACATCACACCTATTATTGATGACATTATAACGGATCTAAATGGTGCTAAAGTGTTTTCCAAGCTCGATCTGAACTCTGGCTATCATCAGTTAGAACTACACCCTGACTCCAGATATATTACAACTTTCAGCACACACATTGGACTCTGGAGGTTTAAGAGACTAAATTTTGGCATTTCTTCAGCTGCAGAAATGTTTCAAAATGTTGCAAGAGAGACCCTGTCTGGGCTACACTTTAATGTAAGTGACGATATACTGGAACTACAAGCTAACTCTAAATACTGCAAAATGTGAGTATAATCAGAAATCTTTTCATTTCACATTTTTCAGCTATGTTTTCTCATGACAGAAAATAGCTGCCATCAAATCAGCCAGCCAGTCTCAAAACGTGTCTGAGGTCCGCAGCTTACTTGGGCTAGTAACTTACTGTGGGTGCTTTATCCCTGATCTTGCAACAATCTCAGAACCATTGCGACCACTTGGTCCTGGACCACTGCTCATCAAATTACCTTTGATAGACTGAAGTCCAGCTTGAGCACTGAAACAGTTATGTCTTATTTTGATAGTTGATGCCAGTCCTGTCGGTCTTGGTGCCATCCTGATACAAGTTTCTGAAACTGGTCAGATCTCTTTAATCGCTTATGCCAGCAAAGCATTAACTGAGACCGAGCAAAAATACTTCCAGATTGAAAAGGAAGCTCTCGCAGTTTCATGGGGATGTCTTTATTTTCACCTATATCTTTTTGGGCATAACTTCATTGTAGTCCGCTTCCACAAGCCGCTAATTCCAATCTTTAACAAACATTTGTTAAAACCTCCCCCAAGAATTGAAGGCTGGCTACTCCGACTACAAAACTATTATTTCTGTTTACTTTATGAAGCAGGAGTTAGGAACCCTGCAGACTACTTTTCCAGACATCTGCCATTACACTTTGCCTCAGATAATCCTCCAGCAACAACCTTAGCTGAGGAACATGTTAGCTTTGTTGTAGCACATTGTGTACCTAAAGCAATGAAACTAATAGAAATTCAACAGGCCATAGATTCTGATCCTTAACTCCAGCTTGTTATTGACATAATTCGGTCTTAAAACTAGACCTTTTTTCAGACTTAATCCCGCCTATGATGGCCTACACAGAGAGCTTACCCACAGGCATCCATTAATGCTTAACACAATCTTTCCATTTCTGATTACAACCTACTGCGTGACCATCGTCTTGTCATTCATGCCCAACTTTAACCCAAAAAATTGATCTTGACAATGAGGCACAATAAGGAATTGTAAAAACAAAACAGCTTCTTTGAGAGAAGGTATGGTTCCCAGGAATTGATGCAAAAGTTCAAACATGCATACAATCTTGTATACCTTGTCAAGTCTCTACTGTCGTGCATTATGGTGCACCACTGCAGATGACACTGTTGCCTCATAGCCCATGGACTGCGGTTAGTGTTGACTTCTGCTCTATACCAGAAAAATACTATATACTTGTTGTCATGGAGGATTTCTTTAGATTTCCTGTTATTGAGTTTGTATGCTCAACCTCCGCAAGAGCTGTCATACCCAAATTAGATAAAATATTCTCTGCATATGGCATACCTGAAACAGTGAAAACAGATAACAGTCCACCTTTTAATAGTGCAGACTTTCATAATTTTGCTGCTTACCTAGGATTTACCCACAGAAAAATGAACACTGTACTGGCCCCAGGCCAATGGTGAAATTGAGCGGTTCATGCAGTCCATTAACAAAACCCTTCATATTGCAACTATGGAACACAAGGATATGCAACAAGAACTGTACAAATTTCTCAGACAATATAGCGCTACCCCTCTCTCCACCAGCCACTTCACTCTTTAATAGGCCATTACAAACAAAACTTCCCACTTGCCTGGTGCCAATTCACCAAAATAACAATTACGATTCAGCTGCTAAGGATAAGATGAAACAATATGCTGATCAGCATGGCTGTCAGGTTGACAAAAAGAAAATAAATGTTGGTGGCTGGGTCCTTGTTAAAAGACTAAAACCATGTCATCCTGAACCCTATCGGGTCACACAAAGAAAGGTTACCATGATCACTGCTCAAAATGATGGCAATACAGTGACAAGAAATGTATCCTACTTTAAGGGGAACTGTGGTCCAAAAATGACTAGGTAAATTGATAGGAATTGCTCTCCTGAGAATTTTTGCAATGTATTTTCATTGTTTATTTTGCATAGTTTTAAAGATATTTCCATTTTTGTGTGTGATATGGCAGCAGCATCACCAGGTCCCCTGCACTTCCTGCTTCCTGCTCTGAAACCATGTCAGTCAATATGTCCTTTGTCTCCTCCTCCCCTTTGCAGTCCCCCTGGTCCCTCCCACTCATGGACCCCATGACTCCTCCAGTTGCAGGCCCCCTTTGGCCCATTCTCTTACAGCCCCATGTGGCCCTGTCCACCCACGGGTGCCGTGACCCCGTCCACCCCCTCACGGTTGCTGGGGGCCACTCAGACACCCCCCTGTGGAAACAGCCTTTTCCGGCAGAGTGACAACAGACTGAGAACTCTGCCAGAGGGCTAGGCCACACTGCTGCGCTTTTTTTGCGTTTGCGCTTGCATTTTTTTCATATCATTGAAAGCGCGGCAACACACCGAAAATGCGCGTTTTCGGGTACGTTGTGATTGAGATCGCATGCGTTTTTTAATACTTAATGGAAAAACCGCAACGAAATTGCACATGAAATTGCATGCGATTCATGTGCGATTGCGTTTGCGTTGCAGTGTGGCCATGCCCTGAAAAGGCTGGTTTCACATAGTGGGAAAGAAGGGCTGTAGATTCCCTTACCTACTCTATCAGGACTTCACACAGCAGAGAGGAGGAGGGACTTTGTCTCACCTCACACTGAGGGAGTCTGAGGTTGTGCTCACCGGTGGCACTGTGTAGGAGAAACCTTAGGAATGTCACGTCAGCCTCCCACCCATTAACTTTCTGGTCAGTCATTTCTTTATATCTTGGGCTGTGGAGCACGTAGAGTGGTGGTTGATGGCTAGTTTTAAAGGTAGGAAAGTAGCACTTACATGTAGCACTCTGATTCAATCCAGCACACATTTTGTTTAGGAGCAGTATCCCCCCTCCCTCTTTTAACCACGTCCACTTCCATCCGACCTGACTTTTTTCCCACAAACCAACTGTCAAGCCTGAACACAGCACACAGCATTCTAACTGTCAAAACTCTGTCACCATTCCAGTTACAGTAAAACTACTCACAGAAGAATAGTTTTTGAGAGCAAGGAACTTGATTGACAGCTCAAATATAAGAAGTTTTAGATTGGATATATATAGAAATAGGGGGAAGATCAACAAAAATATTATACAGTGGTGGTTGGGAAGAATTATATTTTCCAGTTATGGTCAATTTAAAATAACCTATTTTTCCGGTATAGATTCCCTTTAAATTAACCTTTATTTGTATGAGTTTTTATGTACTGTAGTATGAGGAATACAGCCTGTTGCCTTACTGTTTTTTAAAAATAGATTCTAGTAAAAATACTGATGGTTAATCATTTTATCCTCACCCAAGGGCTGTCCTAAGTTTGGGTTTCAACCTCTGTGGTATTAAAAAAAAAAGAGGCTCAAAAGTCTATCATCTGCATAGATTAAGCCTACCAATGGCACTTTTACCAAATTGATCTGGGTTTAAAGGATACTTATTGTTGTTTACATAGTGTTTTCTACTCTAATCACAGCTGATTTTCTTGCTTTAACTTCCATCATATATCCATCCTATTATATATAATAAATTTATAGGAGATAGTGCAGATTGGGGCATAACTTATATATTGATTGGTAGTGTAGGTTGTGAGGAGTAATTGTTATTTTATAAGTAGGAAAATAAAGTATAGGAAAGGTTGGAAAAAAAAAATAAAGTTGGAGAAATAGAACCGTAAAAGTTAAATTTAACTACAACAACTGCAACAGATAAATCTCCCTAGGTGAGATGGTATAGCCCAGATAGAGGTAAGTACCTTGTCTACTGTAAGGTTTAAAGGGCATGTCCACCCCCAAAACTAAAATGTAACCCCCATACTGCCCCCACTCTGTAGTTTAATAAAATCCTTACCTTACATTTCTTCTCCAAATGGTTCAGAAAGTCCCCCGATCATTACTTACCTTACCTCTCTCCTTCGCTGTTGTGAGCAGCTGGCAGCCGCGTCTGATTGGCTGCCTCTCAGCCAATCACAGACAGGGCTGCCGGTCCCGCCCCCTGCTTGCAGTTCTGTGCAAGCAGAGGGCCAGGCAGTGAGGCGAAGGAGAGAGGTAAGGTAAGTAATGATCGGGGGACTTTCTGATGATATGATTATAGCGGTTGGGACTGGGGGAACATGAACTATATTATATAAAAACATTTTATAAAGGGTGGACATGCCCTTTAAAGTTCTCCATGGTTGTTTTCCCAATAGAAACACACTGAAAATTGTGCTACTGGGTATTATTACAGAGTACTGTAGGAACTGCTGTATGTATGTATTAATTTCAGTAGTTTGCCTGACAAAGAGCATGTGATTTAAGTGATGTCTCTTATGAGCACTGGAAAATCCTGTGAAATCTGCTTTGTTTGAATGCCAATGAAGAGATCAACACGAACTGAAGTGTTAAAGGAGAACTAAACCCAATTTATACTCCAGTATCTGAAAACAACCCCCCTAAAAACACCAATAAGCTATAAAATCTCACTTCAGTAAATTGTATTAAAGTAAATGTAAGCCTGTTATGAACTGGATGAAGTATCTGTGTGTAAGTGCAGTGTCAGACCACACCTCCTGACCTCAGACACATGCTCTGGTAATAGTTTTATACACATTATAGGAACAACAAACTTCATTAAAATAAAAATGTTTGGTGTTGTGCTGCTATCACAGTTTGGTAATATAAACAAAAGTTTAAATAACTGGTTCCAGGGTTCCAACCATTAGTACAGGCAACTAGAGATGTAATGTGGGTTCTATTAGAACCCAGTTTCGAATCGAATCTGAGGGTTTCGAAGTTCCGACGAAACTTTCGGAACTCCCGTATTTCACGGAACCCGTATTTTTCGAATTTTTGATTTTTATCAAAAATCAAAAATCGAAAGTAGATGATTATCGAAAATTGAAAGTAGACTATGTTCGAAAATAGAAAATTGAAAGTAGATGATTTTCGAAAATAGAAAATCGAAAGTAGACGATTTTTGAAAATAGACGATTTTAGAAAAACGAAAATCAAAAGTAGATTTTCGAAAATCGAAACTCGAATTTTCTATTTTTTTTTTCTTCCCGAAAACGAAACGTAACTCAACAGTTTCAAACATTTCTACAGTCAACCAAATGCTTTGATTATAAAAGTAGCCAAAGATGCATGCACAATTATATTAATAAACATTTTTCCACATACCCCCACCCCCACACTTACATGAATCCACAGTTCACTACCCATATAATTAGAATATAACAATTTGGTGTTGTGGATCTGCAATAGAATGCTCAGTTCAGTTATACAAATAAGCTGTATCTCCAGTAAGAATGTACATGTACCCACAGAAATACCCCCTTCCTTGCACAAGTCTAAATGTCTCTGCCGTATCTTTAATATTAAATGTATATGTCTGTGAAGGTTCTCATTCATCCAGGTCATGGTATATCTGTTGCATTCAGTTAGAACAACTGGTCTTAAAGTTTAGTTCTTAAAGACATTTCGCCAGTCATACAACTGGCTTTCTCAAAAGAAAGTCAGTCAGACGACTAGTAAAACGTCTTCAAGTGCTAAACTTTAAGTCCAGCTGATCTAACTGAATACAACAGATATAATATTATATGTCCCATATATAACTGAGGGTGTCAAGTAAAATAAAAATGTTGGCAGTGTGCAACTATAAGAGGATAACAATTTAGTAATACTCTGCACACTAATGCAACCAGTATTTGTAGACTTTTTTGTATAGATGGAAATTTAACAATAAAAGTGGAACATGTTGATTGTATTTGCCTTAATTTTATTTTATTAATAAGCAATCCCTGCCATTTTGTAGGGTGGGGTGTGGGGTGTGTAGACTTTTTATAACCACTGTATCCACACATAGCCAAATATATACGCACAAACAATTCCTACTGTGCACCAACCTAACAGGCACACTTATGCTAGTAAGCATACAATGGATTGCAATTACAGCTGAATTAACATTTTCAGTGACATGTGAAAAGGTTTACGAGTCCTATTAACCTCTATATGGGGATACGTTGGAGCTGTATTTTAATAACAACTGAATAGCTGTGATATCTCTAATTACCAACATTACTCCTGGTAAGCAGAATGCTTGATGTTGAGCTGCCATTTATGTAAACTCATTTTCGTAAATTGACAAGGAAAAACTTGAGTAATTGGTTTTTAAATATAGCAAAACAAATCTTTTAGTCTTCATCATTTGTAAGTGAAGTTACATGAAATGGGTCTGCATGTTGATAAACAAGAAGCTTTGGCCTGTGTGCTGTCTATAGGCCTGGTTTGTGGCTGCTGATCTTCTCATAATTGCTTTCAGCGGTGAATAATTACTATGCATATTTCTTGGTCCAGATCATCAATTTAAAATCCCTGTCTCATCTGCCTTTCAAATTTTGCATAAATGTCATTAATCTGTACAAAACTCTATTCTCCGGATCACAAATCAACATTTATTTTGTATTATTCATAAATATACATTTGAAGTGGAGATTTGCGCCTTCCCTCAACATGACTCTCTTTTTGCTAAGTTATAGACTGATTGATTTTGTAAATCAGATTCACAGCTGAGTTCACCAAGGTGAAAACTTTTAAAACTACAGCATTTATTGTTTTGGAAAAAGCAAATGCATTATTTTTTTTAATTATTATTGAATGGTTTTGACAAGGTCACATACAGGGGAATTTACAGAGCAAATCGCTCGGCTCCCAGCACTTTAGTAGAGTGTTTGAGGCTCTTCCGCATGTGCAACTCTAATGACGGCTAATCGCCGTCTGTGCAGGTGTCTTTTGTCTTAAAGTTGTTCTAAACGCTGGTAAATCGGTTAGCTTGACTTTAAAACGGTAAAAAGAGCACTGTGGCTCTCAGTAAATTCCTCATTGGGTTTTTATGCAATAAACCTCTATGCTCAACCACAGAATATTTGTTTTTCGCCAAATTATTGCTGTAAATAGTAGTGACAGAAAATGTATGTATGGCTCTATCTGGTCAACTTTTAATTTAAAAAAATCCAATCAGCTTATTGCCTGGTATTAAATTACTGTAGTTACTTCTGTGCAGTAACTTTTCTATTCTACTGTTCTATTTCTCTCAAATATATTAAGGCTTCTAAAATGCTTTGTAGTCATGTTATTCTATCCTTGTGGAATGAAAGTATATACTGTATAGATAGCAGATTTTACTCTCTACAGATAGGAAATTTCAATTGTTCGTTGAAAGGTACATTGTCTATCTATTTTATAATTAAAGACACATTCTGTGGGTTACTTTAGGTTGGACAGATTTATTGATTTGCAGTGACTGAAAATTAACCTCCCTTCCTTTTAATTGTACAATTTTATACATATATATATTTGGTAGCTAAAACAAATTGATTGTGCTGATTATTGTACTTTTTATGTTTCAGCAGATAAAAGATAACTAGTATATGCTCATCAGTTAATGCTATCCTGTCACATCCTTGAAGCAGGATCTTGGGGTTGTTCTTCTGGAAATTCTATGGGGGGAACTTGTGGCATCTCAGAAATTGGGCTAATATAGGAGGATAGCAGGTGCTGGCAGGGACCAGAAAAGTTAAAAGTTGTGGGTGAAGATTTGACAGGAGAAAAGGGGAATGGAGGTAGACGGATGATGTCACATCCAATGACTAGCAGATGCCCCCAAAGGTTTCTCCCTAGAGCGCAGAAAAAGCTCCTTTGAGCATGCACAAGAGCGAGATCTGGCAGAATTACTTTGTGTAGCTGCAGTTCATGGTAGTGTGAGCATTACAGCTTCATAGTTTAGGGGGGTTCTCTACATGGGCATAAAATTTAATTTTGAAATTAGTTGTGTGGCTTAATTTTGATTCAAAAAGAGAAAACAAGCCATTTAAACTCATTAAGTAAGAAGGAGCAGAAACTGTCCTTTAGAAATTATAAAAACTGGAATATTGTAAGAAAGCATGTAAGATAGTTTAAAATTAAAAGAGGAAGCATTAGTAAACAATGCAAGACAACCCACACACACTAAAATAAACACGAGGGCAGAGAATGTGTATCCATTATATAGAGTAGGGTTAAAAGATGGTTACACACAAATTTTTTGTCCTGACCCACCCCTCTCCACAAGCGAGCGGCAACTGGGTCGTTTGGCACAACCGATTGTGCATTCTATAGGATTAACGACTTTACAGATTCGGGTGAACAGGCAACCGTCATCGTTCATCTTCTTTTAAGGCTGTACCCAGCCTTAATAGAGGATGCTGAGAAGGCAAATTTACCATCTATTTATTTCCACTGTAGAACAACCTAGATCTAGAAGTATACACTCTGGTAACAAGAGTAGTTTATTATAAGAAAAATATAGCGCAATTAAGCAAGGTTTATATCATAAAAAAAATTGGAACTATAAGAAGTACACTCTTCACTCAAGTTCTTGGATATCTAAGTTTGTTTTTTTTATCTTCTTAGATTAAGTTTTGTATGGAGATGTACATGTGGTTTGGAAAAAAGCTAATGTAACGGCAATATTCACAGCCTGGTCATTTTTATGAGAAAATGAGTAAAGATTTGAACTCTGGCATAGCAGTAGATACCTACATTTTGGAAAGACTTTTGATAATGTAGTTCGTAGACAATGTATAAACTAGGGTCTTTTGGCATCAAAAACACATTGCGTATGGGTAGAGAATTGGTTAATATCATGTACAAAGAGTAGTTATCAGCGGAACTGTGTCTATGTGGATTAAAATGGCATGCCACATCTATTTAATCTATTAATCAGATAGATACCAACATAGGGAGTAGTGTGCACTCTACTTTCAGATACTTTGTAGGTCTGGGTGCTGCTGTGATTCTTGAATATCCAGTCTTAAAGTAAATTGCAGAGCACTCACAGGACTTGTGCAGAAGTTCCAACTTTATTTCATGTGCAACGAAACAGATATCGGCGTTTCGGTTTGTGTCTTAGACCTTTCTCAAGCTATAATTCTGCCAGTGCAAACAATCAACTAATATATCCTCTACCCCTCCCCTCTAATCGTGACATCACAAAATTCCAGTGTAACAGCTGTGTTAACCATTCAGTTACTGCATAATACAATAATTTACTCATAATAAAACTGCTAGCTGAAATACATTAAAAAGCATAGTAAAGCAGCTAGAGTTAAAGTGAACTAATATATTCATCTTAAGTGCCTGTATAAAGACAAAGTGCATGAATAATTATAAAATTGTAAGGTGCCTGCATAAATATAAAGTGCATTCCTGATAGTAAAATATTAAAAGTGTGATAATAACGGTAAGTGGTTAAAACATTCATATTCAAACAACTTACAATCCTACCAAGAGATACAAATAGTAACTATATAAAATGTCAAAACTTGTACAATATTCGATAACACCACTTAAAAAGACACAATATTAATATCCAACACTTATAAAGATGATCAAGCTCTATTATTAAGGAAACATTTGAATAAACATTGGTCGTTAAGGCCATTAGGTTTAACTGTATTGAGTGTTTTTATCCAGAAGACCTCTCTCTGTAATAGCATCTTGGATCTATCTCCACCCCTATGAGGGGCCGGTACATGGTCTATAGCAATGAATTCCAGGTCTGAAATTGTATGACCTTTTTTAAAGGGCATGTCCACCCCCAAAACTAAAATTTAACCCCTTACTGGCCACATCAAGTGGTTTAAAACCATCCTTACCTTACATTCCTGCTCAAAATAGTTCCCCTGCTGTGCCCCTCCAAAGTCCAGGAAACTGCTGTGTAGGAGCAGTGTGTGACTCATGCTGTGCCTGAGACTTCCTAAACCTCATCAAGGTTGAGGCATGCTCAGTGTAGCCCTCCCTGCCTCTCAGCCAATCACGGACGCGGCTGCTTGTCCCGCCCCCTGCTTTCAATTCCATGCAAGCAGAGGGCCTGAACACTGCAGTGGAGGAGAGAGGGCAGGTAAGTAAGAATCGGGGGACTTTCTAACAATTATATTAATGCGGTTGGGGCTGGGGGAGCATGCCCTACCACATATCAAAAGTTAAATTTCGGGGTGGACATGCCCTTTAAGGAAATGTTTGGCAACTGGCTTGCATGTTCGTTTGTCCCTATATGCTACGTTAATATCTGATCTATGTCCGTCCATTCTCGTTTTTAACATCAGGTCCATTTTCCCTACGTAGAATAACTTGCAGGGGCACCATAGTAAATATATTACAAAGGTGGTAGTGCATGTGATAAAATGTCGAAAGTAAAAATTTTTATCTCCATGGGGATGCTGAAAAAAAGGCTTAAATATCATATTTTGCAGGTGATACAGTTTTTACATTTAAAACATCCATTCGGTCTCCTAGGCAACCACGATGTCCCCTTCCTATAGCTCATAATGGGATCCGTATTTATTAATAAATCCTTCAGACTTTTTACTCTCCTAAACCCTATAGTGGGTTTTGCTGGTAACTTCTGTTTCAACTTGTCATCTGCTGTTAAAATGTTCAATTTCTAATAAGGCTTTGTCGTATTGTGGTACCCATATTAGAGAAGGTAGTGGAACATATTAATTGTTTCCCTCTTAATCAGTGTATCTGAGTTACTGCTCTGTATCCCAACCTTTTCTTAAGCTTTAATTAATGCTTGTTGTAATATATATAACGGGTACCCCCTTTGGCAAAATCAGGTTTCCATTTCCTTGAGTTGTGCTTCCATCTGGTCTGTTTCCAAGTTGTTTCTGATAACCCTACAGAATTGCAAAATTGGTAATGACCTTTTTAAGGAGTATGGGTGGTGGCTCTGAAAGTGCAATAATGTGTTACGGTCAGTATCTTTACGATATAATGTATACTGTAATTTAGGTATATGTTTTCTAACCAGTATATCCAGAAATTCAATTTGTTCTGTACTGACCTTAAAGGTAATATATTCATGCACTTTGTCTTTATACAGGCACTTTAGATGAATATATTAGTTCACTTTAACTCTAGCTGCTTTTCTATTCTTTTTAATGTATTTCAGCTAGCGGTTTTATTATGAGTAAATTATTGTATTATGCACTTTAAGTAACTGTGAATGGTTAACACTGCTGTTACACTGGAATTTTGTGATGTCATGATTAGAGGGGAGGGGTAGAGGATATATTAGTTGATTTCTGCTGACAATGGAGATGCTGCAGGAATGAAGGTATGTAAGTGTGATTTGGATTGATTTTTTAAAAAAAATAATGAAGCGTTTGGGTCTGGGCAGGGGGGAGCAACATTATACTTAAAGGATTAAACGCTAGAGCTATCAATCGCAGAGGATGGATCCAGATGGTGAGAAGGAGGGGGGAAAGGGTTCCCCTGCGCATGCCTGAAACAACTGAGAGGATGCATCAGAGGCCGAAACCTTTCCCACAGGAAGACTGCTACTACTCCTCGGGTTCCTGGACTTTGGAAAGACATTGCAGAAGAACCATAAGGAGCTGGGATGTAAGAGAGTATTTTAAACTACACAGTGGGGGTTGTAGTAGGTTAAATTATAGTTTTTGGGGTGAACATACCCTTTAAAAACTACAGAACATGTGCAATTGTTGCAGGCAGATGTGGACATTTTGTCAAAATGGGACAACAAAGTGTCAAATGAGATAAATTATTGATAAATGATAGGCTATGCATTTGAGATTTAACAATTCTTCTGCTGTTTATACTAAACTTACCACACCCATGGTAAGTACATTTCTGTGGGAAAGGATCTAGTAGATAATCTTAGTTCTGCAATAAGTGCCAGACATCAACAGCTAACACTGTCTTGAATAAAAAGGGTTATAGGTTATTGGAGCTATAGAGGGTTGAAAGAAAGTTAAGAAATTAAATAAGGGCAATAGAGGAGTTCTGACTGTTAAGACTGATTCGGTATGTTAGATGTGGCACTGGAGCTAATTGCATAGTGGTTATGATCATTTTATATAAATACGTTAATGGACCATACCATAAACTTCTGGTACATAGTTCACCAATAGATAATATTAAGATTAGTCTTTAGGTTTGAAAAAGTTTTTTTCCCACAGCAATGTTAAAACTGCACAGTATTTGTGTTGTTTTATTTGCTAGGCTTGATACGTTTCCAGATTTCTAGAATATTGAAAGCTACTGATTTTAACACAAAAGGTTCTTGTGGATACAGCCATTTTTTTAATTGCAATTTGAGCCTGATAGATTTCCCTCTCCCCCCCCTCAGACTGGGCCATTTTGTCTTCTTTTGGATCAACTGTTAGGCAGGCATTATGGGTAGGATAAAAAGGTTGAGCTGGGTGGATGTGTTTGTTTATTCATCCTCTGCTAGTATGGTGCTATGTATGCATTTTAGAGAACATTATTTTATATTGAAGGATCATTGCCTGACAGCAGAGCTGTCAGGAATGCTTATTTAAAGGGCAACTGTGGTCTCAAAACAAGTTAGGGTTAAATAAACCGACAATCACATTTCTGGCTGGAGCCTGTGAGATATTACATTGAGGTGAATGTTCAAATTTCCTGCTTCCAGTAGGTTAAGTGAGATCACCTGACCTCTGCCCCGCCCATTCGCCCCGGGGGAGAAGCATGCTCAGTTAAGGCTTAATGCTGGGGAAATCAGGAAGTACCTGAGGAAAAAAAATGACAGTTGAGAAGGGGAGCCTATTAATGTAGACTGAGGCTGGTCACATGGCTGAAAACAGGAAGTGTTCAAGCAGGAAGTTATATTGCTGAACCTTTTCAGCAATAGTTTCTCACAAATTTTATCTAGAGATGTAATTTAGGTTTTATTTTGAAGGTACGATGGAAAGCTTTGTATATAATTCTTACTATTATTTTGAGACCACAGTTAACCTTTAAGCATTAGATGACTACAAATATACAAAGTAACCAAATGGAAAGGGGAATCCTTTAACCAACAATATGTGGCATTCACAGTAAGGTCATTTGCAACCTTTAACATTGGCATTAAAATTTCCTAAGTAGCCAACGTAGTAGCTAGATGAGACATAAGCGTTTCTCTTGACCAAATAATTAATTCAGTTTAATAGTTTTTGTCATACAT
The DNA here is from genome assembly GCA_019447015.1 of Hymenochirus boettgeri. Taxonomy (NCBI): domain Eukaryota; kingdom Metazoa; phylum Chordata; class Amphibia; order Anura; family Pipidae; genus Hymenochirus; species Hymenochirus boettgeri. The sequence continues at coordinate 368,518 of JAACNH010000113.1, forward strand.
AATATAAACATTGCTTTCAACTTTTGTTAATAAATTTTTTAACTTTTTTTTAAAAAAAATGTATAACCCAATAGAAAACATTTGCTAAAGCTGCTTACGTTTTTAGTTAGAGAACAAATCAGTTTGAAGTGAGTTAAGTATATGTATTAACATCTACTGAATTGTATTGGATGTTAAATAAAACAATATCACTAATGGTTGAATCTAATTTATTTGTTTCATTATAGAACATCTTTATCAAATGTTTTCTTTGGTGTAAACCAGTAAATAGCATAATGGCAAATAAAGCAGCTTCACTCTCCAATCTCATGCCAACACATAGCTGGTTTCTGTCGTGTTTAAAGCTATTCCCTGTATCTTCTTGCGAAGCACACCACTGCAAAAAAAAAAAAAAATGCTGACCTGACAGTGAACCCCCAATTAGGTCAGCCCCCAGTTCCCCAGCCAGTGTTGACTTAACTGTGGCTGGTGATTTGGGCTGACTAATATATATGCCACTTGGTGGCACATATGGTACATTTAAGTTTCCCACAGTTGCTCACACATACTGGTACCTGCAAGTTGCCCTCAGTGACTGGTACCTGCAAGTTGCTCATACAGATTTGATAATACAAGTTGCCCACACAGACTGATACAAGCAAGTTGCCAACACAAACTGGTACATACAATTTGCCCACACAGTGACTGGTACAGCAAGTGGGCCTGCATGTAGCCCCCTGCGAGTGTGTGACCAGGGAAACTTTTTAAAAAAATCTAAATGCCAGTTTCTACTTAAAGAAGCGGTGGCCTGTTAGCAAGGTATTTGTTTAACTAATCATGTAGTTATTATTATTATGGATTTATATGGTGATTTTTCAATTACATGTATACATTCACACCTGGCCCTACCCTGAAGAGCTTACATTTATTTGGCATGTACAACCTCTAAGTATGTCTTTGTAATTGTGAGGAAAACCGGAGTGTCCCTAGGAAACCTACGCAAGCACATGCTGCTGGTGCAAAAATTGGCTTAATAAAATACAAATTACAGGGGCGTAACTGCAGAAATCCCAAGATAAGCATTGTTGTATCGTTGCCTAAGTTAGGGAGACCAAAACAGAAGTGGTTGAGGGGGTCCACGATACTCTGCTTATCTTGTCATTTCCGTGCACGGACATTAGGACTGTTAAGTATACCTGGGTTATGGGACATTACTACTATGTTTATTTAGTGTATGTTTTTTTCATCTAGGGCGGGGGGGCCTAAAAAGGTATTTAGATATGCTTATAGATATGTTTCACATATTCTTTTATTACTTTATTTTGTTACAAGGGATATAGCTCATATAAAACATCCAGTGAGTGTAACTAACAGGCCTACATACAGCAGTGTAGTTTTGCATTTCTTCCCGGGGTCTTCTATACGCTGATCCTTAGCAGACCTAGGGGTTTGCTTTCTTTAGAATTATGCCATTAATGTTTAAAAGGCTGCTGAACTGCAACTCCATTATGCCCTGGGCTGTTAAAAAGAGACCTGTCATCAGTGTCAGCTGAAACTGAATACGAGCAAGAGAAAAATATATTGTTTTGTTTACTGGGCAACTACCTACACAATATAGTTGCTGAAAACCAGGACTTCTATCTATACTCAGCGGGGCTACCTTACATTTCTTTACCTTGCAGCTAAAATTACACCCACTGGATGCCTTAGAGTACTTACCTTCTGGGCAAGAGTACATGATTTATATGTTTTTCAATACTTGTAAAAAATTAACAAGACTAACAAAGGAATTCATTTGATGACTGTACTGTACCTTGGCATTCATATCACTGAATATAATATCACAAGCCAAAAAGTACAGTTGGATGCCTCTTTTAGGGAGATGGTTGCAACCAGCTTAAAGATACAGTAGGGTAACAAAATGTGTAATGTTAGCACCATAAAGTGACTAAAAAGTATTTTGTATTTTAGAATTTTGCATCTATATTGCTTAAGATTAATACATGCTACTATGTTTTTTTTTTTTTTTTTTAAATATATGGTTTTCCATTCCCTGTCCCTTTATCTAGAAACGTCTTGGGTAAGGTCCAAATGTATTGCCATCATTATACAGTATATCCAAAGACTTCACATTTTATCATATTGGTCAAAAGGAACCTTTATTGCGTAGGTTAGACTTGCATATACATCATTTTATTGATTAGCTGTGTCTCGGAGGAGGGTAATTGCTTCCAGATGGGCACCAATCTATTCCATATTACTAGCAAACCTTTAAAGAATCCTTCAACCCTGCATTTAAAGACCTCTCCCCCCTCTTTCTCTCTCTTTCCTTTCTCTCTCTCTCCCCTTCACTTCCTCTTTCTCTCCCTCCTCTCTCCTCTCTCTGCCCCCAACCTGTAAAAGACATTGAGGTCTCTTGCACGTGCTAGTAGGAGTCGGCTTCTCTAAAGGCAATGGCGTGTGGACAGTGGGAGGAGGGTTGATGATGCGGCACTCAAGCTTATGCGTCAGTTATCCATGCATATTTACACCTCTCGTTAGTATATAGGATTGTCAGAAATATATCAAAAATAGCAGCTAATGTTTCCAATGTTACTTGTTTGCATTGTTATATAAAGTTTTGTTAGCTTCGTCTGACAACCAATGTGTCAAGTCTGTGGGAAGGCAGATAGAAATTTAAAATTATACCCGGTATTCTGGTTAGAGGGATGTATCACTGTTGTAATATCTTGCATCAGAAATACATTGGAAGAGAATACCTCCAACCACTGGCTAGTAGTGTGCTACTGTGATTCCCATTTAATCATTATTTTAGGTGTCTGTCATCATGTATTGGTAAGCATAATTTATATTTTAAAAGTTTAGAGAAGCACATTCTTAGATGTGATAAGAATCTAAGATGTGTAAGTATTATTATAACAGCCATTCTGGCAGAGTAAGCTGGCTCTCTATGCAGTCAATCAAGGCTGTGACTGCTGACATCACAACCAATGATTTTCCCCTGCTGCCTCCATTGCACCTGCTTAAGCTTACAAAAAGCTCATTGAGCAGAGGGAGTAAGAAACCATTTTCAGAACATAAAATATTTTTATTTTTATTTTAAAGGGCATGTCCACCCCCAAAACTATAATCCCCCCAACTACTGGCCCCACCATGTAGTGTAGTTTAATCCTTACCTAACATCCCAGCTCCATAGGGTTCTCCTGTAGTCCCCCCCCAAGTCCCAAAAACTGCCCACCAGGAGGATAGCAGAGTCCATATAGACTCTGCCTCCTCCCTGGCTCCGGGAAGTTTGGCATCGTACTGCACCTTCTCCCCCTCCCTCTCCCGGATTCCCTCCCCCTAGCATTTATCCCCTTTAATATAGCCTTTCCCCGGGACCCCCCAGCCCCAACCGCATAATTTTTTTTTTTAGAAAGCTCCCCAAACTCTTACTTACCTCCCCTCTTTCCTCCGCTGCACTGAATGACCGGCAGCCGCGTCAGTGATTGGCTGCCGCTCATTGGCTGCTTGCATTTTCTCGCAAGCAGAGAGCCGGGAGCGCGGCGGAGGAAAGAGGAAATAGGGCAATTTCTAAAGATAATAATGATGCGGTTGGGGCTGGGGGACCAGGGGGAAGGCTATATTAAAAATTAGATTTAAGGGTGGACATACCCTTTAAGGATGGACATGACCTTTAAAATGTTTAGCCTCCCAATTTTAAAATTCATATAGAAATACTATTAGGAAAATGTCTCACTTGTGAAAAACTTTAACCATTCGCTAGTATCATTTTAATAATGCTAATATTGCTTACAGAGCAAGGAGTCCTCCACCATTTTATTTTTACGTGTTTTTTTACCCTGTGAGTAAAGATTATTAGTGCAATTTCCTAAGTAAACCAGATGCTAGAAAAGCTAGAATTAAAGTTTATTCATCATGTGCTAATGTAGACTCATTTTGCTTTTGCAGAGCACTGTAGGAATCATATTTGCATTGGAAATTTGATGGCCATGCAGCAAAACTGCTCATACATGCCTCAATTCCTTGATATCATTTTAAATGTGATGTCCCAAAGACATTTAAGAATGTAATAATGAGTATTCCAAATATGTTATGTGAGGAAGATGTTACCTCATCATTTCTGACTTTGATCGCTCACAGCTTGAAATCCTGTTTAATTTTGTTCCTTCCTGCTAGAATCTCACTCGTATGCAGTCTGAGCATCTATTTATGTTGATTTATGAGTACAAGCAACATCAACCAAGGTTTAGTTAATCATAATAAACTTGATGGCTAGACAGTATGGCAACTTTCATGTACCTTATTTTAAAAAGATTTGTTTTCCTACACTAAGCATGCTGAATAGTGATCAACTCAAATTATTTTAGAAATGCATTAAAGTAAAAATAAACATTGAGCAGTATTATCAAAATATTCTTTGTACAGAAAAAAATGAATGAACTGAAACAAAAAAATCTGAGATTGGAAGCAGTATTACTGGCACCATTATTTAGAAATCAATCTCGGAAGGTGCTATGCCAATCACTGCAGACAGTCTCAGCAGCAGCTATCTTATGTACTTTGTTGCATGGGTTTAAGTATGGAATCGGTAAAGGGGGCACCATGGTGGAAACTTTTAGCAGTGGGCAAAGCAGCAACTTGGAGATAGAGTTGTAAGTACTGGCACCAGAGAGCAAGGTTGGAATACTGTTTCCAGTCTTAGCTGGAATTATATACTAATTTTAGAAAAATGATATATTAGTTATAGCTGAAGTTGTTTTTCTTACAGTTCACCTTGAAAATAAAATTTTTAGTTGTGTCAGGTTATTCTTGGTGAAATGAGCAATGATGAGTGAATACAAACTGTGACCGAGTTAGCCTAGCAACTAATTAAGAACATCAGAAAACATTAATTTACAGTGCTTTTTCTGTCTGCCATATAAGGAATACATTAGGATTACTTCTGGATCTCAAGCTATGCACTGTTCAGGAAAATCAATATCCTCAGCACTGAGATTTGCTACAATTGTGGTAATTGTATTATGTAGTAGATATATGTAGCCTGCTTTCCAGTAGCTCTCTTTATTAAAAGTGCTGTAGTTAATTTATATATGAAAGGCAAAACATCTTTCAAATTCGTATGTAGCCCTATATCCTTTTTCATACAACGTTCCAAATCGATATCTGAATTAGTACCGTATATACTCTAGTATAAACTGTCCCAAATATAAACCTAGGTACTTACTTTTAACCGATAAACTAGGAAAACTGCTTGACTCTAGTATAAACCGAGGGTTGACTTTCTCCCATAGGCAGCCCCATAGATAGTTCCACAGACAGTCCTATAGAAAGTCCCATACACAGCCCCATAGAAAGTCCAATACACAGCCCCGTAGAAAGTCCCATACACAGCCCCGTAGAAAGTCCCATACACAAGCCCATAGAGTCCATACACAGCCCCATAGAAAGTCCCATACACAGCCCCGTAGAAAGTCCCATACACAGCCCCGTAGAAAGTCCCATACATAGCCCCATACACTGATGTGCCCTGCATACCTTTCTGTGCAGCCGGAACATTTAAATATATTTTTTTTCTATTTGCCTTGCAGTCTGGGCTGATCTGAGTGAGCAGGACAATTGTCTAAACCAGTGAAATCAAGAGGATTCTCTGTGTTACAGGGTACAGTTTTTTTTTCCCAGTGCATTCCAGTGATTTTGTCCAGCAGCATCCAGATCAGCACAGACCTGAGTATAAACCAAGTGGAGACTTTCAAGATGATTTTAAAGGTAAAAAAAATTGGTTTATACTCAATGCTATTTCAAATCAGTATCACTTTTTAACCTGCTGTTTGATTGCAGACATCTCTGAGCTGTATGCACATACCTAAATCTATTGAGGCGCAAGGCCACTGTTTTCACTGAAGCTTTTTTATATTATAATGTTTGCAATGAAAAAGTCCTTGGGATTTACCTAAATTTCATTATCTGCCCCCCTTTTTTAATCTTGAGCAACTTACAGCAAATATAAACTGTCTGAGCTAATAACACAAAATTGTAAATGTATACATTAATGTATCTATAGTTATTATGATATATTCTCAATATTCTTATTAATGACAATAAATACCGTACATCGGTCAACCTTTAATAAACTGTTAGAAGAGATTACATTCATATGATTATGTAATATAAACAGTCATATCAATTATATATTGAATTAAATGCTGAACAATTAATTTTCCTCCACATAGTCAATTCTGGAAAAAGTGTGATAAATTATAAATAAATGATGTGAAGTGCACTGTAAAAGCAAATTACCGTATATACTCGAGTATAAGTCGACTCGAGTATAAGTCGAAGAGTAATACTGTCCATTTGGTCTTATTTATTTCTGGGTGAGAGGAGGACAGTGCAGCTACCAGACATATATATATATATATATATATATATATATATATATATATATACCCAATACTATATGTTTAACTGCTCGTTTAGAACCACTGTTTGTATGTATGTATATTCACTCACTTGTGTTAATAGGGAGGCCCGGGTGTAAAATACCCCTGACCTATCACTTCCCCTTCTCCCTGTTCTCCAATATTCACCGTAAAAGTTGTTACACATGCAAACGTATTGCCAAGACTCACCCCTCTGCTGGGTTGGACTAGCGAAACGTCTTCAAGAACTACATTTCAAGTCCAGTTGATCTAATTGAATACAACAGATATATCAGGGAGATACAATAAAAGTTCTTATCGTTAAAAATGGTGCTAATTTTGCTCCAACCAATCACATCTTATTTAACATTTGAAAGCTAACATCTAATTGGGGCAAAATTAGCACCATTTTTAACAATAAGATCTTTTCTGGAATCTCCTCATTATATATTAATTCCTCCCCCTTGATGATGTAGGGTCCTGTTGCCCAGTTTCCTGCCTCTCGAAGCAAATGTTGAAACCCCCCGATATATTATAAATTATTCAAGGTCACCTACCATAACAATATCTTAAATATTTTCCTGGATTTTATATTATAAATCGTTGAAACATGAGCTTTGTAGTGGATATCTTCACTAATTGTATTTTTAAAGACAATGATACTCTAAAAAAACTTTTTAAAAATGGAAAGTACCTGGGGCAGGTAGATAGGATTGATTATTCCTACCTCACAATATTGTTTCATTGAGGAGCCGGGTTAGTCCTGGACTTTTCCTTTATTAAAGATAGTGCTGAAGCCAGGAGGAAGACTGGCAGAATCAGTTTTCTTTGGGCTGGTGCTCCTCACAGAAACAATATTGGGAGGTAGGAATTACCAGTCCTATTTCCCTGCACCAAGTACTTAATTCATTTTAATTTTTTTTTAAATAAAACTTTATACACACAATAGTTCTCCTTTAATATTTGTTTTTATGAGAAGCTTTCTAAATGCCATGTAATAATGTAGCACTTTCTAAGAAATCCAATACATACATATTAACTTGGGTTTATCTAATCTATGAATTCCTTCCTTACCTCCCCCCCTTTTACTTCAATTGATTGGATACATTCTATAATCAATCAATAAAAAAATAACATCCCAACACTGGAACTGTATATGATTCCATCCTTAACCATAAATCTCTGATTTCAAGAAGCAATTGTTTCTGGGAGAAAGCTCTCTTCCCTGTGTTACTTCTGCAGTCCTGTAGAGCTCCAACTACCCTCCAGAAATCAATTATACAGATCCTATTTCTGTTGTTTGAAAAGCTCAAGATTTGAACAGTTGTTTTAAGTACTTAAAAATCCCCCTGGGTATTCTGTTAATTAAAGGAGGTGGATGTGTTCTGCTAGCCAACAAACAATTGCCTACCATCTTTCACCAGAATTGTAATTATGTACAGGAATGCATGCATCAACATTAAGGTAATAGTCTAAAAAAAGGGGAGAGAGAGGTTCTGAATTGTTTAAAAAACACAATGCAGAATTTATACATAATTCAGACAAGTACATTATTTGACTGCAAAGTATCTCTACTTTAATAAGACCAAAATCTGAAGGGGATGATATTGTTACCTCTAGAGATTATAAACAGTCTTAACACTGCATGGCAGACAAAAGTGTTGGTGCATTCAAACTGTATAAACAAACCATACTGTTATAATTATTAGACATTTCTCGATTCATACAATGGCACAGAGTGATTCAGCAAATATAGTTTTATTATTGTATAGCATGAAACACAAATTATTTGTATTTATATAACAGTAGTTCTGTATGTTGTGCTTTGATTTACAACACTTTTCAATACAGACGAATGGGTAAGTGAACCAAGGGTCACAGTGGATACTGTATATATTGTCTTGTATAAAGAGGGGAATAGATTCAAGAAAGATATTATTCTCCCTCTTTACAAGGCACTGGTAAGGCCTCATTTGGAATATATACAAAAGGGACATCCAGGGGAGAACTGCCCCAGTAGGCTGAGGGGAAAATGCCCCCCCGGGCTGGTCTCCAATGAAAAATTTGGACTGCCACAGAAGCTATTAGTAAGTAAAGCCTCTAACATGGGGATGAGTCATGCCTCTAACATGGAAAAGAAACAGGAAACTCATCCTCCTTCACATTGTTTACCAGTCAGCCCTCCAGTTCATTAGACAGTGTTAGTCAGCCCTCCAGTTCATTAGCAAGTATTATCAACCCTCCAGTTCATTAGTCAGTGTTGTCAGTCCTTCAGATCATTAGCCAGTGTAAGTCAGCCATCCAGTTTATTAGCCAGTGTCGTCAGCCCTCCAGTTCATAGACCAGTATTGTCAGCCCTCCAGTTTATTAGCCAGTGTAGTCAGCCCTTCAGATTGTTAGCCAGTGCAAGTCAGCCCTCTATTTCATTAGCCAGTGTTAATCAGCCCCCAGTTTATTTTTCAGTGTTTGGCAGCCCTCCAGTTCATTAGCCAGTTTTATTAAGCCCTCCAGTTCATTAGCCAATGGGAATAGTGGTCATAAAAATGGTTGTAACTTAAACGGCGTGTGACATTGGCAAAGTGGCCATGGTTACAAATGTTGCAATCTACCATGAAAGGGCCACTAGGTTGTATTTGCCCCCCAGGCCAAAAGGTCACAGTCCTCCACTGGGGACATCTTGGAAATGGAAGAAGTTCAGAGAAGGGCAACTAAATTAATAAGGGGAATGGAGGGGCTTGAATATGCAGGCAGATTAGGCAAGTTAGGGCTGTTTACATTGGAGAAGCGACGTTTGCCTGGGGATATGATCACCTTATACAAATATATTAATGGGCCATACAATGAACTCTCTGGTGCATTGTTCACTAATAGGTCATATCAGAGGACACGTGGACATCCTTTAAGGTTGGAAGAAAAGAAGTTTCGTCTTCAGGTTAGGAAAGGTTTCTTTACAGTGAGAACGGTGAAACTGTGGAACTGTCTTCCAGCAGATGTGGTGATGGCAAGTTCATTGAATAGCTTTAAAAAAGGCCTGGATACGTTTCTAAAACTAAAAAATATTGAGAATTACTGGTATTAATGCATATAGATCTGGTTGATCCAGGGATACTTTCCAATTGCCATTTGGAGCCAGGAAGGAATTGTTCCCCCTTTTGCAGGGTTTTTTGCCTTCCTCTGGATCAACTGTTAAGGTAGGGTTACAAAAAATAAAATAAAAAAAAATAAATAAAAAAAAAGAGGGTGAATAGGTTGGACTTGATGGACTTGATATCTTTATTTAACCTCAATTGGTTTAACTATATAAATAAGCTAGTTATGCTAGTGTTCCAACTAAGCAATGTTAGCTACATAACACTGTTCTCTTACACTGTCTTTAGGGCATTGAATAGAGGAAGAGAGAAATAAGACTTGTAGTTAATGAATAGATGGTGAGGTGGAGTCCAGTACTTACTCTGCTTAATGTAAATGTTACAGGGTTTATTAGTCCCAAATCTGACGTGTTCTTTAGTAACTCGCCCACGGATAGACCATTTTAGTGCATGTTCTTCCTTTATAGATACACTGCGATGTTTATAAAAGTGCCTTTATTTAGTACATGAGGGAAACCATAGGAATAGCAATACAAGGGGGAGAAATCCAGTCAATTTTCGTTAGAAGACATTCTGGATGTAGACTGCAGTGAGATCAGGAACAGTAAGAGGCACACAAGGCTACAAAAGCAAATGGCAGAGACAGGGGTACGAGATTAAAGATCTTCCCCTTAGGGATAGAGTGGGGAAAAGTGCGTCAGAAAGAACAATTTAACCTCTAAGAAGGCTAAAAGTAAAAAGATTTGAAACTCTATGCAACTTCATGCAGATCCCAATATCACCAAAACTGCATTAACCTTCACTCGTATGGACTGTACCCCTCAGTCTTTCCACCTCCATCTTTTTGTGTCAGAGGAGCCAGATTTAATCCAGATGTTTAGTTAAAAAATGAATCTGCCCAATGTACATTCTGAAGGGTTCATTTCAACATCAAACACAACACAGAGTGTGAGGATTCACCTCCTTTTGGGCTTTGAGTTGCACCTTTAATAACTTCCAATGCTAAACACGGAATTCCAGGGTTAGTATGAACATTATATCATTGCGTTTGTTCAGTCCAAAAAACACAAGACTGTTCCACTGAAAATGATTTCCTAAATGATAACCTAAAAGGTTTGATACAACTCACAAAGGGCATATCTATCATATCTATCAGCATATCAGACAGAATAATCTTCCATATCTTTTTAAAAGCAAAGAATGCATCTTCTCTGCAGCCCAGCTCATCAAAAGTTAAAGGTTTTGCAGCTTCTAAAGAGCTAAAAGTCAGAAAAACAACAAACAAACTACAAAGATACGTCTATAGAACAATACAAAATAATAACGGCAGATGGAGAAAATAAACAAGCTTCAATGACAGCTTCTGTATAACAAAGTAAAACATAGCTAAACTAGAAGAAAAAATACACTGGAGGATCTCCAACGAATTTACCCTTAAACGTTTCACCTTTGGCTGTGTTCAAAGGGCTTTAATTGCATTCATTTATATAAAGAATGGGGCTTTTTACTCATTTCATATTAAAAGACTCCTTTGATGAGCAGCAGTGAAACAATTACTAAATCTGGTGTAATTAAGTGACTTTTAATAGAGCCATAAGTTACTGTGAGCAGGTGCTAAGCACCACCCCAAAATTTAGTTGGTCTATATCTAAATCTTTACAGTCTATGGGTGAGATATTGTCAGTCGTGTCACAGAAATTATTCTTCCTTGATATGATAATTCTTTAAATCACAGTCAATTCAATAATATATAATTTCATTATTAGATTATAAAGACATGTAAATGTAGAATGTAGACTTCACAGTTAAAGGATATCCTGGTATGGTCTTTAATGTACTATAAGGTACCTGCTACTGTATATGCTGAAATGTATTTTTTCCTGTATGAACCATAAAAGGCAATATATTTTCTCAATAATTGTCCGAGCCTGAGCCATTTACATGATTGGCATTTTACAGTAGTCTGTAATTTAATTCCCCTTATTAATTTTGCCTATTAACATAGGTTATATTTAGTGATGGCCCAGTTTGCAGATCTGAACCCGGATCCGCGGCGGATTTACCTCTTTCGCGAACGGCGGATATTGCGAATTTTCCGGTTTTCCGCCTTCTGAACCGAAAATACGGGAAAATACGAGAAATCCTCGTAAATTAAAAATTTTGCGGATTTTTCACATTTTTGGATGGAGCAAGCCACATTTTCGGGTCCGTATTTTCGAAGAATCCTCGTATTTTCGAAGAATCCTTGTATTTTCGAAGAACAGATTTTGCTGAACTTTCATTTTAATAGGTTCGGACATCTCTAGTTATATTAAAACTTTTAAACTGTCTAATGCCCCCAGCATTATACGGTTAGATTAGCACTCTCCTATTCCCTATTATTTGATCTTAACTCTAAGGATCAAATGCAAAGGCCCTTTAATGTGTGAGTTTTTTAAACAAGATTATTACATTTCATCAGTTCAATAGCCTCTTTTTTACCAGTGAAATCTAAATACTTAGGTTTTCTTAGCTAGGTCAGAAAGAGGACAGACGGTTCTGACTTGACATCTTTGTCAGGGGCAACTCTAAATCTATGCAGAGATGTACAGATAATTGTCTTTGAAGGATTAGAATAAAGGACAGTTAAGCTAGGTACACACTAGCGATATAGCCCAAATACCGTTGAATCGGATGTTATCAGGGCTTTATCAGCAGTGTGTGTAGAGTCTTTCATGAATGAGCGCGTGGCTGCTTAACGTTCCCGTTGACCTCGTGTTCGTTCAGGAAATAACGAAAATATCCCTCAGCCATGGTAGTCTTCCTATTGGGGAGTTGGCCACGGTCGAGGGAAACACACAGTACCAAACTTTCTCCCTATGCTGTGCATAGGGAAAATGCTTGCAGATTCTGTTTGTCATCTTTCAAAGGTCTGCCATGTGTGAACCCAGCTTTAGGCTGGGCATATTGAGATACTTCTTCCTGACCGACTGATATTTTTGTCGTCAGGTCTAAATATTGGAAAACGAGTTCAGCGAGCTGTACGTCCGGGGTAAAAACTGCTTTATTGTAACATGTAAAAAACACAAAGTTGAATCCCGCTATACATATAAAACTTACAAAGGAGGGGAAGGAGGTCCACACTGAGGCTCTGCCTTACGCATTTCGTGAGTCGTGACTCCACTGTCACTTCCTCAGAGGCAGATAACCACTCCTCCAAAACTCCCTTAAATTGCCATAATGAAATCAGAAAATACAGTTGGTAAAACACAAAGGCCAATCAAAAATGCAGAGACAAGGGAGGTAGGAGGAGAGGAGGGGTGGGGAAAGGAAAAAGGATCACTAAAAACAAAAAACACTAATTGTAATTTAAATATAAATATATGTAAACCCCAATCATGCAATCTAAACACCCAGTGCACCCAAGCACAAGAAATATCATCTAAGGTTAAATTCATCCAGTATAGAAATGTAAACAAACTAATGAAGCACAGGGGAAGAAACCCTTTAACCCAGATATGTGTGTGATCTATTAGCACAAAAAACAGATATACGGACCATATTAATTGTTAGAAGGAAAGAAAAAAGAAAATAAACAATAAACCTAAATATGGCTATAATGAGTTAAATAGAGTTAGAAAAATTTGTTATAACTAGAGATGTCCGAACTTCGCAAAATCCGGTCCGCTTGAGGATCCGCGAATTTTCCAATAAATTTGAAAGTCCGTGAGCGGACCCATTAAAATGAAAAAAATCCTCGAAAATACAAGAAATCCGCAGTTCGGAAGTTGAAAAATCCGCCGTTCTCGAATGGGCTAACCGCCCATCCATAGTTATAACGCACACCCTATAAATATAGGGAGTGACTGGGAACCCATATAATAGGTAAGTAAAATATTTAGAAGATAAATAGTTATAAGAAAGCTCACAAAGATTCCCAAAATGGAAAATGAAAAGGTAAGTACCATAGGGAATAAAGAGCATATAAGCCCAAAAGCACATTATACCAAGGGAAAATATCAGTGGGTTAAACAGGAAGATCAATACAATTAATACAAATACAATACTCTCTACAAGTTAAAACAAGGAGATCACTAGATGTGATAACATGTTATAATATAAAATAGGATAAGTACAATAGATACAATAGTGGCCACTCCAAAAGGGGAAGGGAAAAAAGGTCTAAATATTGGACGGTGTGTATCTTGGAAATGGAAAGGGTTCAGAGAAGGGCAACTAGAATAATAAAGGGGATTGGGGGGGCTTGAGTATGAAGACAGATTGGATAAGTTACAATTATGTACGCTAGAGAAAAGGCATTGCATGGGGATATGATTACTGTGTATAAATATATTAACGGGCCATACAATAAACTATCTGGGGCATTGTCAGAGGACTCGTGGACATCCCTTAAAAAGAAATGTAGTTTTCAAATTCGGAAAGGGTTTTTCACTGTGAGAACGGTAAAGCTATGGAACTGTCTTCCAGTGGACGTTGTTATGGCAGGTTCATTGGATAGTTTCAAAAGAAAGCTGGATGAGTTTCTGCAAACAAGGAATGTTGCAGGTTACTGGTATTGATACATAAAGTAGAGTTGATCCAGGGATATTTCCGATTTCCGATACTTAGCCAGAAAGCATTCCCCCCCCCCCCCCCCCCCTGGTGGGTTTTTTATGCCTTCCTCTGGATCAACACACACAGGCAGGAAGTGTGGGTATTGCTGAATAGGTTGGACAAATACTATACCCAGCTTTATCTAAGGATTTCTGTACAGACCATGTACCCTGCTCTTTTTGAATGGAGAAAGGAAGGGGACAATCCAGTTAACTCCTGCAATAAGGGCGAACAATAGAATCACTTCCTGACATCCTAAAGCAATCTAATTGGATAGATTACTTAACAATGTCAGTGCAAGCAAGAACACGCTAAATTGTTGCCCGCTTAGCCAATTATTTAATGTCTGTACATAGCTTAAAAGGCTACAGTCACACTGAAAAAACTAGATAATTAAATGGTATGTCCACAGTATTTTTAAAGAATAATTTATTTCCATTTGATGTATCTCAGTTAGGAAATAGGCTTTTACTGTTCATCCTTAATTAAGTCTGGTGCTGCTATAAAGCAGCAATAATCATAGTTTGGACCTTTATTCTGTTCTTATGCTATTGCGACTTCTTGACCTTAAATGTGTAGATGTTACTGGGGACATGATGTCCTTCTTCCCCTTCACCAGTGTGTGACCCCCTTGGCCACTGGAGACGTTTTTACTTGTATGTGAAGCACAGTACCATTGGGACTGGCAGATATCAGTTTCCCAGTCTCACCTGCATCAAGAGTTTCATTTTGCCATTTAGTTCCCTTTTAAGTTAGAAAACAAATTAGATAAGTTGATGTAGTTCCCCTGATGACTGTACAGGTCCCACTAGTGTGCTGCCACTTCTTGTACAAGTGCATTTTTATCAAGGGTCCAACTGATAGAAATTAAAACTTGGGTTTCCTTTTGTGCATTGCATGTTCTAGCTACAGTTAGCGCACAATGTCTAATTTCTCATTTAACCTCTGCAAGCAAAATCTAATTCTCCTTGAAAATGTAAAGTCAATGCTTTCCTGTAACTATCCAGTTACTGACTAATTCCCAAACACAGTCCACCCCAGTGTAAAGATTTCTGTTTTCATTTGGTTTCATTTCACTATAAGTTGTTACAAACAGATTTTTTTTAAATCAATGTAATCAGAATTGTTATTACCATACAACGCATTCCCATGACAACACTTATGGAAAAAATAGCAAATAGCATTTTAAAACAACTGCATATTAAGTACAGTATGAATGTTTAGATTATATCTAAAATACTGGAGAAACCACACCCCAAAAGTAACTAACTTTATTTCACATTACCATAAAAAGCCTTCAGGGTAGGGGCCACCTGATACAGATGCCCTTAAGCCTGATACATATGGTAGATCTATTAGTCTGGATATCAGGCAGGAAATCTACCCAATTAAGATACCAATTGGAAATCTATCATTCGAGAATTAAAGTGTACAAGCTAATATTTAACACAATTGATTGGTTGTGATTTACTGACGTGACTAATAATCTCGACCAATCAATTTTGATCAAAAAAATCATTCATTGTAAATATCAGTCGATCCACAACTGGGTCGTTCTGACATCCAAAATGTCAGTGATCAGCCAGGGAAAGATATCAAAATACCAGGTGCTCACTGACCTGTATACTTTTAAAGGCAATGTGAAGTACTTACTACTTTTATTATGCAGTTCCTACTTTATTTTGCACATTGCTTTTGTGTGGTGGAAGCAAACCCTCCATGGGCCCTCAATCCTATCCACACTGACTGTGACTCACACTGATCCAGAATTTTAGCCTGGAGCATCCCAATTATTTATTGGTGGTTGAAAAGTGAGTTAAGCCTGAATCAGCAAAAATATTGGTAGAAAGTGAATGAATGAAACAGAGTAAATCTTTCCTCACACCTTTCCTATATAAATTCTCTGTGTTGGCGGTAATTAAAAATCTAATAACCCAGAATATGATAGAAAATACAAATAGAATCACCAATATTCCCTTTTTATAGGTAGATTTATTGAATGTGTAAATACTTTAGAATGTGTATTAAAGCAAAAACAAGTGAATTAATCTTGAATAACACAGTCAGTAGAATATGTATATATTTCTACAAGTTATAATAACGCTGGTATCATTTTATTTCCATTATTCTGAAATGTATACCTTCCTGTAAATCTTTCTTCTGATTCCATTTTTAGAAAGGAAAAAAGAATTTTTCACATTTACACATCATGCAGGAATTCATGCGTGAATTTTCAGATGTGCCTGAATCATTGCAAGTAAACAGCTAAGTAAGTGAATGAAAGGAAGTCAATAGGATGAATGGTAAGTGATATTTTCTCATAGAATTCCATAGAAATCTGCTCTGCCAATGATTAAATAAGGGCCATATTCATAAAGGCATAAACGATTTGTTAAACCGATCTTTGATTTCCGATCAGTTTAGTGATCTATGGGCACTTATGCATTTTCTCCACTTCAGACTTGGTGAAATGGGCAAACTTAAAGCAAGGAAATGCTTATCGCCATTTCATAAATGCGATTGAGCGGTCACTGTGGCGATAATGGTGATTGCGGCGGTAATTGCTTTTGGTTAATTGGTAATTTGGTTATCGCCAAATTTGGCAAAAATAGTATCGATAAATGGCGGCAAAAAGTTAACACACCTTTATAAATATGCCCCCAGTGTGTTTGTAGATACATTTCTTTGCACTTAATGCCTGACTGTTTATATCAAAGTATTAACACCCAGTGTGTTTGTAGATACATTTTTTCTGCTTACCTTGCACTCTTGCCTGAGTGTATATCCCATTGTATAAATATCCAGTGTGTTTGGACAGGCCCCTTGCACCACACACACCACCTCACATGGCTCCACCAAAGTCTTCTCTGCTTCACCTAAAAAATCCTCTTTGTATTGTTTGTATTACACTCTACATAGAGTGGATGTATAAATCCTCATTTGGGTGTGTGTCTGTCTGTGTGTCTGTCTGTGTCTCTGTCAGTGTGTCTATCTGTGTGTGTCTGTCTATGTCTATCTGTCTGTGTGTTTGTCTGTCTGTCTGTCTCTTTCTATGTCTAACTGTGTGTGTGTGTGTCTTTTCTGTCTGCCTGTGTGTTTGTCCTGTCTGCCTGTGTGACAAGTATATCTACTGTGTGATCTACTGATTGGTCTTGACAGCGGCACTGTTTATGCATCCCCTTTAAAACCTTAAATAAAGACACGACCACCTGCTTATTTGGAAATTTTTACTGACCACAGCTTTCTTTTACACATTAACAGCATATTTTTCCAAATGTATTTTCAATCGCATAACATAACATTGTTACCATACAAATACATAAAGTTAACACTGCTGATGACATTCCTATTTCCAACAATTATAACAACCATTATAATAACAATTATAACAACAATTAACAATTACTCAGAACTGTTAGTATTAACCTGAGTCACTGTCAGACGGCTAATCATATAATTAATTAAGGCCATAATCTAATCCTGCAGAACCGCTCCCTCCTGGTTCTCTGGATCTTTGCTTTGCTTTCACCAACATCATCATCTGACCACCCACCTTGGGGTTAGACCAGGACCAACTACCATCCTCCTTTTCCATAACATTGTAACTCCTCCCCTTCATGGCCGACTGACAGGAACCCACCAAGCTGGCGAGGTTGGACACCTTCAACCCCGTGAGGCGCCCAAGACCAACAAAGCCTTCTCCACAACGGTTTGTAACTGTAAATTAAAAATGTCTATACTAACCTCATTCAGATAAACCCCGTCTGGGTGGAAAAGAGAGCGGTCATGTACAATATCGGGATGTGTTACTACCAACCCCCCGTTTAATTGTAGAAATTTTGCTATGGAATTGTTTACCTTAATCCGAACTCGTTCGATGGCCTCTTGCGACTTCGCGCCTCTCCATAATTGTCTTGGAATTATCTCAGACCAAATTAATAAAACGTTTGGGAAAATTGACCAAAGCCTTAGGCAGTCAAGCTTAAAGGGTATGTCCACCCTAAAAATTATTTTTTAATATATGATTGCCCCTGTCCCCCACCCCAACCTTATATTATTCTTTTAGAAATTGCCCCAAACTTTACTTACCTCCCCTCTTTCCTCTCTCCGTCGCGCTGCCGGCCCTCTGCTTGCGATAAAATGCAAGCAGAGGGGCGGGACCGCAGTCGCGTCTGTGATTGGCTGAGCGGCACCAATCACGGACGGGCTGCCGGTCATTCAGTGCGGCGGAGAAAGAGGGGAGGTAAGTAAAGTTTCGGGAGCTTTCTAACAATATAAATATAGTGGTTGGGGCTGGGGGGACAGGGGCACATATAACTAAAGGGTTTTAAGTTGGGGAGGAATCCTGAAGGGAGGGAGGGGAGAAGGGCTGCAGTACGCATGCCAAACTTCTCCCGGAGGCCAGGTAGGAGGCAGAGTCCTATATGGACTCTGCTATCCTCCTGGTGGGCAGTTTTTGGGACTTTGGGGGGGGGGACTACAGGAGAACCTTGTGGAGCTGGGATGTGAGGTAAGGATTAAACTACACTACATGATGGGGCCAGTATTGGGGGGATTATAGTTTTGGGGGTGGACATGCCCTTTAATGCTCTTTATAAGGTGTCTCATGGGTGTATACCCTAGAACATTGCCCCCTGCGTGCATCAGTAAGATGCAAGGTGGCCCCGTCTTTTTTGCCTGTTGTATTGCTCTAGGAACGAGTTTGTGCCAAAGCATGCCCCGTTTACTGAGCCATAAAACTATGGCTTGATCAGGGGGAAATATAATTCAATACCTTTTGGGTGGAGACCTGCTCTCTTTTCGGCCCAAAATATGTAAGAATGGCCTGTGAGCCATATTGTAAGCCGTGGAGCACCTGAAAAAGCAAAGGGATTTGGAACCAAGAACAAGTAACACTGAAATCTAACTAAAAAGAAACTACATTCCTACCTCCACTCGGTTAGGCAGTATATAGGATCTGAACCTAGAGGACTCCCACCTACCAATGGCATTTATCACTTCCTCGGACAAGCCCCAATGGGCTGCTTCAGTGGCGGCTCCTATACGGAATGAATGTGCCCCGTAATCTGTCAACGTCATCCCTAACCCTTGTAAGGCTTTGCGTAGGATGGCTGTAAATTGAAAACGAGAGAGGGAAGATCCATCCCTATGTATAAAATAGGAAACCCCCCCTGATGGTCTCAAACTGGGCAAGTGTTACAGCCTGTAATAGCATGTAATGAGACCTTAAAGAATGACCCAGGTTTGCTCGTCTTTGTGTTACGCACTATGATGTCCAATGTCACGTCTTGAGCTAAGATGCCCCCCCCCCGTCCTCCGTGCCCGACTTTCCCAGCTGGAAACCTCTAAAAGCTCCGTAAAAGGCCCAAGAAAAGGCTACCTGGAACAATACTTGCTCGAATTGCGAGTCCGTTAGGTGACTAACTTGTGTAAAGAGCCCTTCTAGCATGTGTAGGGTAATGGGGCGTCTCCTGTCTGTTGTTTTTGCACCTTTTGTGAATCCTTTCATTGCCTGCCTGACTAGAAAGTTCTTGGTATAAACATGCCAACCCATTGCTTTAAAGAGAAACCTTAATGCCGACAAGGTCCTCAACAACATGCTGACCGACGAACCCATCTCAAACAGACTAGCTACATGCACCAACAGCAGGTTCAGTCGTTTCCCTTCGTCTAATACCCCCCCTATCTCGGACTCAAGTTGAAACCATCTACGCCACACCGCGGAATAAGCCTCCCATGTTAATGGGGCAAGGGACTGCCGTATTAGTGATTGCATACCTCTCAGATGATGTTCCAAAGCTACTCCTGAAACCTGAAAACTCACCCCTTGGGCCGATGCAGATGGCGCTAATAATCGGAACCTGACCCACTGAAAATGTGAGCGTCCGCTATTTCGTTGACATGACCGGGGATATGTTTTGCTTTAAAAATGTATGTTAATACGTAAACATATTAGTACTATTCATCTCAGTAAAGTCAAGACTGGTAGAGAGGAAGATGTTAGATTATTTACTGCCATCACTACTGCCATGTTATCTGTGTCGAATACAATACTTTTGTTCTCCAAACCAGATCCCCACAGTTCTAAGGCCACTAGAATAGGAAATAATTCCAGACATGTAAAATTTTTTTATCACTTGGGAGGATCTCCAGCGATCTGGCCAAGGAGCAGCGCACCAGGCACCATTAAAATAAGCTCCCAAACCTGATCCACCGGCAGCATCGGTGAACAAGTGAATGTCGTCACTATTTAGGTCCCTGGATAGCCAATACCTGGTGCCATTAAATTGCTCTAAAAATGTTTGCCACACTCTAAGGTCTTCTTTGATTGCCTGTGAGAGCCGAATGAAGTGATGGGGTTGCCGAACCCCAGCTGTAGCTAGGGCTAGTCGCCTAGAAAAAGCTCGACCCATGGGCATTATCCTACAGGCGAAGTTAAGTTTTCCTAACAAGGACTGCATTTCCTTAAGGGTAATCTTTTTTGCTAAAATGATTTGCGAAATTGTGTGTCTTAAATCCGTGACTTTTTCATGGGGCAATCTGCACTCCTGCTGGACTGTGTCTATTTCAATCCCTAAAAATTTTAGACACGTGGAAGGGCCTTCAGTTTTGTCTTGCGCTAGAGGAATGCCAAACTGCAGGCATACTGTGCGCATGGTTTGCAGTAATATTGCGCACAGGTTGGATTTCTTTGGTCCTATGAACAGGAAATCATCCAAATAGTGTATTATGGTCCTAACACCTGCCTCTTGCTGTACCACCCACTCCAAAAATGTACTGAAAGCCTCGAAGTAGGCACAGGAAATCGAGCAGCCCATTGGCAATGACCTGTCCACAAAATATTGGTTGTTGAAAAAACAACCTATATTGAACTCGGATGGACAGGTAGCAACCTAAAGGCTGATTCGACATCTGTTTTTGCCATTTGTGCCCCTTTTCCAGCTTCCTGTACTAACCTAATGGCCGCATCGAATAAAGTGTAGCTCCCGTGTGTTAAGTTGTCGTCTATATCATCATTCACCGACTCACCTACAGGGTATGATAAATGATGTATCAGACGAAATTTGCCTAATTCTTTTTTGGGGACTAAACCTAAAGGAGAAACCCGCAAATTAGGGAATGGGGGGTCCTGGAATGGGCCCGCCATTCTGCCAACTTTAATTTCTTTGCTCAGCTTTTCCCGAACTATCTCTGGATTGGCCAAAGCCGAACACAAATTTTTCTTTGTTAATTTGGGAGCACCGAGTGCAGCTGGAATTATGAATCCTAAACTAAAACCTTCTGATAGGAATTTTGGGTATCTATCGAGCCAGGGCTGCATCACCTCTACCTTCACTGGCGTCACCCCCTTTTCCACCAGTATCTCTGGTCTTTCCTTGTGCTCCTCGCAACCTTTTGAAACACCTGGCATATGGATGTGTGCCTGAACAAAAGGAGCATTTGTGTCGAAATCTACACGTTGCTCCCCACTTGCACTGTCCTTGGTTGAAGGACCAGCAAGACCCTCTTTTTTGGCTGCCCTGTTGTCCCGACAATGCGTATCCTGTTGACGGAAAGGGCTGAAAACTGACCTGTCCCGAAGGTCCTCCGGCTTGCCCAGATCTACCTGTCATAACCCTCATACATAGTCCTATGTCCCTATGGTCCTGCTTGTCATATCTAAGCCACGCTTGGCTGCCATAGACCCTGTGAGCCTCCCAGATGCCATCTAGGTAGCAGAACAGGGGGGAACATTGTTCTGGAAAGCACTCACCTATAATGCTTGCCATTATGGCATAGGCTTGAAGCCAGTTCCCGAACGTGCGTGGTATCAACCTATAGCGCCGTCTTTCGTCGTCTTCCTCCCTTCTATGCTCCTTCCCTCTTTCCCACGGTCAATGTTAAAGGCTATGTCCACCCCTAAAATACATTTTTAATATTCTGCTCCCCCATTCCCCCAGCCCCAACCGCATATTTTTTTTTCCAGAAAGCCCCCCAAACTCTTACTTACCTCCCCTCGATCCTCCGCCGCACTGCCGGCCCTCTGCTTGCAGAATGCAAGCAGAGGGGCGGACCGGCAGTCGCGTCTGTGATTGGCTGAGCGGCAGCCAATCACGGACGCGGCTGCCGGTCATTTCAGCGGAGAGGGAGGTAAAGCGGAGAGGTAAGTAAGAGTTTGGGGAGCTTTTTAAAAAAAAAAAACATGCGGTTGGGGCTGGGGGACATGGGGGAGCATAATATTAAGGGGGTTTAATGCTAGGGGGAGGGATAGTAGAACGGGAGGGAGAGGGAGGGGGAGGGAGGGGGGAGAAGGGCTGCAGCACGCATGGCAGGAATCTCCGGGAGGCCAGGTAGCAGGCAGTGTCCTATATGGACCTGCTAGCCTCCTGGTGGGCAGTTTTTGGAACTTTGGGGGGGGACTACAGGAGAACCAGATGGAGTTGGGATGTGAGGTAAGGATTAAACTACACTACATGGTGGGGCCAGTAGTTGGGGGGATTATAGTTTTGGGGGTGGACATGCCCTTTAAACCGTTCGAGAGGAAGCAGCGTGAATATGTCTACATACTCGCCGTGCCAAATCTGTTCTTTAATTTCCGATTTGACATGTGCTCCCAATGAACCCTCGAAGCATACGTACGTGTGCCCTTTTGCCGAGTAGGAGACTGATATGTTTTCTATCTGTGCCATAAACCGGTCCTTGTCTAATCTGTGTTTCCCCTTGTAATGACCTGGGCACTTCAATGGATGAATATGAAATGCTCCCTGTAGCAGGAGCTGTCTGTCGTAAGGCTATATCCCCTATTCCTTGGCCCCCTACACTTTGCCTGGGTGTTCCCACCGTGGAGTGTACTGAACTCTGTTCGCTGTCCCATTGAAAAAGTAATTACCTGAGGCCTGTCACAAAGCTATTAACCCCACTTGTGGAAGCTTCTTGACCCGGACCCCTGACCTCAGATTGAGAGATAGACAAAGGGATAAATAAAAGGGTATTACCTGATGTCGACAGTTCCGCGGATGAGTATGGGCTGTGACATTGAGTAACTGGTGTGATCTGTTGCTGTAGGTATCTGTCCTGCTGTAAGGTTGTCTGGTGGCTGGGTGATAGAGCCTCTCTCAGAGTGCCGTCTGAGAGAGGGATGCTTCTGGCAGCTGACCCTGTGAAAGCAAAGGAGAGGGGGCAATCTGGCCCTGTTGCTGGGATATCAACCTCCCCCTCCCTGCTGCCAAGCCAGTGGCTGCTCGTGACCCTGAAACTGTACCTGTGAGGGCCAGAGAGAGGGAGCGACCTCCCACTCCCCCTGTCACTCTATTAGCACCCCCTGACGCTGATGAAGGTGGTGACTGGCCAATTGTTCCCCCCTGACCTGTAGTCCGGGCCGCATTCTCCCTTGGAATATTGTGGGGACCTGGCCGTTCCCTCTCCTGGCCACACCCCCAGCCTGATTCACCTACCGGAATCCTTGTATCGCTCCTGGTGCGCCTCCTGTGATTCCCTGGCGAGGGCCCCTTCTGAAGTTAGGCCTGGCCGCTGGGGTTCCTGCTTCTTCAGAAGCGCTAGCCGATGCCTCTGTGTTCCTCGTGTTCCATTGCGACCCTTTGCGCCTTGTGCTGCTCCTCCTCTGTTTTCTTCTTTGTGGTGGTGAAGGGCTGAGGCGTGATGGAGGCCGAGTTCGCCGCACTCCTGGCCTACTCCTGTGTTCGCTGCTTGTTGCACCCGGACTTGTTTGGTCCACCTCTCTATTTCTGGCGGCTGTGTCCTCTGCCATATTATCCAGAGGGATTATCTGCCGCAGCCATTCCTCACCGCGCTGAAGAGCCGCCTGTCGGATCACCGCCATTAGGGATTCCAGGTGAGCCATGTTGTTCGGCAGTTAGATTTGCAAAATGGCGGCCTCCACTTTGGCCCTGAGGCCTTTTATTACCTCTCCACCCCTCCTCTCGCTCCTCCTTTCCCTCCTCCAAACCTATCTCCGCTGCTATCCTGGTCCTGCCCGTGCTGGCTGCATCATGACGCCCCTCCTCCTACCTGTGGAGGCTCCGTGGCTCACTTTCTGTTTGTCTTTATTTATTTGTGTCTCAATTTTATCAATCTATCTGTCTATATATGTCTTAAAAGTACCCAATGGGCGTGTCTTATGTGTAGGTGAGGAAAGGGGCATGGCCTAATTTTATCAAACCGTGGCACATATAGGGGGCCCATGTGTATGCTACAGCCAATGGCCCACACTAGGCTTAATCCAACACTGACTTACAATATATATATTTACAGCAAAGCTACTGGCTTCCTGCAGGGGCACTTCTAGACCTTTTGGCACCCGAGGCAACCTTTCTAAAGCTGCCTCCTATATCATATTGCAGCACACAAAGCAAAAAAGCGGGTGTGGTTTGTGGAGGTGGTTATGGTGGGCTGACATAAGTGCCCCAGAGATTGGTAAATTCAATATAAGTGCCCACACAGACTAGTAACATACACCATCAGTGCCAAAAATAAGACACTGCCGCTGAGCATACACACAGCAGGGCAGAGGCAAATATAAGTAATTCACCTATACATCATTTTTCATTCTTCCCTTATCTTTAAATACACTTCACTCCTATAGAGAGTTTTAACTTTTCAAACAATTCATTGTATCTCTATATCCTCCTCATTGCAGTACCCCATCTGTGATTCAAAACGATGTTTTAATGTGCATTCCCTAGTGCTGCAGCTCTTCTCTTTTAAGTATATCTATAATATAGCTATTAATGCTAAAAGGTTGAAGAAGAGTAAAAGTGTTATAATAAATTACATTCAGGTAATTATCAATATTATTGAGAACTGATCTTCTAAATTTGTATATTTATATAACTATAAAATTGCTAAGGCATAAGGTAATGTTAAAGCATACGCTGTACCTTAAAAAAAACTAAGGCCTAATGCTGGCAACAACTTCTGCCCATTGATATTTTTATTAGGTGTCTGCACCGAAGGCCTGAATGGGGTTGATACCCAGAAAAATATGGGAAACAGGAAAAGACAGCATCAAGGTCTAGGTCCCACTACACAACATTGCAATGCAATTTTTGGAACGCAATTCCGTGCTTTAGTCTTCCCATCTGTATAGTTACATAGGAATGCTGTCAGGAAAGGTACTCACCTTTCCGGCCGCTCCATTCCTCCCAAGATGTTGACACCCAGCAAGTTAGTGCGCCATTGTGATGTTGCGCAAGATTTAAACTGACGCCCTCTCTCAGCTCGGTTCCCGATTATAGCATTGCTAAACCTTAGTCTGCTGTGCTGGGTTCCTGTTTTCATTTCATCCTGATCCTGCCTTGCATTGTATCCTGGTCCTGCCTTGCATATTATCCGTTTGTCCTAAGACCGATCCAGTTTGCTGTGCCTCCAGACCTCCTCTGTGGACTCATACCCTCGTTGATCCCGACTTCGCCTAACGTCAGTACAGGTACCTAACAGTATAATTAGGTCATGGACCCTCCCGAGGGAACTTCCATAGATTTAGGGAAGATTTTACAGCATATGGTGGCACGGATGGATGCCTATGAAGACCAGCAAAATAGGATTGGTCAAACGCTGGATGCTCTACTTGCATGCACCCCGGCTGCTACCCCTGGTGCCAGCGCCGTTCCTGTGTCCCCACTAATTCCCTTGCCAGCGAGAAACTCTAAAAAACCGAAAATTCCTCCCCCCTCTCGTTATGCAGGGGATCCACAAACTTGCAGAGGGTTTGTTAACCAGTGACTGATCCAGTTTGAGTTACAGCCATCTAGTTCTGAACGAGCCAAGGTGGGTTACATAATTTCCCTACTGGGAAACCACTGGAATGGGCTTCACCTTTGAGGGAAAAGGACTCTCCCCTTTTCTTCAGAATTCTTCAGAATTTTTGTCAACTTTCAAGTCTGTTTTTGATGCCCCCCCGGGAGAAATACTGCTGCCTCCACACGACTTCTACAGCTACATCCAAATAATCGCGCTTCTATAGAAAAAAGAGGTATCAGGGCACAAGGCTGAACATAAGCTAAATGGGTCTGAGGTGCACACGGCAATATAATAGATAACTAATGGAAACAAGAAAAAGTACCTGGCACTCACAGATGGTGTGTCAAAAAATCCCTTTATTTAGCACATAGCAAATGGGGAGGAAGCATGGAACAAAGTGCAGTCCATATGAATTTAAAAACCTTTAAAAACACAATGCAACCATTCCCCTCTATAACACATGATAAATACATACACAAATACAGTGCTAAGTAGTACAGGCTTAACATAAGGTAAAGCCCTAGATACTCATCTGTCTGGTCAGTCAGTCCCTGAGTCAGAAACACAGGTATAGGAGCATCAAGCTATGGTTAGCCATGTGTCAAGGAGAATGTAAGAGGTACTAAGAAATGGATGCTGGACACGTTTCGCCCGTCGGCTTTCTTAACAGCAGCGTGGTGCAGTGTCAATGGTGGCTAGAAATGTCCTCCGTGATCTCACGAGAGTTGGGTCACGTGACCTCCCAAGTCCCGCATTCATGATAAAATCAAATAATCGGACTGCAGCACAATTTGCCATAGAGTTCCAGACCCTAGCGGCAGAATTAACCTGGAACAACAAAGCTTATGTTACAGCCTATTATACCTGCCGAGAAAGCAGCATTGGCGAAACGCATCCAGCTGTTTGTGCTCCTGTTCCTGCCAGCCCTGCTTTAAGTCATGTCCACCTTTTACCTCCAATGTATATGCTGACAGAATATACTGACTACGGATGGATAAGTATAGATGTTCCTTTACGTGTTACTTTGACTAAGACTATGGGTTATCTTATAGCAGGTCTAGTAGGACTGTAGATGTATTTAGATCATTTTTAAATGTTTTTAATCTATATATACTAGTTATCACTGTGATTCATACCCACAATAAAGGGAATTTTATCTTCATACGAAATTATAGTGTGCTTGAGTTTCTCCTTTTGCTGCTATACACTTTAGCACCTTATTTCTGATTGATAATTTAACTATTAAGTACCCTATTTCTAGTCACCTGTGCCTAGACTAATTGCAATTTATTCTATTGGCAAGGTCTTTCTGAGAAATTAAAAGATGATTTGGTCTCCAGGGAATTACCAACTACCCTGGATGAAATTATCGCCTTGAGTATCAAGATTGACACCCGCCATAGAGAACGGCTTGCTGAGAAGGAACGCATTAAGAGACCTTTCCCTCCCTTGGCCCCAAGTTTTGTTACTCCCCCTCTCCAAGTTTCTGTTCCTGGTTCTTCAACAACCACCTCGGAAAAACCCATGCAGATTGGTAGGGCTCACCTTTCTGAAGAAGAGAAGTTGCAAAGACACTGGCCTTTTTCTTTATTGTGCTGCAGGTGTCACTTTGCCAAACTCTGTCCGGCAAAAGAGGGAAAGATCACTGTGACTCATCTGGGCAATAAAACCAATTATACCCTACCCGACTTCAGGTTTTCTTTTGCCTGTGCAACTTTCTTTTGATTCCTCAACTTTTGAACTGTTGGCGTTTATTCTGGAGCAGCTGGCAAGTTTTGGGATTCCACTTTTGTCAAGCAATCCCAAGATTCCACTCCTACCTCTGACCACTCCCCTCCAAGTGTTTTCTATCGATGACAAACCTCTATCAACCAATGTAACTTCTCAGTCTACCATGGAAATGCTCCTACAGGTTGGTCCACTTCACCACGAATATATTACATTTTTCATTATTGACTGTCCTACTCCTATTGTCTTGGGCCTTCCCTGGCTTAGGCGCCATAATCCCAATATAGACTGGCACTCTAACCATATTTACCAGTGGAATCCCTATTGTCTAAGCAACTGTCTCCGTCCTGCGTCCTCTGTTCTTGTCAATTCGATTAAGACTATTCAGCTACCCACTCAGTATCAAGAAGTTTCTGATATATTCTGTAAAACGGCTGCAGAGATACTTCTCCCTCATCGAACATATGATTGCCCCATCAAGCTTCTTCCTGGAATCATGTCCCCAAAAGGCTGGACGTACCCACTGCCTCTAGCTGGAACCCAGTCCATGAAAGAATATCCAAGAGAATTTACAACTGGGTTTTATTCGACCTTCCTCCTCTCCCGCAGGAGCGGGTTTTTTCTTTGTCGAGAAGAAGGATGGAGGCCTCTGCCCTTGCATTGATTATCATGACCTAAATAAAATCACTGTCAAAAACCGATACCCCTTACCATTATTATTCAAATGTTTGATCAGCTTCAAGGAGCCAGAATTTTTACCAAATTGGACTTATGTGGTGTTTATAACTTGATCCACATCCGTTCTGGAGACGAATGGAAAACAGCTTTTAACACATGGGATGGGCACTACGAATATCTTGTCATCCCTTGGGTCTCTGCAACGCCCCAGCTGTTTTTCAGGAATTCGTTTTTGATCTGTTTTGTGACTTCTAGGTCATTCTGTAGTTGTTTATTTTGACGATATACTGATTTTTTCTAAAGACCTCCAATCTCACAGAACTCAGGTCAAGGAAGTACTCTCTCGCCTCCGGAAAAATTCCCTGTATGCCAAGTTAGACAAGTGTCTATTTCAAGTTTGCAAAGTCCCTTTTCTTGCTTATATTATTTTTCAGGAAGTGTTTGAGATGCATTCTGCTAAAGTTGCTGCTATCAGAGATTGGCCTTTACCCACTTGCACCAAGGCCATTCAGAGATTTGTCCGTTTTGCCAATTATTATCGACAATTCATTAAAGGATTATCTTCTCTCGTCTCTCCCATCTTAACCTTAATCAAAAAGGAGGGAAACCTGAGTCCTGGACCCCACAAGCATTAAACGCTTTCAAAACCCTGAAAGACTCTTTCTCTTCTGCTCCAGTTCTTTGCCATGCTAATCCTCTTCTCCCTTTGTACATCAAAGTTGATGCCTCTAATATTGTAGCCGGAGCAGTTCTCAACGCCTTGACTCCGATCACAAACTTCATCCATGTGCCTACTTCTGCCAAAAATGTTCTGCTTCAGAACAAAATTATGATATAGCTAACAGGTTACTTTTGCAATCAAATGGGCTTTGGAGGAGTTGTGACATCTTCTACAGGGTACCCCCCTTCCAACTACTATTTATACCGATCACAAGAATCTCAATTTTCTCCCACTTCAATTTCATTTTGACCTATCGCCCTGGCTCAAAAAATAGGAAGGCTGACACCTTGTCCAGAAGTTTCTTCTCTTCCGAGACCACAGCCATAGCAGATGAACCAATCATTCTATCCTCCAAAATTATTGCTACTGTTAATTCACCTCTGGACTCCCAATTATTAACCACTCAATCTTCTGTTTCCATAGAACCACCCATCGAACCACTCATCGGGATGATTTACATTTCTCCTGAACGTCTCGCTATCCTTTGGCAAACAACACAGTTCTAAACAAGCCGGCCACCCCGGGGTTCTCAAAACTCTACAACTTCTTAACAGGCTGGTATGGTGGCCTACCATGCAGAAAGATGTTAAAGACTATCAGGGTTATTCAATAAAAGTTCTTATTGTTAAAAATAGTGCTAATTTTGCCCCAACCAATCAGATGTTATCTTTCAAATGTTAAATAAGATCTGATTGGCTGGGGCAAAATTAGAACCATTTTAAACGATAAGAACTTTTATTGAATTTCCCTGTATGTCTCCGCCTGTATAGTTTGTGCCTCTGCAAAGACGGATCACTCACCAAGGCTTACTGAATCCTCTGCCTATCCCTTCTCGCACTTGGACCCATCTTGCTATGAACTTCATTGGAGTGCTCCCCTCTTCCAGGGGGCATACTATTTTTTGGGTGGTTTTGGACCGTTTCAGCAAGATGGCACATTTTGTTCCTCTTCCCAAACTCCCTTCTGCTCTGGAACTTTCTACACTTTTCATTTCCCATATTTTCTGTCTACATGGACTTCCTACGGAAATAGTTTAGAACAAATATTAGAACAAAAAAATCTGCCCCCCCCCTTTTATTCTAGGTCCCTCCTGAGCCTACCTGTGCTGATGTAAAGTTGCTGACATCTTGGATCTGCATTGTAGACTCTTTATCTCTGATCCTACAAGACTTCCTGGATCTCCTTCTTCTTAAGCCTTAAAAAGCAGTGTCTGTATGATCCGTGTGCATGTGTGCGCCCTCTCGGTGCATGAGACGTGAAGTCAGTGAATGCAAGGACGCATGCACGTGTGACGTTGCCGATCCGTGCTTGAGTACAGCATGTTGCACAGCGGTGACATCACACGCGTAAGAAGGAGATCTACAATGCAGATCCAAAATGTCAGCAACTTTACATCAGCAAAGGTAGGCTCAGGAGGGACCTAGGGAAAAAAAAAAGGGTGGAACAGATTATTTAAAGCTGCTGCTTCCAATTAAACTTAACTTGCTTTTACAGTGTACTTATCCTTTAATGTCAACAATAACACTCACCTCCCCTTCCCATTAGTAGTACTCAGGGTGAGGACCTAAAACGCTAAGTTCTCACCCCTGGGTACATTACAGCTGAACTAACTTAAAGTTTCCCTCTGTGTTCCCTAATTCCGTGATGTAGCCAATGGGAAGACACGCTCTGTCTTCCCATTGGCTTCATCACTGACAGTGCCAGAGTGAAGGAATGGACCAGAGTGCAAAGGGAAACTTTGAGTAAGTATATTAGCTGTAAGGTAAAGTACCCAGGGGTGAGGAGGACTTATGGGGCCCATACACAAACCAATTCCGGACGTACAATTCAGATATTGTACGATCGCCATTTTGTTTGTATGACATTTGGTTCGGACATTGTACGAGCGCTATATGATTTTTTTTAATATCAGCCCAACAGGAAAATTTTACTGTATGATCGATGGCTCATAGACCAGGATTTTGTTTGTGTATGGGCCCCATTAGTGGTTAAGGTCCTCATCCTGGGTACTACGCAGCTATGGAATAGGGAATAGGTAAGTATAATTGTCCTTTAAGTCTATAAATCTGGCGACAAATGTAAATTTGGCAGCTCTCATCTGAACCCTTTAACTAGCACACATCATTTTAATTAATACAACATATAAAATGAGGTTTTATACTTTCACTCTATGTGGAGTGTAATACAAAACAATATCAAATATTCTGCACATCCAGTTCTATTACTGCATTCTAGCCTTCCCTTCTCTATGAATAAAAGAAATCAAATGGTTTATAAAATGGCCATTTCATAACACGTCTAGCCAACATGTCATGGCTTCTTCCTCTGCATAGTTCTTGCCTTTTATGCATAGGGAGATGTGCTCATTATTCATTATGTTACTTGGCATCAGAACACCCAAAGGGTGTGTACGATCCCTCATTAAACATATGGATCTTCAGAGAGTTTGATGGTTTGGAGAAACAAAGCCAATCTGTTATCTGCATAATGATGCTTTTGGAATCCATACAGCTTTTAAAGTTTCCCTAAAGAATTTGAACTGATTAAGAACAGGTAGTTAGGAAATCATTTTATGCAATACACAGTTAATGAAAATTCCTCTCCTGTCTACTCTATGGCCATATTTAGCTTCTTTTTTTTCACAGACAATGAAGAAATATTTTAGAAATTTTTGTTTTGGTGACATTTGAATGTTAAGGCTGAGTACATACAGGGCTATAATTTGTCTCGACTGAGCAAGCGAACGCTTGGCAGGGACAAATGACTGTCAGTCGCAGCAATAGTGGCCGTGGGTGACAGTGCGCGAAACTGGGTGTGCCGTCCCATAGGAAAGGCCGTGATCAGTAGTGATTTACCAACAGACCCAACCAGTCGTCTAATTCGAATGGGTGACTGAGCTCGGTCGCGGACGGCCGCCACACACCATCAGATATTTCAGGCCAACCGACCGATCCATGGCACTAAGCATGTACCCAGCCTAAGAACTAGATCTAAAATTCTCACCCAACTTTATCAGATCGGGGGTTGGTAATGTTAATAGGTCACAGCAGGGGGGTCTTTATAAATCAATACAATAGCTCAGGAGGCATCTATATACATATGGAAATTAGTCTAACACCCCCAGTCGAATTTTCTAGTGAAACGTCTTCAAGAACTAAACTTCCAGTCCAGTTAATCTAACTGAATCCTACAGATACACCCAGTCGAATTTTCATCAAATATATTTTAAAAAGTTTAACACCTGGGCACTTCAGCTAGCCATACGCATGCGATTTCCACCGCCTGTATGCCGACAGATCACATTGGTATCTGTCGGCACACATGCTGTGGGTAACAGCACACACGGACCTGACCCTGATACGCGGTATGGGGATTGGTCGGCCATGCCGCCATACATAGTACGATCGGATCGGCTCACTTTTCCGCCATTCACGATAGCTTGAAGTGCCGACTACGGTTGTTCGTCAGCACTCCGATCTGTTGGGAACAGCCCCTACACACTGACGATAACAGGTAAATCCCGTTGTTCCGATGGAATTTACCCATTATAGTTCATGTGTATGGCCACCTTAAGTTGTTATTTTGAGTATTAGGAAAAATATACGGAGGAATTTTTAACAATAATAATGACACCTTCCGGTAAGTAACCAATTTCCAGGCTACAAAAGATCCCAAAAATCCATCAACACCATCTCACACTTACAAGATATTTTTTCAATTTCAAGATACATTTTTTCCAAATAACAAATTGTCACCCCTTCATAAATACTGCAATGATATTATCAATGTTCAACTCAGCAAAAAGAGATGTGTGGCAATAATTTCATTGGCCAGTGGGAAAAGTGTCGAAAGATAAACATTCTGCCGCATTATAACTTGCGATAAGTTAGCTCTGTCGAATATAGCTCCAAAATTTCAACTTTGCCAAAACAACTGTCATTTTGGACAGGAGTCGAAAATCAAAATCATAAGAAAACATCTAACAACCCCCGTAAAGAACAACAAAATAATATGCCATATTTTGTTAGTAGGTATACTAGGGCTAGTAATAAAGTTAATAGAATTATCAAGAAACATTGGAACATCTTGAAGGCTGACCCAAATTACCAGACTTATTAGAGAATTTTCGAAAATTCTCAAACGTTCAAGGATTTCCGATCGTTTGAGGATTTTCAAACGTTCGGTAATCCTTGAACGTCCGAGGATTTCCGAACGGGCCAAATGTCCCACATTAACCAATCCTATTTGAATAATAAAATTCAAATATAATTGGTTAATGTGTGATCATATGATTGCAACATTGAAATATTAATCAATCAATCACAATTGGATTTGGTCCTTCAGCCTATCTATATAAAGAGGTGCAAACCCCTTGGGGCAAAGAAAAGAACACGCCGGCAACACTGGTGACGTTGATGTCACCAGTGCAGCAGGTGTCACTAGCGACCGCAGGACCATCACCTAGTGTCGGGGATATCAGCGGCGCTGTCGTACCTTATTATTGTGGATTGAGGCTTCTGTGGCTGCTATAATATCCAGCACAGGGATGGTTTTAGGAGTGATGACAAAGTTCAAGCCCTTAGCCAGGACTTTTCTGGCATTTCTGGCTGGGTCAGAGTCCTGTTTGTCAACTTTCTTACCCATTCCTCCTCATATGATAAAGTGACAAGTCACCAGTGCAGCAGGTGTCACTAGCGACCGCAGGGACATTGCCTAGTGTCGGGGATATCAGCAGCACTGGTGTTGTCGGCTGGAAAGAAAGAAGACACACAGGTAAGGGCTCTTCTAAGAGCCAATGGGGGTTCTGGTTTCGATCTGCAGGACCACCAACAACGGCCCTTGCCAGTGCCGCAAGGGCACTTCTAAGTGCTGGGGAGGGGGGGCTCGGTTTGAGTTGCATGACCCCATAAGCCCCAAAAGGCAATTGTCAGTGTCACAAGGGCCATTGTAAGGGCCACAAAGGAACTTCTTAGTACGGGTGAGGGGGATCCCGGTTCGAGTTGTGGGACCCCTTAAGCCCAAAAGAGCCCTATGTAAGGGCCACAATGGTCCTTCTAAGGACCTGGAAATGTCTTGGGCTGAGCCATGGGACCCCCAAATGTCCAGCCACTGAACTTTCAGCCATTCGTGAATCCTTGAATGTTCAGGGATTCTTGAATTGGCTGTTTCAACTATTACCGAAAACGTCCCATGGAAACTGGAAGTAGCCTGCGTGTGTGCTTTCCCAGGTCCTAGAGCCATTTACAATCAGTTAAAACTTTTTTTTAAACCCATACTGTATTTCAGGCAGAAATTTCAGAACTTTTTCCTCCTTTGACTTTAATGGCAAAATTCGGGGGGATTTTTGAATTTCCAAATTTTTTTGTAAATCTGCGAATCCTTGAGCAGAACGGATTTTCTGAAGTTTGGCCATCTATAGTCATGGTATATCTGTTGTATTCAGTTGGATCAACTGGACTTAAAGTTTAGTTCAACTGGCTCATTCTCATTTCAGAATGACTTCTACAAGAATCTGTTGGCAATTAAGTACCATGGAAAGTCCCAATTAGAAAATAACAACCAGGTGTTAGGGACTGTCTGATACAAGGTGTGATGCATGTGGCTAAGAGTTGTTATCTAAACTGACCAGGGTAAAGATGCCCATACGCTACTTAAGATATTAGAGAGATAGCCAATCTCTCATAAGAAAAATGTCCAATCTATCTAGTACCGCCTTGCCCGTTCTTTCATGCAATCAATTTGAGATAACAAAATGAATGGGTCACATAGGATCATCTCAAGATAAAAAACGCTGCTTGTAAAATGCAGTCTTTAGACATTAGATACTGTAGATATCTCAAATTTATATAATGTCTGCCTAGTATATGGCCAGCTTAAGGTGCCAAAACAGCATTGTACGTGGCTGACAGTTGGTGTCTACCCTCACCTCTAATTAGACTTGGTTTCTTTATTTTCACATAAATGGCCTCATTGACCAGTCCAGTCATTGAACCAGTCTTTTGACTTTGCCAAGATGTTGACATTACAATCTTCAAAGGTATGTCCTTTTTTCTTAAGATGCAGGTACATGGCTGAGTCCTGACCCAAAGAATTGGCTCTTCTGTGCTGGGCAATACGTGGGTCTCCGCCACATACAAATCAGAGCACTCTTCGCTGCACTGCACTGCGTATATGATGTCACTCTTCTTATGTTGGGTCTTTCGGATGTACCAATTGCTGCCTCAGTGTGTTGTTTGGTTTAAAGCAGACAGGGATACAGTCAGGGTTATTCAATAAAAGTTCTTATCGTTTAAAACGGTGCTAATTTTGCCCCAACCAATCAGATGTTAGCTTCCAAATGTTAAATAAGATCTGATTGGTTGGGGCAAAATTAGCACCATTTTAAACTATAAGAACTTTTATTGAATACTTTTAAAAATGCTTCATAATTTCTCGGAGACCCCTGCTACATATGGGATGACTATGTTCTTTCTCCTGTCTTGCTTTCCTCCTTCAATGTTGGTATTCATATTCTTTTATTTCTTTCTACTCCTTTTGACAAAGGCCCAGTCTGGATATCCACAAGTTTTAAGGGCTCCTCTGAAATGTATAATTTATTTAGCCTTCACCTCTGTGCTAGTGGGGTTGTTCTCTGTTCTGTGTTGCAGGGTTCTGATTATGTTTTCTACCTCTTCCCTTGTAAATTTGATGTTTTGGTCTATAGCATTGATGTGTTCTGTAAAGGCTTGTACTTTCTTCTAGTGGATTTTAACCCAGGTGTCATCCATGTATCTGAACCAGTGACTGGGTTCAATGACCTTTAATGTATTAAGAGTCTGAGTTTCCACTTCCTCCATGTAAAGGTTTGCCACGATGGGTGAAACTGGAGATCCCATAGCACATCCATTTTTGCTTGTAGAACTTATCCCTATATTTGAAATAAGTAGTATTCAGGCATAAGTCCAGTAAGGAACACGCCTGTTCTGAGTTCAGATCTGTTCTTCTGGTAGAGGTGATGTCTTGGCCTAGCCGTTTTCTCACCATTTCAACAACCTCCTTGGTGGGTATACAGGTGAAGAGAGATGTCACATCATCGGACACCATAGTTTCTTCTGCACTATGTTCTACATCTTGTACCTTGTTAGTGAAATCCTGGGAGTTCTGGATTTAATGCTTAGAACTTCCAACCAATGGCCCTAAGATGTTGGCTAGGTATTTTGCCACCTTGTATGTTATAGAGTTGATGCTGCTGAGTATGGGTCTTAGTGGGGCCCCTTCCTTGTGTATCTTTGGGAGTCCATATATACATGGATGTGCCTCACCAGGATAGAGGCGATGATTCATTGCTCAATCAATGGCTTTATTATTTTGAAGCTGTTGTAGTAAGTCTATGACCTTTTTCCTTGAAGCGGCTGGTGGGATCCCTTGTTAAAGCCTAATATGTGTTATCAGCCAGGAGTGTAGTCACCTTAGCATGGTAGTCCAAGGTGTTGAGTACATCTTCCCCTATCCGCAGACAGAATGGTAATACTGGAATCTTCCTTGAGGGATGTTAAGACTCTTGCCCTCACACTGTCGTACCTTATTATTCTGGATTGAAGCTTCTGTAGCTGCTATAATATCCACCACAGGGATGGTTTTAGGAGTGATGGCAAAGTTCAAGCCCTTAGCCAGGACTTTTCTGGCATTTCTGGCTGGGTCAGAGTCCTGTTTGTCAACTTTCTTACCCATTCCTCCTCATATGATAAAGTGACAATTTCCTCCTTTTGTCTCCAAGGTAGGTCATCTCCTTTGGGGTGTTCTGGGATGACAGAATAAAGAACTTGTTCCATTCTAGTTGACTGATGTTGTGCATTAAAGCATCAACTGTAAAATTTATCTTTCTTTCTCATTGTTCAGGCTGTGTTTGAGCCTTTTGCAGTATTTGTTTGGTTCTGATGCCTTTTACTGTGGAATCCAGAAGTACAGTATGCCGCATGGTACTAGCCTCTTTTGCCTGCATCAGAGGTTAAAGTGCAGGTGGTTTTTGTAGTCTGCCAATTTCCTTGCTGTCTTTTCATATTGCCGTACAAGTTTGAGGGTTTTCTCTACAAAATGATTTGCAATGTGCTTGTAAAGTTTCTCATTCATCCAGGTCATGGTAAATCTGTTGTATTCAGTTAGATAAACTGGACATAAAGTTTAGTTCTTGCAGATGGTTCGCTAGTGATCCTTCTGGCTTTCAGTTGAGGACTAGTCAGATGACTAGTAAAATGCCTTTAAGAACTATACTTTAAGTCCAGTTGATCCAGCTAAATACCACAGATATATCATGACCTGGATGAATTAGAACCTTCCCAAGCATTCTGACGCATTATAACTTGCAATAATTAAGCTCTGTCGAAAAGAGCTCCAAAATGTCAACTTTGCCTTTTAATATATATATTACCCTTTGTCTTATTTTTACATTTTTTTATTAGTATTTACAGTACCTTTTTGTTTGATTGTACCACTGCTATCCAGTCTTTTTTATAGGTTCTATGTAAATGGATTAGTAGGAAAACACCTTTCCCATAAATTCTGTCTTTTAATCTTACTTCTTCTACAGCTCACACCCTTCTCCTCAACCTTCTCATTACAATAGTTTTACTACTAATTCGGACTGTTTTATTTGGACTATTTTAGTATTAAAGAGTTTTCAAATTCAACAATGAACTATTTTTAATGACCATAGGTGAATTGAAATCCCATAATAAATAACTATGAAGATAGACATTAAATATGATGTCACCCTTCAGGTAACTACACATCCATTTACTCACAAATCACAATCACTGCTGTAATGTCTTTATGCCTAGCAAAGAATGGGTCTTGAAGGAAATCACATCTTCAAATGGCTAAATGTCTCTCTGAACCTTGTGATTGAAACAAATCACTTATTGATTGAAATGAAGCCAATACGTATCATTCAGATGAAATATGGATGTTCTAAAAATGATTTTCTGGGATTTCTGTGTAGTACTAGTCTTGTTTCCTATTTAGATCAGCCTTTAGCGCAGTATCTGCTTCTTTGCTCTCTATGTTACTGTATTTGGGAGTTTTTCTGTAGCTTTATAATGAAATGGCTTACTAGATTATAATGTGACTTCGCTGGGCTATGGTTTCTTGAAGTATAATATACTGTTGTTAAAAGCTGTTGGGTTTGTTCAATGACTGTATAACCTTACAAGGCAAAGTCAAGTGTTACATGTGGGATTTGTCACTATTTTAGGGAGTTTTGCGCGGCCTTGCTCATCGTTTGTCTTCGTTATGGGAGTGGATCCTGCACATGCTGCACTGACTATGTGATAATGATCCTTGGTGATGCAGAATGCAAGTGGTTTATTACCTGTGACTGACTTTATGTATCTGATTAACACAGAATAATGCAATGAATTATCTTACACCGGATTTGAATTAGAGATGTTAAAAACAGCAAGTGGGGGGCAATCGGAATTACAAGAGAATTAGATTTAGACAGATAATCCCCATTGTAATACCTGGTTAATAATCTACTTTCACATAAAATATGGCAATTCTCATCCTCCTTTTTCAATAGAAAGTATAAGGCTACAAAAAGAATGAGAAAGCAATATACACCAAGCTCATGTTTCAGTGCAGGGGATTATCTGCCCTCCCCCTCCCTCTGTGAATGAAAATCCTTTATTTGTGCAATACTACTTGATGAATCGCTAATCTCGTGTCATAAAATGCATCATCTAAGAATCCTTCTGTCATCTGCCAGTTGGCATTGCATTATATGCTTATATGATGGAAGTAAAATGGAAGGTAAATTAAGTTTCAGTGGATGCCCCAGCTGCCTTATGGCTGCATTAAGATAATCAGATATTGTTCAAAGGTGAAGCTGAGTGCAGAGCAGGGTAGTAATGGAGAGCCTTCTGCTTGGTTCCTTTACACTCCCATAACTTTGAAGGCATCTTGGCTCAGCAGTTTCACCTTCCGGAGCTGGATAAATTACAGCAATCTTATGAAAAAAACATTCCTACCCCTTTAATGAATTTATAATTGCAGCTCTACACATTAGCTGGCTGGAATATAACATTAATAGTATTTTTCAGTTGTGTTAGCGTATCATCTGTGTTATAGTCGTCGTGGTCTAATTATACAGAATGGGAATAGGAGAAGCAGTGATAAAGATTTTACATGCAAGAAAAGAAATCCCTATGCAGATCCTAAATCCGAACAGTGACTATACCAAGGCTGGAACAGATTGCAGTAATACCTTGTAATGCAGCAAGGAGCACTAGACAACAATAAACATGCCAAGTGGGATTTTATGCTTCATTTTTTGTCTATTTAGATGAAGTTCACTCTATAACATTTCACTAAGTAAAGGATTATGAAAATAATTAAACAAAACACTACATTCTTATTATATCCCAATTTCACAACACCTGCAATTATATCATATAAATTAGAACCACTTCTTAATTAGCCTTCTTCTCAGTAGCTCCCAGTACACTGTCAGGTACTGTGCTATTATGGCCCTAAAAGGAAGTCTTCTTTAGTGTTAGGTCCCACTGTGCGTTGTGTTCTGTTTACCGTTTTGAGTGCGTTTTGGACAATGTGGTTTGCATGTGTTCCGCTCTGTTTGCAGGTTAACAGAAATACGATTTTCTATGTGTTTGTCCACGTGCGTCCGTGTTTCCGGCCCGTTTGTGTGCGTGTACAGTTTTTGGAAAATCACAGGAAATACCAGAAAAAATGCAAAAAAACCTTTTGTCCACGTGTGTAATTCTTATTTGATAAAGGGTAGCAAGCACAGTCACTAGTGCATGAGAAAATGCAGCAGGGTGATCTAGCCCTTAATATACTGTATTGTCAATGATCCGTTTAGGCTTCCTCTCTGCTAGTAAAGCGTTTGGCTAGATTCTTAGTAGAGAAAACTATATCTTACTAGGATATGTGGGAGGGATTTTAATGCATATTGTATGTGAACCCAGCCTTAGGATATATAAAGGAGATGTCTTGTTTATGAACTTTAAGCTGGTACACGCGAGCAGGTGTCTTTCCAATTCGGCTCCCAACTGAAGGAGCGTGCTGATGAGTTACAAGGGAAGTAAGGTAATTACTGCACTGCTAGTTGTTTAACACCTACAAATATGCACAATAGCATGTCCATTTATCTGCAAACAATCAATAAAAAAAAATCATTTTGGAATGATTAGTCAGCTGTTGATTTTCTTTCACATCCCTGGTCAATTTGATCAGATTATCAGATTGCAGATTGATTTGGCACCTGACAAAAGGCAGTATCTGTGAGTGGAACACCTTTGTTCTAAAGGAGGGGGGGTCTGCAGGCAATATACCCCTAGGGGTGGAGGTTTGAGACATCTGCACCCTACCAGGTGTGTGCATTTGGGACTTTGCTCTCTATTTAGGGTTTCCAGCTTGGCCATCCCAACATATTTGCTGCCTTAGGTGATAAACTGGAAGAGGACAGCTCATAATTGGTATGTATGGAGCGGGCTAATCCCTTGAGCACCTGGGGGACTGCCATCTCTAATACAAGGGGGGGAAAGTTAGGGTGAGGAAGGTTAGGCAGTTGGTTGTGGTAGGAGACTCCATTATTAGAAAGATGGATAGTTTTCTCTGTTGCCAAGACCCTTAATCCTGAACTTTGTTTTGCCTGCCTGATGCTAGGGTTCGGCATGTGATGGATCATGTAGACCGATTATTGGGTGGGGCTGGGTGTGACACAGTTGTCTTGGTTCATATTAGCTTAGGACATTAATGTGTGGCTAAGAGGTTGGTGTAAGGAGGAAGGTTTTAGGTATTTAGAGAACTGGGCAGACTTTTCTGTAGTCTATGGGCTGTACCTGATGGTGGTGCAGCTGTTTTTGGGGAGAAGTTGGCTAGAGGGTTGGGTGAGATTTTAAACTAGGTTGGGGGAGTAATATCAGTCTCACTGGGATATATAGCCCAGGGGGTAAGCAGTGTGTAGATTAGCAAGTGGTGGGTGGGAAGGGGGGTGGGGCTAGCAAGCTTGGCTGACAAAATGGGAGATTTGGAGATAATGGTGTTGACTGAAAGGTATGATATATCAGGTATAGCAGAAACATAGTTGAACAGTTCTCACAACTGGGGTGTAAATTTAGAAGGATACTTTTAGACAGGATAGAGAAAATAGGAAAGGGGGAGGAGTATGTGTTTATGTTAAACAAGAGTTAAAGCCAAATTTAAAAGAAGAGATAACTGGCAATATGGATGGAATTGGGCAATAGGAGGTGGGGTTATGTCATTGTTGGTGTCTGCTACAAGCCACCAAATGCTAGCAGGGAGAAAGTGAGCCAGCTTCATATGCAAGGTCTGCAAATTTGGGGAGTGTTCTAATTATGGGGGACTTTAATTACCCTGACATTGATTGGAGAAGTGGAACTGCCAATACAGAAAAGGGTGATAGGTTCCTGAATTTGCTGCAGATAATTTTCTCTCATAAGGTGTTTGAAGTTCCTAATAGAAAAGGAGCTCTTTTGGATCTGGTAATATCTAACATCGTGGAGTATATTATAGATATAAAGGTAAATGGATACTTAGGTAATAGTGACCATGAAATAGTGTACTTTAGCGCATGTTATCAAAAGGTAAAGTGCACCGGGTTAACAAAAACTTTTAATTTCAGGAATGCAAATTTTCCCAGGTTAAAAGTAGCTCTTCAGCAAGTCGACTGGGAAGATATATTATAATAAACAGTCCACTTGTGTTCAGTAAAGGTGCTGAACACAAGTGGACTGTTTTTAAGGTGATTTTAAGCCATTTCACATCTTAATTTAAACCCTTGGGAAATAAATGTAAAAAAATAAGTCTGCACCCATGTGGCATAATTCTGATGTTAAGAGGGAAATGGAAAGGAAGAAAAAGGCATTGAA
The DNA here is from genome assembly GCA_019447015.1 of Hymenochirus boettgeri. NCBI lineage: Eukaryota > Metazoa > Chordata > Amphibia > Anura > Pipidae > Hymenochirus > Hymenochirus boettgeri. Next base: position 410,354 of record JAACNH010000113.1, read on the forward strand.
AACCTTTACGTCAGAAGGAAGGGAAAGGGCTTTTTAAGTCAGCTAAAATTAAATTAAATTAAGTAGGATAGCTGAACAAAGCATCACTAACCCTAAAAATGTTTAAAGTAAATTAATAGTAAGAAGATGAAGACTGAAAATGTGGCACCATTAATTAATGGGGATGGCGATAAAGCAAATGTCTTGAACATTTTTTTCCATTTGAATACACTATAGAAGATCCAAGTACAGATAGCATAGAGTATAGTAGCAGTAATGGTGTAAAAGATGGAAGTACACTTTGGTTTAACTGAGGATATGTTGCAGAAAAAACTAAATAAGCTTAATATTAATAAATACCCTGAACCAGATAAAATACATCCTCGGGTCCTTGGGGAGCTTAGTTTTATCTAGGCCATTCTTTCTTATTTTAGCAGATTCCCTTGTCTGGAAGTGTGCCTCTGGATTGGAAAAAAGCTGATGTTATTCCAATACTCAAAAAGGGTAGTCATTCACAGCCGGGTAAGTTTAACTACAGTGGTGGGGAAGATACTGGAAAGTTTGATACAAGAACATATTCTAGAGTATGATTATAAGAAATAATCAACAAGGATTTAGGAGAAATAGATCTTGACAAACTAACTTGCTTGGCTTTATGAGGAAGTAGGTGGAATTTAGACTCTGACAGTAGATATAGTATAGTTGTATTTTGCTAAGGCTTTTGATACAGTCCCCCATAGGCAACTAATGTATAAGCTAAGGTCTGTTGTGGCACATTTGTACATAGATAGAAAGTTGGTTGATGGATAGGATGCAGGGAGTAGTTGTTGATGGTTCTTTATCAATATGGAATAAAGTTCTATATGGGGTGCCACAGGGTTCTGTGTTGGGGCCACTTCTATTTAATCTGTTTATTAATGATTTGGGTATTGTCCGCAAGATTTCTGTCATTACTGATGACACAAAACTTTGTCAATCATGTGCAATCGTTGCAGGTGGATAGATAGATTGTCACATTGGGCTGCTAAAGTGGCAGATGAGATTCAATGCTGATAAATGTAAGGTGATGCATTTTGGACGTAAAAATCCTTGTGCTGCTTATTCTATAAATGATTCTGTGCTAAGTATAGTATTTGAGGTTGAATAAAGACATACGTCCATCCAGTCCAACCCATCTAGCAATATCCTCATTTCCTGCCTAACTGTTGATCCAGAGGAAGGCAAAAAACCCCCACCAAATTTATGAAGGGGGAAAAAAATTCCTTCCTGACTCCAAGTGGCAATCGGAAATTTCCCTGGATCAACTCTACTTTATGTATCAATACCAGTAACTTGCAACATTCCTTGTTTGCAGAAACTCATCCAGCTTTTTTTTGAAAATGACCAATGAACCTGCCATAACAACGTCCACTGGAAGACAGTTCCATAGCTTTACCGTTCTCACAGTGAAAAACCCTTTCCGAGCTTGAAGCCTAAACCTTTTTTCTTCAAGTCTTAAGGGATGTCTTCGTGTCCTTTGACATGTTCTATTGGTGAACAATGCCCCAGATAGTTTATTGTATGGCCCGTTAATGTATTTATACACAGTAATCATATCCCCACGCAAGCGCCTTTTCTCCAGCGTACATAATTGTAACTTTTCCAGTCTCTCTTCATATTCAAGCTCCCCCAATCCCCTTATTAATTTAGTTGCCCTTCTCTGAACCCTTTCCATTTCAAAGATCTAATTTTTGTACACAGGATTCCAAAATTGCACTGCATATTCCAAATGAGGCCTTACCAATGCTTTGTAAAGAGGGAGAATTACATTTTCCTCCCTTAAATCCATACCTCGCTTTATACAAGACAATACCATGCTGGCTCTAGCTGTTGCCGCCTGGCACTGCTTGCTACCTTTAAGTTTGTTATCCACCAAAACTCCAAGATCCCTTTCCAACAGGGATTCACTTAACACAGAGCCATTTATAGTATAAGTAGCACAAGTATTTTTAAGTCCAAAATGCATCACCTTACATTTATCAACATTGAATTTCATCTGCCACTTAGCAGCCCAATGTGATAATCTATCTAGATCCCCTTGCAACGATTGCACATCCTCTGAAGTTTTTAATGGTCGACAAAGTTTTGTGTCGTCAGCAAACACAGAAACCTTGCTGACAATACCCACTTCCAAATCATTAATAAATAGATTAAATAGAAGCGGCCCCAACACAGAACCCTGTGGCACCCCACTTAGCACTTTAGTCCATAATGATGAAGCCCCATTAACAACTACTCTCTGCATCCTATTCCTTAACCAATTTTCTATCCATGTACAAATGTGACTCCCCAGACCAACAGACCTTAGCTTATTTATTAGTCGCCTATGGGGGACTGTATCAAAAGCCTTTGCAAAATCCAAGTAAACTACATCTACTGCTATACCAGAGTCTAAATTTCTACTTACTTCCTCATAAAAGCCAAGCAAGTTAGTTTGACAAGATCTATTCCTCCTAAATCCATGCTGGTTACCCGGCTGTGAACGACTACCCTTTTTGAATATTGGAATAACATCAGCCTTTTTCCAATCCAGAGGCACACCACCGGACATGAGGGAATCAGAAAAATAAGAAACAATGGCCTAGATAAAACTGAACTTAGCTCCTTAAGTACCCGAGGATGTATTTTATCCGGTCCAGGAGATTTATTAATATTAACCTTATTTAGTTCTTTCTGTACCATATCCTCGGTTAACCAAAGTGAACTTGAATCTTGTATACCTTTATTGCTACTATACTCTATGATATCTGTACTTGGATCTTCTATAGTGTATACAGAGGAAAAAAAATTATTCAAGACATTTGCTTTATCGCCATCCTCCGTAACTAACTTATCCCCATTAATTAATGGTGCCACATTCTCAGTCCTCATCTTCTTACTATTAATATACTTAAAAAAATGTTTAGGCTTAGTGATGCTTTCTTCAGCTATCCTAACTTCATTATTAATTTTAGCTAGTTTGATTGCTTTCTTACAATCCTTGTTACAGTTTTTATACTCCCTAAAGGCGCCCTTTCCGTTCCCTCTGCCTTAAAGGTTTTAAATGCCTTTTCTTCTTACCATTTGCCTCTTGACATCAGAATTCAGCCACATGGGTGCGGATTTATTTTTTTACATTTATTTCCCAAGGGTATAAATTTAGATGTGAACTGGCTTAAAATCCCCTTGAACACAGTCCACTTCTGTTCAGTACCTTTACCTGATAATAATTATCCAGTTGACATTCTGAAGAGCTGCTTTTAACCTGGGAAATTTGCTTTCCTGAATTAAATGTCGTTGTTAACCCAACACACTTTCCTTTCGATAACAAAGTCCAAATGCCACTATTTCATGGTCACTATTCCCTAAGCCTCCAGTTACCTTTATATCATAATGCGCTCCACAATGTTAGATATTACCAGATCCAACAGAGCTCCTTTTCTAGTAGGTACCTCCACCACCGTGAGAGAAAATTATCCTGCAGCAAATTCAGGAACTCATCGCCTTTTTCTGTGATGGCAGTTCCACCACACCAATCAATGTCAGGGTAATTGAAGTCCCCCATAATGAGCACACTCCCCAAACTTGCAGCCTTGCCAACTGCATATGAAGTTGACTCCACTCCTCTCTGCTAGCATTTGGCGCTTATAGCAGACACCAACAATGACAATACCCCCTTTCCTGTTGCCTAATTCCACCCATATTGCCTCCACTTTATCATCCATATCACCAGTATATCTTCTTTTAAATTTGGCTTCAATTCTTTTAACATAAACACATACTCCTCCCCCTTTCCTTTTTTTTTCTGTCCTGCCTAAACAAGGCATATACCTTCTATATTACAGCCCAGTCGTGAGAAACTGTTCAACCACGTTTCGCTATACCTATTACATCTACTTTTCATTCAATGCCATCATTTCCAATTCACCCATTTTGTCAGCCAGGCTTCTCGCATTTGAGAAACATACATTTTAGATTATGATCCTGTAATTTATTCGTACACTTTGATACACATCCTCCCTATCCCCTATGCTAGCCCCACCCCCCTTTCCACCCACCACTGGCCTATCTACACCCTGCTTTCCTCCTGGACAATCTATCCCAGTGAGACTGCTAATACCCCCCCCCCCCCAAACCTAGTGAATCCCTCTTGGAAAGGGAACAACCTTAAAGGTAGCAATCAGTGCCAGGCAACAGCCGGTCGATACAGCTAGATATTGTCTTGTATAAAGAAGGGCACTTGGAAGGGATTTCTTCCTCCATTCTGGTGGGTTTTGTTTTTCCTTCCTCTGGATCAACAGGCAGGAAATATGGGTATTGCGGTGTAGGTTGAACTGGATGGATGGATGCGTCTTTATACAACTTCAAATACTATACAAAATACCAGCCAATGGGCTCTCTAGCCCTACACAGAGGACTGGGCTAGTTAGCAGATTATTGATTTATTATTTGTGCTATTGAAGGATTTATGTATTTACCTAATTATAAGAGGTAAATGTAAATGTATTAATGAGCTAATATATGTTGTATAATTATTTTTCTAATGAATTTGCTTGGTTTGTATTTTCATGAATTACTAAATTAAGTATACTTATTTATTTTATTTGCTATTGGTTTAAAATTAATAGTGATTTATTTAACAATTTGGATTATATTTTATTTCTGTAATGTAATGTAAAGTCTGCGGCTATTTGTAAACAGTGAAGGAATTATAAAGAAAAATATTATCCAGCTATTAAAATATGGGACCAGTAAATACAGATATCCATATATGGGACCAGTAAATACAGATATCAATATATGGGATCAGTAAATACAGATATCAATATATGGGATCAGTAAATACAGATATCAATATATGAGACCAGTAAATACAGCTATCAATATATGGGACCAGTAAATACAGATATCAATATATGAGACCAGTAAATACAGATATCAATATATGGGATCAGTAAATACAGATATCAATATATGGGAAGTAAAACAGAATCATATATGGGATCAGTAAAACAGATATCAATATATGGGACCAGTAAATACAGATATCAATATAGGGAGCAGTAAATACAGATATCAATATATGGGAACAGTAAATACAGATATCAATTATGGGATCAGTAATACAGTATCAATATATGGGACCAGTAAATACAGATATCAATTATGAGACCAGTAAATACAGATATCATATATGGGATCAGTATAATACAGATATCAATATATGGGACAGTAAATACAGATATCATATATGGGATCAGTAAATACAGATATCAATATATGGGACCAGTAAATACAGATATCAATATATGGGACCAGTAAATACAGATATCAATAAATGGGGCCAGTAAATACAGATATCCATATATGGGATCAGTAAATACAGATATCAATAAATGGGGCCAGTAAATACAGATATCCATATATGGACAGAAATACAGATATCAATATATGGGCCAGTAAATACAGCTATCAATAAAATGGCCAGAATACAGCATCAATATATGGGACCAGTAAATACAGCTATCAATATACGGGACCAGTTAAATACAGCTATCAATATATGGGCCAGTAAATACAGATATCAATATATGGACCAGAAATAAAGATATCAATAAAGGGCCAGTAAATACAGATATCCATTATGGGATCAGTAAATACAGATATCAATTATGGTGCCAGTAAATACAGCTATCAATAAAATGGACCAGTAAATACAGTATCATATATGGGGACCAGTAAATACAGCTATCCAATATAGGGACCAGTAATACAGCTATCAATATATGGTGCCAGTAAATACAGTATCAATATATGGGCCAGTAAATACAGCTATCAATATATAGGACCGTAATACAGAATCAATATATGGTGCCAGTAAATACAGCTATAAATATATGGTGCAGTAAATACAGCTATAATATATAGGACCAGTAAATACCGTATTCAATATATGTGGACCGGTAAATACAGAATCAATATATGGGGCCAGTAAATACAGCTATCAATATATAGGACCAGTAAATACAGCTATCAATATATGGCACCAGGAAATACAGATATCAATATATGGGACCAGTAAATACAGATATCAATAAATGGGGCCAGTAAATACAGATATCAATATATGAGACCAGTAAATACAGATATCAATATATGGGACCAGTAAATACAGATATCAATAAATGGGGCCAGTAAATACAGATATCAATATATGAGACCAGTAAATACAGATATCAATATATGGGATCAGTAAATACAGATATCAATATATGGGACCAGTAAATACAGATATCAATATATGAGGACAGTAAATACAGATATCAATATATGGGATCAGTAAATACAGATATCATATTATGGAACAGTAAATACAGATATCAATATATGGGATCAGTAAATACAGATATCAATATATGGGACCAGTAAATACAGATATCAATATATGGGACCAGTAAATACAGATATCAATAAATGGGGCCAGTATAATACAGATATCCATATATGGGATCAGTAAATACAGATATCAATAAATGGGGCCAGTAAATACAGATATCCATATATGGGATCAGTAAATACAGATATCAATATATGGTGCCAGTAAATAACAGCTATCAATAAAATGGACCAGTAAATACACTATCAATATATGGACCAGTAAATACAGCTATCAATATACGGGACCAGTAAATACAGCTATCAATATATGGGGCCAGTAAATACAGATATCAATATATGGGACCAGTAAATAAAGATATCAATAAATGGGGCCAGTAAATACAGATATCCATATATGGGATCAGTAATACAGATATCAATATATGGTGCCCGTAAATACAGCTATCAATAAAATGGACAGTAAATACAGCTATCAATATATGGGACCAGTAAATACAGCTATCAATATACGGGACCAGTAAATACAGCTATCAATATATGGTGCCAGTAAATACAGCTATCAATATATGGTGCCAGTAAATACAGCTATCAATATATAGGACCAGTAAATACAGATATCAATATATGGTGCCATAGTAAATCAGCTATCAATATATGGTGCCAGTAAATACAGCTATCAATATAAGGACCAGTAAATACAGATATCAATTATGTGGACCGGTAAATACAGATATCCATATATGGGGCCAGTAAATACAGCTATCAATATTAGGACCAGTAAATACAGCTATCAATATATGGCACCAGGAAATACAGATATCAATATATGGGACCTAGATAAATACAGATATCAATAAATGGGGCCAGTAAATACAGATATCAATATATGGGCAGTAAATACAGATATCAATATATGGGAACAGTAGTAAAACAGATATCAGTAAATGGGGCCAGTAAATACAGATTCAATATATGGGGCATGTATACAGCTATCAATATATGGGGACCAGTAAATACAGATATCAATATATGGGGCCAGAGTAATACAGATATCATATATGGGGCCCAGTTATATACAGCTATCAATATTGGACAGTAATACAGTATCAATATATGGGACCAGTAAATACAGATATAAATAATGGACCAGTAAATCAGATATCAAATATGGGGCCAGTAAATACAGATATCATATATGGGACCAGTAAATACAGATATCAATATATGGGGCCATAATTACAGCTACAATATATGGGACCAGTAAATACAATCAATATATGGGAACATAAATAAAGATATCAATATATGGCACCAGTAAATACAGATATCATAATAGGGACCAGTAAATACAGATATCAATAAATGGGGCCAGTATATACAGCTATCAAATATGGGACCCAGTAAATACAGCTATCAATATGGGACCAGTAAATACAGCTATCAATATATGGTGCAGTAAATAACGATATCAATACATGGGACAGTAATACAGTTATTAATATATGGGACCAGTAAATACAGCTATCAATAAATGGGGCCAGAAATACAGCTATCAATATATGGGGCCAGTAAATACAGATATCAATATATGGGACAAGTAAATACAGATATCAATATATGGGACTAGTAAATACAGAATCAATATATGGGATCAGTAAATACAGATATCAATATACGGACCAGTATATACAGCTATCAATATATGGGACAGTAAATACAGCTATCAATAAATGGGGCCAGAAATACAACTATCAATATATGGGGCCAGTAAATACAGATCAATATAGGACAAGTTAATACAGATATCAATATATGGGACTAGTAAATACACGATATCAATATATGGGATCAGTAAATACAGATATACTAGGGACAGTATTACAGCATCAATATATGGGACCAGTAAATACAGCTACAATAAATGGGGCCAGTAATACAAATACAATATATGGTGCCAATAATACAGCTATCAATATATAGGACCAGTAAATACAGCTATCTTTATATGGGACCAGTAAATACAGCTATCTTATATATGAGACCAGTAAATACAGCTATCAATATATGGGACCAGTAAATACAGATATCAATATATGGGACCAGTATATACAGATATCAATATATGGGACCAGTAAATACAGCTATCAATATATGGTGCCAGTAAATACAGATATCAATATATGGGACAGTAAATCAGATACAATATATGGGACCAGTAAATAGAGCTATCAATATTGGTTGCCAGTAAATACAGCTATCAATATATGGGGCCAGTGAATACAGCATCAATATATGGGATCAGTAAATACAGCTATCAATATATGGGGCCAGTAAATACAGATATCAATATATGGGACCAGTAAATACAGATATCAATATATGGGGCCAGTAAATAAGCTATCAATATATGGGACCAGTAAATACAGCTATACATATATGGGACCAGTAAATACAGCTATCAATCTATGGAATCAGTAAACACAACTATCAATAATGGGACCAGTAAATACAGATATCAATATATGGGATCAGAAATACAGATACAATATATGGGACAGTAAATACAGATATCAATATATGGGCCAGTAAATACAGATATCAATATATGGGACCAGTAAATACAGATATCAATATATGGAATCAATAAATACAGCTATCAAATATGGGGCCAGTAAATACAGATATCAAGATAGGACCAGTAAATACAGCATCAATATATGGGACCAGTAAATACAGCTATCAATATATGGGACCAGTAAATACAGCTATCAATCTAGGAATCAGTAAACACAACTATCAATATATGTGACCAGTAATAAACAGATATCAATATATGGGATCAGTAAATACAGAATCAATAATATGGGACCAGTATATACAGATATAAAATAATGGGACCAGTAAAATACAGATATAAATATATGGAACAGTAAATACAGATATCAATATATGGGGCCAGTTTACAGATATCAATATATGGGATCAGTAATTACAACTATCAATACATGGGGCCAGTATTCAGTATCAAATATATGTGACCAGTAAATACAGATATCAATATATGGGATCAGTAAATACAGATATCAATAAAATGGGACCAGTAAATACAGTATCAATATATGGGACAGTATATACAGATATAAAATATGGGGCCAGTAAAATACATATATCCATATATGGGACCGTAAATACAGATATCAATATATGGGACCAGATAACAGATATCAATATATGGGACCAGTAAATACAGCTATCAATATATGGTGCCAGAGTAAATACAGATATCATATATGGGACAAGTAAATACAGATATCAATATATGGGACCAGTAAATAGAGCTATCAATATATGGTGCAGTAAATACAGCTATCAATATATGGGGCCAGTGAATACAGCTTCAAATATGGGGATCAGTAATACAGCTCTCAATATATGGGGCCAGTAAATACAGATATCAAATATTGGGAACAGTAAATACAGATATCAATATATTGGGCAGTAAATACAGCTATCAATATATGGGACCAGTAAATACAGCTATCAATATATGGGACCAGTAAATACAGCTATCAATCTATGGAATCAGTAAACACAACTATCAATATATGTGACCAGTAAATACAGATATCAATATATGGGATCAGTAAATACAGATATCAATATATGGGACCAGTAAATACAGATATCAATATATGGGGCCAGTAAATACAGATATCAATATATGGGACCAGTATATACGAGATATAAATATATGGGACCAGTAAATACAGATATCAATATATGGAATCAGTAAATACAGCTATCAATATATGGGGCCAGTAAATACAGATATCAATATATGGGACCAGTAAATACAGCTATCAATATATGGGACCAGTAAATACAGCTATCAATATATGGGACCAGTAAATACAGCTATCAATCTATGGAATCAGTAAACACAACTATCAATATATGTGACCAGTAAATACAGATATCAATATATGGGATCAGTAAATACAGATATCAATATATGGGACCAGTAAATACAGATATCAATATATGGGGCCAGTAATTACAGATATCAATATATGGGACCAGTATATACAGATATAAATATATGGGACCAGTAAATACAGATATCAATATATGGAATCAGTAAATACAGATATCAATATATGGGGCCAGTATTTACAGCTATCAATATATGGGATCAGTAATTACAACTATCAATATATGGGGCCAGTATTTACAGCTATCAATATATGTGACCAGTAAATACAGATATCAATATATGGGATCAGTAAATACAGATATCAATATATGGGACCAGTAAATACAGATATCAATATATGGGGCCAGTAAATACAGATATCAATATATGGGACCAGTATATACAGATATAAATATATGGGGCCAGTAAATACATATATCCATATATGTGATCAGTAAATACAGCTATCAATATATGGTGCCAGTAAATACAGCTATCAATATATGGGGCCAGTAAATACATATATCCATATATGGGATCAGTAAATACAGCTATCAATATATGGTGCCAGTAAATACAGCTATCAATATATGGTGCCAGTAAATATATGGGTTCGAACTAGTTCAATTTTCCAGACTCACGGGACTATTCTCGAAAATCCTCCAACATTCGAGAATTCTCGAATGTTGGAGGATTTTCGAACGTTTGGCAGGCCCGCGAACGGCTGCTTTGGAAACCCCCAAATGGCCAAAGATTCCCAAAAGGGGGCGCTCGCGATTGACGAACGGCGACAATTCTGTGGTGGATGTTCGGGGGGCCCGCAGCTCGAAACCGGGCCCCCCTCCCGGGTCCTTACAAGGACCCTTGCGCCCCTGGCAAGGGCCCTTTGGGGCTTAAGGGGCCCGCAGCTCAAACCGGAACCCCTCGCCGGCACATATAAGTGCCTTTGCAGCCCTTGGAAGGGCCCTTTAGGCTTAAGGGGTCCAGCAGCTCGAGCCGGGACCCCCTCCTGGCCCTCGTAAGGGCCCTTGAGGCTCTAAAAGAGCCCTTGGGCCAGCGTTTCTGTCTTCCATACGTGACACCATCTCCGCTGAGGCCACCGAACCGAGAAGTACCCCTGCGGCTTCCAGGGGGCACCTCCGGCGCCGGTGGCCTCACGAGGCCGATGTACCAGTGCTTGATCCGGCGTCTTAATCGACGTCTTCTTTCTTATGCCATCTACTGCAAGGACTTCTGAGCTCCGGGGATGTTTCCACCTTTTATATAGGTTTGCAGAAAACCCTAATCCGTTTCTGATAGGGCAATTTTTCAATGCTTGTTTACATAGTTACATTAACCAATCAGATTTCAGAAAATCTGAATTTTTCAGAAAGGATTAGGGTTTCTGAAAACCTATATAAAGAGATGCAAACCTCTGTGGAGCTCAGAAGTCATCGCAGTAGATGGCAAAAAGACAGAAGATGCCTGATCTACCGGTCCTGTTTCAAGCTGCAGACCCCCCAACATCTGGGCGGATTTGTCAGCCATTCGACAATCGGCAAACATCCGATTTCGGGAATATCCGGCCATTCTGAGATTTTCGGAAGCGGCCATTCGAGTTTTACCGAACGTTCAGAAATCCTCAAACTTTTAAACTTTTTAGAAGTTCGAAAACGGACCGAACTTTCTCTTCTACTGGCCAATTATGTTTTTAGTGCCGTATCAAATTCTAGTTTATGGGCTGGGTACCATTGTCTTACCTTGCAACATTCTAGGCTGGAAAATGGTTTGTAAGCAACGTTTTATAGCTGTAAAGCTAGCTGCCCATAAAAACCGGAATGTCCAATGTAAGACAAACAAATATAGGGCAGCATTACACCAAAAGTTACTCTATGCTAGTGTCACTTTGCAGTAATCAGAAATTCCTAATCCTTTTAGTATCCTTTACAATAAAATTGATGCATTGCAGTATTTCACATGAGACATACATTAGTTTTGGCCAGCATAACTGAAAACAAATATAAACAGTGGGTTTGGCACAGGCACATTTATCATTATGGATGCAGTGACATACAACGTATGGAAGTGTATAAAATATACCACATCTGTAGTCACTCGGCATTATATGAAGGATATAATGGATTATTAGATTGATAAATATGGATGGACACCAACTTCCATATGAATGTTAAAGGGGAAGTGCAAATACATGTCCTTTTTTTAGAAAAAAAGAGCAGTATTTTTTTACCCAATGACCTTAAATCAGCCAATTCATCATTTTGTCTGTGTATAAATAAATGCAACCGAAAATACTGACTTCCTGTTTTCTCGACCCCTAGTAGAGGACCGTTATGGTTTTGCCCTTGACCCAGCACCTGGGGTGATTCAGTTGCTCAGTAGAGATCTGAGCATCCTTGGCCCATCAACAGCCAATCAGTAGAAATTACTGTTAGGAACATTCCAGAAGTGGTGCATCCTGGGAAAATAAGGACCATTGGGCACGGCCACACTGCAACGCAATCGCAATCACATGCGATTTCATTGCGTTTTGGGATGCATTTTTTCATAAGTATTGAAAAATGCATGCCAATGCGATTTTTTAAATGCGAACGCAAATCGCAACGCACCAGAAAACGTGCATTTTGGTGCATTGCTGCGTTTCAATTTATGGAAAAAAAAACGCAAGCAAAAAAAGCGCAGCAGTGTGGCTAGCCCTTAGAACTGAAATGTCGCTCACTAATGTCAACAGCGGGAACAGCAGGGTATAAATGCACTGATTTTTCAAATGGGAGAGAATCTGTAGTAGAAGGGCATTACACAACTAACAATTTAACAAATATCGATAATTTCCACGAACTGTCCCTTTAAGGGCCATCAATGCATCATGCATTTATGCTCTAATATATTGACACTTTATTATGCATGTTTTTACATTATTGAACATATTTAACTTGAAATCACAATGGATGTTTACTTATGCTTTTAAGATGTTTAGATGCAAGCTCTAGTAAATTAGTCAATATTGAAATAGAAACATTCATCCAGGTTGCTTTGAATGAATTGTGGGAACTGCTTAATAATAAATAGATTTTTATACCGAATTTTTAAGGCTAAGCAAAAGTACAGATACCCCTAAATTGAGACAAATTTTATGGTTTGAATTAATAGAATCAACTGCAGAGCAATTTGGATTCTGATTATCTGAAGACTATTATTGTGTAGGGAAATGTCAAATGTTTTTAACTGAATAAAAAGCCTAAAAGTTCTGAGGAAAGCCTGTCAGAGTTGAATGTGTTTTCTTGGAGAAATGGACTTGAGAAGGTCTATTTTGGTTTTATAATAACCCAGGGGAGTTTCATCCAAAGGACTTTATGATGCATTGAAGTACATTGTAAAATCTTTTCCCTTAGGAGAAATTGTCCTTGATATAGAGCAGAATATTCAAAACCTTTAAAAAAAAAAACCCACCAAATTAACAGTTTTTTTTTTGCCAATTTTAGTCACGATAAATTGGCACCAAAGTACCCCAGAGCCTTCTACAGAAAAATGCAACTTAAAACTGTAATATGCATAATTTAGCCTTGACAAAATAAATGCTTCAAAAACAGAAGGCCGATCAGTTTAGCAAGGCTAATAAACAGAGGAATTTAGGTACCAGAAAATGAGTGGGTGATGGAACTTTTGTTCAGCTAAGAGAAAAAATTACATCCATCAAAAAAACAATTACTAGCACTGTGCTAAAGAAAGGAAATCTTATGAGAGTGATCTGTGATCTAAAGAAAACAAAAACAAGATATTTAATATCAAAGTAAAGCAACATCAAGGAAAACCGTGACCAATGAGCTTTCATGTTTGATGTTTGTTTTGAAAAACAGCGCTCATGGTATTACTAAATTTTACTCTTCTAAAGCATCATTACAACAGATTAACTGGAACGAGGAGAAGAGAAGGAAAAATAACAGAGAAAGAAAACCTTTAAAATGCATTGTCCAATAGTATTACTCATGTACCAAGAGCCAATATTGCCTGTTACAGCTTCTTCTAGTGAAATTGTGGCTTTTGATACTTTTTATTAATTCCAAAGTATATAAATCAAAATTATATGTGCAATCCCAAGAAAAATTCACTAAAGAAAGGAAGTTTAAAAGTTGCAGTATTTTTAATCCTAATGATGTTAACGTGGCCATTCAGCATTTGTCTGTATATAAATAAAATGACATTGAAATACTGGCTTCCTGATTGCAGGGCCCTAGAAGAGACTGTTTGGTTTGCCCTTGACCCCGTGCCTGGGTTGATTCA